>CM042089.1:56165701-56494572 GCA_023512835.1 Taxillus chinensis
CTCCAAACTGTGGACTACCACACTAGGAACAAACAATGTACAGCAAGTTTGCTCTTAGTCTTCTATCAGTATTACTTTTAGGTACTTTAGTCATCTATTGTACGCATTCTAAATAAACTAAACGACAAATCATAATGTAAGGATACATGCCTTTTGACATGTAATCAAAACAAAAAGTGTGTTTATCCATATTGATAGATGTTTTGTGCTCGTGTATTAATTCTTAATAAAAGTGTATCAAACTTAGCGTTGAAAATATCTCAACGCTCTATAGTATGTCATGTTGAACAAACCATCGACAGCATGTTTCCATGAAGTGTTTCACGCATATTATGTTTTATTGTTTGACTGATCCATTCAGTCACTGTAATGACCTGTATTTTGGGATGTGAGGAGTTAGTCAATTTTGCCTTTTTGGGTGGAAATTGTTGGGTTTTAGGGAGTTTTACTTCCACACACTTTGGCTAAATCATCTTTGTTGGATCAAAACGAGAATTTGGATAATGCGGAACAAACCCTATGTAATTTGACTCGAGATGTTTCATGTTTACCATTAAGTCTGTGCAGACGAGTTAACTCTAAATCCGGACCTACTCGTGTGAGAACAAAGCTAAGGACAGGATACATAATCTTGATCCGGATCATCACGAGTATCGTCATTCACTTGGTACATAACCGAGTCTTTATCCGGAGTAAGGACTTTTCGTGCGGACTAAATACTTGACAAATCGACTTGTGGAACCCATGTCTAACTCTCAATTTGACTAAGTCAATTGGAAATGAATAAGATTCGAAGTCTATCACTTGCACGGAATAAGAGAGACTTGTTGCGAAGAGAGAATCGAAATTGTCACTCCACTGGATTAAAGAAAAGGAAGACACGGACTGAGAAATCCGAGTCTCATTTGAACGGAGCAAGGACAATTGTTGCGGAGTAAGGACAACAATGCGGAATAAGGAATCCGACCCATTACTCATGCGGAGTAAGGATTCACTGATGCGGGGTAAGCATTCAGTACCTACTTTATGCGAAGTAAGAAAGCGGTGATGCGGAATAAGCTCTCCGAGCCTATACTTCATGCAGAGTAAGAGGCGCTGACACGGAACAAGGATTCCAGGACTTCATTCATACGGAGTAAGCAACCACTGACATGGAGTAAGGATCCGAGCTTCGCTGATACGGAGTAAGGAACCTTATGACGGACTAAGAAGATCTTTGCTTCATCATTTCCAAGCCACTTTCATTACAATCAGCTCGCTTCGTCCCGATGTAAAACAAACCGGTTGAAAACCTAACTCCTTACACGTGGATCACGCGGAGATATGGACGTGGTCTCAAATGCAATTGGAATCAAGCAAGAATTCATCACAACTTACACTTCCAATATTTCGAGCTCCACATCCGCAGCAGATAAAGCTTCAGTATTTTCCGATGAAGAACTTCAATGCTTCACACTGCTCGGAAAATGCAGTTCCAAAATAGATTCCTAGGATGTCTATATATATATATACCTGAAGCAATGTAAATAAAAGAGAGGGCTTAAAAAAAATATACGAAGACTTACAATCGTACATCGCGTGAAAAAGCTCATACAGAGATTTACAGCCAAGTGTGTGTAACTATAACAGAGTGTTGTGTTGTAATCAGCTAAAACGCTATTTTGCTTCGTTGTAATTATGTTTAGATAATAAAGCAACATACTTCCACTACCTGGTTAACCTTCCGCACTGATTCTATCTGTTTAACTAGAGTGAGTGTCTAAGCCATTAAGAGAGAGAAAGAATTTTCAAAGAGCCTATTCAACCCCCCCCCCCTTCTAGGCTCTCCGGGATCAACAAGTGGTATTAGAGCTAGTTCTACCTGCTTGTAGAGATCCCTCACTCCCTCTCTACTTAACAATGGCCGAAGAAAGCGGCATGCTATTCAATACCCGCCTCAACTCCGGGGGAGCTCAAGAGCCCCTTCCCAACCGAAGCAGCAGTGAAAATGTTGATCCACCTCAACCTGCTGCTGCGGCTGCTCCTCAACCACGGAGTTCAGGCTACACTTTAAGCAAACCGCCGAAGTTCACACCAGAGCTTTTCTCCCAGTGGAAAGCTCGCATGAAGATGTTCATGACCTGTCATGATCATCTAATGTGGCCTTGTCTTCATCAGGAGCTTCCTATTCCGATGACCATCGGAGAAAATAGGGTCAGGAGGCCAAAGACTAATGCTGAACTCACTCACGATGAAAGAGCCTGGCAATACGCCAGTGAAAAGGCTCTAGCTTACGTGACATCGTCCTTGGATTCAGAGGCTTTCACGGACGTCCAGGGTTGCGCGACAGCAAAAGCTGTGTAGGACAAATTGACTATTCTATATGAAGGAAGTCAGTCTCAGATGCAGAACGTCATTTGCGCTCTTAGACAGAACTTTGAGAGCTTCAACCACACACCTGGCGAATCCCTAAAGAGCATCTATCGGCGATTCGGCAAGCTCATCCTAGAATTGAAAGCTGTCAACGAGCACTACACTCAGTTCCAAATAAATGACAACTTCTTTCGTTCCTTGCCGGATCGCTATTACTCCAAGCAGCTCTAGATGCAATCCAAAGACAACTAGCAGTATGCTCCCCTTGAAGAGCTATATGGAGAGCTACGGACTCATGAGGTCAAATTCAAATACACTGACCGAGATAAGAAGATAGCTCAAAGAGAAAAGGGAGTAGCTCTTAAGGCTACGGCTGGACCAAGCATGCTGGCAGAGGATGTTACGGAAGAGTCAGAAAACTCTGACTCGGACATGGAAGAAGAAATAGCACTCCTAGTGAAATCCTTCACACGATTTCTGCGGAAAAGCAGAAAAGGATTCAGAAGAGGTTCTTCCTCATCCTCGAGAAGGAAGGAGCGGTCGGAGTTAATATCCCAAGACTGCTACAATTATGGGAAACCTGGTCATTGGGCCAAGGATTGTAGATCCAAACTCAAGATGGCCGACAAGGATGACAAGGTTAAACCCCGATGCTCCACCTCAGACAACAGCAAAATGAAGAGGAAGGCGTTCGTTTCAAAATACAACAGTGGTTCGGAAGAAGAAGAGGAATCTTCAGACGACGAACCAACAGAAAAGGCAAATGTCTGCCTCATGGCAAACGCTGAGGTACCTTCTATCTCTGAGCTCTTGAGAAAACTAGAATCTCTTACTAAGGAATGTGATAATGAAAAGAATGAGAGATTAATAATTACTCAAATGTATCAAAATATGAGTGGTCAGACTAAACACCCAGAACTTACTGTTTCTAAACTTGAAAAGGACATAGCTGACTATCAAAATAGTGAGGTTTGGTATCATGACCTAAGAGCTGAAAATCACTTGTTGAATACCAACCTCACAGGCATGAATGTAAATCTTAAAAGACTCGAGATTGAACTTGAGAAGGAAAAGGAAATAAATCGTAAATGGCTAAAATCCGGAGAAATAGCCTCTACATTTAGAACTGATCCTAACAATATCCGAGTCAAACCTGGCCTAGGATCTGAATCCACCTCCACTGCTCCAGCCTATCGAGTGCCCTCCGGACTACACTCCAAAACTAACCAACCTATATCCTGTTAGTACATCTAAACCGTTGGATGGTTTTGTTTCAGGTGGCACCATAGTTTATGATTGTGGATCTGAGGCTGTTACTGCTAATCCCGAAGTAGTAGCACCCGTACCAAACGATGATGGGAAGGTTACTGTAATTAAAGCCGAAACTACAGCACCCAGAAACAAAGAAAAGGCTAAGGTTGACGCTTCCAGGGCCAAGAACACGTCACCCGTTCGCAGAGGATTAGGCCATAGGAAACAGAGTTCGAAACCTGTATCCCTCACTGTAACTCCACATCATAGTGTCTGTTCGATATGTCATGAAATAGGTCACTACTATTATGAATGTTGGAGTCTATTTGATGACTGGTTATGCAGTCACTTTTCAATCAATAAAAATCAGGTTGTCAAAAAGGGTTCTTCTCAGAAATCTAAATCTAAAACTCCTCGGAGTGTCTCACCTAAGAAAACCCAAGTTAAAGAAGCAACTAATATGGAAAAATCTAAGTCAACCTGGAAAGTTAAAGTTACGAGAAACATAAAATCCAGAATAGTTGACACTATTGTTGCTTCTCCTAACCGCCCAAAACAAGTCTGGGCACCAAAAGTGTAATCTGTTATCTTGCAGGAGCATCTATGGAATTCACTGCCATCTCACTTGAAGTCAAAGATCAATCAAAGCAAGTGGATACTCGATAGCGGATGCTCCGGACACATGACGGGTGATAAGTCTCTGGTTGTGGATATTACTGACAAACGAGGCCCATTCGTAACATATGGCGACAACAGTAAAGGTAAGACTGTGGGGTATGGCACTTTAACCAACGGCTGTGTATCAATTACTAAGGTTGCATTAGTCGAAGGTTTGAAGCATAATCTGCTGAGTGTCAGTAATTTATGTGACAAAGGATTCACAGTTTCCTTTTTGTCAAACACCTGCACGTTAGAGATAACTTTTCCGGAGATATTAAGTTATCTGGATCAAGAGATGGGGACATATATTCTGTGGTCTTGAGAAACAATTCTTCTGACCCTATATGCTTCCTCACTACAGCATCACATGAAGATAGTTGGCTATGACATAAACGTTGCGCACATTTAAATTTTAAGACCTTGTCTAAATTAGTGTCGCTTGATTTGGTCACTGGTTTGCCTAAACACAAATACTCCAGAGACACTCACTGTCGAGAATGCCAACTTGGCAAACAGACCAAACATAGTTTTAAGAGCAAATCAGTTAATTCAATAACTGCTCCCTTACAGCTACTTCACATGGATCTTTGTGGTCCCATTTCTGTTTCTTCACTAGCTAGTGCGACATACACTCTTGTGGTTATCGATGACTTCACCAGGTACACATGGGTGTTATTCCTGAAATCTAAGGATCAAACCTTTGAACACATCAGTATGAAGGATTGGCTATGTTGACCTATTGGATTTATGTGTTAATTATCTCACACATACATTGATTTCAGTATGATGGCTTTCACTTCGTATGTATGTGTCTAGCACTTAACTTCTTATGCATAAGTTCTGTTTCTTCATAGTTTGGATTGTGTGTTATGCTCTTATATTGTTTATCCGGACTAACCTGAACCTGACGAGACTTGCTCTTCAAAGCATCTATTTGTTAAGTCACAGGTTCAGATTCTCTTTGCAATTCATCGCTCTATCTTGCTAGATGTCTCGGATTTCTGAGGTGTTGTGGTATTTTATACTTTCTCAACATCAAGACAGCAAAGGAATCATCTCTACTCAACACTCTGTTAACACAGATACAGTTAGTCAGTCTCATCCAGATGTTCTTTATATGGATTATCCTTCTCCGGATGAAAGTCAGTTTATTTCCTCCTGATTCTTGGAATTCTCAATTCGCGATAAACCAAGTAATTATCTTACATCGCTTATTTTTGAGGAGGGATAATGATGGTTTATTTAATGCACGCATCGAGCCCGGTATTTTATCTTTTCAAAAATCCGGAAGTATGCCTACAGCTATCATCTTTGAATGGTTAGCACAGCCGCCACGTCATAGGTCTATTCGACGGCGCTAATCCATCACTTCTAATGACATAAGGAAGTCGGGTGGCTCACTGTTCATTTCGTTTAAACTCGAGACCCACTTGCTTCCACAGAAAGGATCCTATTTATACCGCACTATCGACGTCGACCGAGGTTATCGCTACCAACTCTCAAAACCCTAAACTCTCACCGCACCTGTTCCTGCAAAGCTCTTCTCTCATTCTCCCTCAATCTTTCACTCTCAATGGCATCCCAAGCTCTCTATGGTGTTGTTCCTGGCCATCTTGTCGATTGGTCCGGAATCTCTGATCCTCCAGATGGCTCCATGAGGTTCGCCAGCTACTCGAGCATAGCAACCTTTTTGATAACGTGCATTTTATGCCGTTATTCTAGTGTTTAATTAGGATGTTTAAGAGCATGATTAGAGCCTTATTGCTTCATATATCATATATATTTGCTCTAACACCTAGGAAGATGCTATTTGCAAATACATGCGTTTTTAAGTTGTTTTGGCAGATTTTGGAGCTCACTTTTGACATAGTAGATGGCCTCAAACAATTGGCGTGCAAGAACAAAAGTTGCTTAGAATGATGTCCTCTACCTACCACAAAAATTTCAGAGCATTTGGAGCTGCACGTGAATTCACCCATTTCACGTGCAAGCCTATTTTTGCCTCTCAGGCCTCTACAGGATGCAAGGAAGCTTGGGGAGAAGTTTGAGCTGATTTGGGGCTGCACGTGAATTCACCATATCACGTGCAAATTGGCGTGCAGAGATATTTTTGGACCGATCCTATCGTTTTGTCATGCTGATCATTTGTTTCTGAAGGCCCATGTCCAAATTGTGGATGGAAGATAGAGATTTTAAAGTTTTGAGTGTTACTTATCAAAACTACGCCGTTTTGATAAATGGGCTAGGGTACACACCTCAAAGCCCATCCAAACTCTATAAATAAGAGCTCCACGCCCCCTGCTATGTATTCCTAGACCCCCTACACGTTTTTAGAGAGAGAGAGAGGCTCCACGACTTGGAGGTTGCTCCTTGACCTAGGAGAGCAGCCGTCGCAGCCGTCGCGGATTTTGGAGCCTGGATTTGAAGCTTTGCTGTGCACGTGGATTAGAAGAAGATATTTAGCTTTTCTGCTATGGTTTTGCTTGTAATCATGCGTGAGTAGTTCTTATAATCTAGGGGAGCAATGTAGCCCCCTTGTCGCTTTGCTGTGTTTATGATTATTGGGTTTGGATGATTGAGTTTTGCATGTTTTATGAATCTGTTCTTAATTTCTATCTTTGGATGTACACCTTGATATTCTTAGCCCTAGTCTGGGGCGAATTGAGATTCATAACTTATTTGTAATTGGTGTGATCATTATCCTTTTGCAAGTATGATTTATTGGCTTTGCATGTTTGTGTGTTTAGATGATCATTCTGGCATACAACTCTTAAAAGGACCTCAATGACCATTTGTTGTCCTTGGCTTATGTTTAGCATGTTTTCAATCAGACAACCCTATTACCATGAACCAGTAGAGATAACATAGGGAGGTGAAATTGTGACCCTAGATGCTTTTAATCCTTGAATCATAATCCTAAAATCAGTTTACTTTCTTTGTTTATTCAGAAAACCAAATAAAAATTAGATCTTTAGTTTAAAAAAGAAAACTTTTTGCCAAGACATTTTATAGAACAATAGTAATTGGGTGTTTTGATTTGAGAACTAGAAAACTAGGCTAATCCCTGTGGGTTCGACCCCTTGCTTGTCGCTATTCTTTTAGTGCAAACTTAGGGAATTTATTATCTTGAAGAGAGATTTAACGACATTAGCTAGCTCTTTTAGAGAGGTTAAAAATCTGTCTGTCACTTTTCGCGCTTGTCTCTGCCCCGGCTGATCTTCTAGTGTCGGACGTCCTGGCCTTCTATCAGCACTCTACCTCCACTGAGGAGTATATCTTTTCTGTGGTTTGAGGGGAACGTATCAAGATCACACCTCAGGTGATCCGGGACGTCTTCACCCTTCCTGCCGCCGATGACATCCGGCCGAACGCTGCTGCCATGGCTGCTTCCATGGGGTGTCCTAATAAGGTGAAGGAGTACAAAATGAAGTCTTTCCATGGTCCTCACTACTGTATGGCCACCATACTCAGCCGGTGTCTTCTGGCTTGCTCCACGGCTCTCGACTCGGTTCCGTACGATCTCCTGCTAGCGATGTATGCGGTTTTTGAGTTACTGCCACTTGACTGGGGCAACTTTCTCTTCCGGGTGTTGCGGAATAGGAAACGGAACTCGTACTTCGGACGGATTCTGTCCCAAATTTTCCGGCATCTACACCCGGCGCACTTCTAGGGTGAACTGGTTATTCCCTTCCCGGCGTCCTACTACTTCCGCCATCTTACTGCCGACGGGACCCTCACCGTTCGCCGCCCTCCAGTCTCCTGTGCCCTTGCTGTTGCTTCAGAATAGCAAGCTAGTTCTGTTGGTGAACCTGTTGCAAGCTTGGGCCACAAAGTTAGTTCTGCTCTCCGGCCCGTTCACTCCCGCATCCGGTCTATTGCCGCTCCGGCATGCTCCCGCAGTTCGTTGCACAACATTCGGGCTGACCCATCTCTCGCTGCCGGGCCCTCTCGCCCGCCCTTCCATGAGGTTACCACATCCACCTCTCTTGCTGATGTCCCTGCCTCTCTTCCTGTTGTTGCTGCTGCTGCTGCTCCTGATGCTGCTGCTGACGCTCCCGCACCCATCTCTCCGGTCACAGCGGCCGTTGTTGCTGTTCTTCCGGACCTTCCCTCTTCTCCTGCGGAAGCCTCTCCCGCTCACTCTCCGGCCCTCCAAGACTACCTCGACCATCTCCCCACCGACCTATCGAATGATCGCTGGTCGCGCTTCGGCCTCGCCATTATTGCGACATCCCGAACCTACCCTTGGGTGTTTTATGCTCAACACACCCAGACCCCGAAGGAAATGCTTATTTGGAACTACTATCACGGCTTTGTGACGCCGTCGCTCCTCAAGGCTGCACCTCCTGCCGATGCCTCTTCCAGCCTCCGCCCATGACGCATGGACACCTGCCCCGCCGAGGCTGGTTCCTCTTATCCTGTGGATATCTCTATCATTGACCTCTCCGGTCAAAGTTGATCTGCCGCACCTCCTGCTGCGTCGCTGGCTGTACAACCACCGTCCTCTCCTACGCCGCCGACTCGCCCGCCCACACCTGCCCCTCTTCATGCGGGCGAGTCTTCGAAAGCTCCCGCCTTTGGTCTTGGGCGCGCCTCTTTTGCCACGATTTTATCTCGAGGCTGCTTTCTCGCCCAACTCGATCGCCTTGCCGAGGACAGTCGTCTTTGGACCCAGGCACCTTTCCGACCATGTCCGGGCCATGGGTGCCGAGCTTCTTTCTCGCCTTCTCCTGTACCTCTCTCTCCATGGATCGAAGCTTGAGTGGCTTGCCGCGTCTTTCTCCGACTTGTCTACCTCCATTGCGGACTTAACGCAAGTCATGGCTAGTCCCTCCCGCTCTCGCCGATCCGCCAAACCGGGGGAGAAATCATCCGATCCTTCCCCTCTTTCCACCATCGGCATTGCCTCTCACAAATGGTCTGCACCTGCTCTTCCTCCGGGCCTTCCGGTGCCTAAATGCAGCCGTTTCTCCACCTGGTCGACCAGCTCTCCCACTCCTCGCTGTTCCATCTAGTGCCATCTCCTTCCCTCCCATCATACGCGGAATTGCATCCGGATGATGCTGATGAGAGCATTCTTGTTGCGGCCAAGGCCTATGCCTTCTCCACTGCCGAGTGCCGATGTGTGTCTGCCTTGTCCCCCTTCGAACCTCAAGACATCCGAACCATACTGTCTGAGGAGGGACAATTTTCCACTAACGACATCAACAACTATGCTCTGGCGGTAAAGATGGAGTTGCAGCTATTCCCTTCTTTACTTGAGGAAGGTCTTGATTTTGATGTTCTTCCTTGCTGGGTTGAAAACCAATTTCCTGTTGTGGACGTTATTCTATCCTACATCTATGGTACACGAGAGAATGAGCCGACCATGGACCTCTCTGTCCATCATTTTCATCCCCTTCCGGGTTGACTCCCCACATTTTGGCAACTTTGAATAATAGAGATATGTTCTTATGTGGATAGAGGTATGTGTGGAGTACTACTTGAAAGGGATATTCCTATGGTTACCTTTTCAAGCGTTGTGGTTGAGGGTGGAAAACGCAGCTAGTATAGCCTGCTCTTAGAGTCCTTGAAGTGTTATCTTGTTGGCTAGAGGGGTCGTTGCAAGTTTTGGTTAGTAACTATATAGGTGTTTTGGGTTCTCAGATGGTCAAGCAGTGGCCATTTGTCATGTTTGTGGTGTGTGAAAGACCTTGAGTAATGTTCCTAGAATACGTTGTGAAATGGGTATGCACATGTATAAAATGTGAATTGTTCTAGAGCTCAGCTATCGGCTGTGAGTGGGTTTCAAGGGTCGTGCCTGATGCATCCAATTGGTAAAAAGAGGTAAGCAAGTGAGATTTGGCAGGCCTCGTTCGGGCTTTTTACCCTGACGAACGGGTATTTCGTGAGCGAAACCCAAGTAAGGGTTAAGCTACTGTCGTTTAAATCCCTTCTCAAAATATTAATTCCCTTAATTAATGCTAAATAGAATAGCGACAAGAAAGGGGTCGATCCCACAGAGATTACCAAGTTATCTAGCTTTAACTCAAATCACCAAATTAATCTTGCTTAAAACAATGTCTCGGCAAACAAAATTGTGTTTTAAAATTACTTTACTGAAAACAGAATTGCAATTGAAATAACTAAAAACATTGGATTTAGAATCAAGGATTAAGGCATCTAGGGTCACAATTTCACCTCCCTATGTTATCTTTATTGGTTCATGGTATTAGGGTTGTCTGATTGAAAACATGCTAAACATAAGCCAAGGACAACAAATGGTCATTGAGGTCCTTTTAAGAGTTGTATGCCAGAATGGTCATCTAAACACACAAACATGCAAAGCCAATAAATCATACCGGCAAAAGGATAATGATCACACCAATTACAAATAAGTTATGAATCTCAATCCGCCCTGGACTAGGGCTAAGAATACCAAGGTGTACATCCAAAGATAGAAATTAAGAACAGATTCATAAAACATGCAAAACTCAATCATCCAAACCCAATATTCATAAACACAAAGCAAAGCAACAAGGGGGCTACATTGCTCCCCTAGATTATAAGAACTACTCACGCACGATTACAAACAAAACCATAGCAAGAAAGCTAAACATCTTCTTCTAATCCACGCGCGCAACAAGGCTTCAAATCCAGGCTCCAAAATCTGCGACGGGCCGCGATGGTCGCTCTCCTAGGTCAAGGAGCAACCTCCAAGTCGTGAAGCCTCTCTCTCTCTAAAAACGTGTAGGGGGGGTCTAGGATGTCTAGCAGGGGGCGTGGAGGCTTTATTTATAGAGGTTGGATGGGCTTTGAGGTGTGTACCCTAGCCCATCTATCAAAACGACGTAGTTTTGATAAGTGACACTCCAAACATTAAAATCTCTATCTTCCATCCACAATTTGGACATGGGCCTTCAGAAACAAATGATCAGCATGGAAAAACGATAGGATCGGTCCAAAAATATCTCTGCACGTCAATTTGCACGTGATATGGTGAATTCACGTGCAGCCCCAAATCAGCTCAAACTTCTCCCCAAGCTTCCTTACATCCTGTAGAGGCCTGAGAAGCAAAAATAGGCTTGCACGTGAAATGGGTGAATTCACGTGCAGCTCCAAATGCTCTGAAATTTCTTTGGTAGGTAGAGGACATCATTCTAAGCAACTTTTGTTCTTACACGCCAATTATTTGAGGCCATCTACTATATCAAAAGTGAGCTCCAAAATCTGCCAAAACAGCTTAAAAACGCATGTATTTGCAAATAGCATCTTCCTAGGGGTTAGAGCAAATATATATGATATTTGAAGCAGTAAGGCTCTAATCATGCTCTTAAACATCCTAAATAAACACTAGAATAACAGCATAAAATGCACGTTATCAAATACACCACACTTGAACCACTGCTTGTCCTCAAGCAAAAACATACAAGCATGCAAAAATAAAATAAACATGCAGTCAAACGGAAGAAAAATAAAATAACAATCAAGGAGAATCATGGTTTCCTAAGCATGCAACTCTATCATGATGAAATAGGAATTTAAGCATCAAAATGAGTCATAACTTAGTTTACTCATGTCCATATCCCTAGTCCAATAACCATGCAATATCACCACTTAAATTTCAGATATAAGCAAGCAATCCATGATAAAATAGCACCTAGTTTCCCTTTAAGTTCTTACCAAGGATAAGCAGCCTCACTCAAATACAATAATTGTCAAGCCCAATACCTATCAATGAACAATGGATGGAAAACTCTATCTCTACACTCGCCATCAGCTATTGATTAAGTACTTGCCAAGCAATCATGAGAGTTCCCTATTGTGCTCATCAAAGAAAACACACCCTCTATTCTACTTTATTTGAACTCACACTCTAGTCTAAACTCAATAAACTCACACTCTATTCTAATAACTCGATAAAACAAAACCATGAGCTAAAGAATTGAGCTCAACACTCTCAAAACAAAACTCAGCCAATGTGCCTACCAAACTAACTAATTACTCATATGAACATCAAGCCAATGTGGCTTTTATTTTGAATCCCTCTTTTTTTTTCTTTTTTAGTAATAACCTTACAAGGTTGCATTTTATGCTCTCCCTTGATGGATTATTCACTCTTTTTTTTTTACTCACATAACACATAAATAAGACTGATATTTCTAATGCATATCCCTTTCCATTTTTGCTACATAAGGAGAGACAGAAATTCATTGATGTCTCACATCCCATTTCCCAATTAAGTGATGGCTTTTTCACATTCTATATCACAGCCTTTTCCAATAATATCTCAAAATAAAGAAAAGGATGCAAAGACAATCCTGATGACTTAGAGGTCTTGCATCCTAACTAAACAACAAACACTGAGCACTAATAAGTAATCACATGCTTACTTGACTCCTACCATTAAATAACCAATGTTGAATGCAAGAAGAGTAGCAATTATTACCCATACCCTAAAATGGCACTCAAAGGCTAAAAGAAGTTGTTCTCATTTTTCATTTCTTTTTCACTCAACTTTAAGGGTTACTTAGGTCTATCATAGCATTTCATGCTCAGCTAATATTCAAAACTCAGCTCCAAAAACATGGTGATATCATTCAAAAGATAAAGACATGATTAAACCAATTTAGAGCACATTTTAACTACTTTAACACCCTTATCACAACATGATACTAATGTGGCCCAAAAAGTAAAATTTGTAGGCCAAAATTGCATACCTAATATCCATGTCTCCACAAGCAAATCATTCAAGCAAATAACTCAAACAATCATGCAACTAAAAACAGTTTTTTTTTTAAAATAAAACATGCAATCATAACGTAAAAGACAAGCAAGTGGCTCAAGTCACACCCCATACACCACACTTAAAATATGCTATGTCCTCATGGCATAAAATAGGGAGTAGGAAAAACACTTATCTCTCAGTTGGCAAGCTGTAGTAGTAGATAACATTGGCCACCATTCGTCGCACCTGAGCCACAAAGTCAACCGACGTCTCGCCGCGCACTTCCCAAGTTTCCCTCCCTTGCAAAATAACCATCATGTAGTAGCAAGCAAAGATCCCACACTGAATTGGTCAGCTATTGAGGGATTTCCATTTCGTTGAGGTGAATAAGAGGGAGCTTATCCTGCAACAATCCTTCTTTTTTCATCGCATCCTTGATTCTTTTTATGAGCCCATGAACAAGCCGTCTCTTTCTTCTGGTGAACCCTTCGCCTTGGCTTGGATCATAAAGCACCACATGCCCTGCACTCAAATCCACACGCACCAAGACATAGTGACGATCAATGTGCACAGGTATCAGCACCTCGTGCATACCATGCCAAGGACGGTGCCCTTCATTCTGACCATTTATACGCTAGCGCCACACACTTTCAGTCAAAGGTTGCTCATAAAGCTCGCACAGCATAATAGAGGTATCTCGGGACAGTGGGTAATTATGAGGCTCGGCCTCCACAACAAAATGCATAGTCCTGCAAAATAAGTCCACCTCATCTGAATATAGATATTCATTGCCTAAAATCCTTTGAAGGACAAACGAGGTGAAGAGGTCCATGTCCCTTGCAAAGCGAGCCCTTAACATCTGAGAGTTAATGAAGTCTTCAAATGCTACTTGACTTTCAATAGATGATAAGGCTGGATTAATTATTAAATGGATAGGAGGGCCAAGAAGGTCTTCAGGTTCAGCAGGCATGTATGTACCCCAAGAGACAGGATGTATAACAGGCACAACAGCCTGAGAATATGCAGGATCAGTAAAAGGCTGGAAGGGGGAATACCCTTCGGCTGGCTCTGTCTCCTCTTGAGGCTGAAAGGGTGAATACCCTTATTCTTGGCTCTGTCTCCTCTGGGTGATAGTAGGATGGCCTAGCTGAAGATTCTGGTTGAGGTGGATCCGCCTGGGTTGGATAAGAAACTTCAGGGGATGGAGAGGGTTCTTCATCAGATATCTCCACTATAGGAAAACGTTTTGATGCTTTCCTCTTGCTCAAGGCCTTCCAGATTTTGCCTAGGAGGCCTTTGACTTCTTTGTTGTCCTTCCTCAGGGCTTCCACCTCGCACTGGGTTCTGGCATTTGCCTCCCTGAGCTGCTGTGTTTCTTGCCTCCAAGCTTCGATAGATGCAGCAGGAGGAGCTTCTGGGGCCTCCCATGCTCTAGGAGATGCATGAGCAGCTACGTCTGGGGCCTCCCATGCTCTGGTTCTAGGTTATGAAGTAGCTTGTTGGTCTCCAGAGCTGAGGGCCATTAATCCTTCAAATTGGGCACTAGTGATGTGCCCATTAGTGACTGCCCAATTGATGACCTCCACTTCGCTCACCACCTGCCCACGAATGCCTTGAAAGAAATTGAAAATATCTTCTTTGTGTACATTGAACTGCATGTACATGGCAGTGAGTCTGTATAGAGTCTGCTTCCTTTGATCCACATGAGGAGAGGTCTCCCTTGC
Organism: Taxillus chinensis; assembly: GCA_023512835.1. Taxonomy (NCBI): domain Eukaryota; kingdom Viridiplantae; phylum Streptophyta; class Magnoliopsida; order Santalales; family Loranthaceae; genus Taxillus; species Taxillus chinensis. The sequence continues at coordinate 56,180,396 of CM042089.1, forward strand.
AAAGTCAGTGGATCGCTCCACATGAACACTGTGCCTAGCATCTTTGTGATGGAGGAGGAACATTGGTTGCCCAATGACCTCTCGGTACCGATCCCCAACCCCCTTCAGCATGCAATACTCTTAACACCCAGTGAGAAGGAAAAGTGATGCTATCCATGGAGGAAAAATGCAAAGCAGGCATGCTTTGAAATATCAAACACAAAAATCTACCATTTATCTGCTTTGATGAGTTTTTCTTCCACCATTTAAAAATGGTAGTGGCCCAATCCACATTTAGCATATGATCAATGCTATACATCAAGTCCAGGTGTGGCTTAGGCACACTATCTATCCCACTGGTTTGAATCAATAAGCATTTTCCTACCAGGTAGGCTAGGCATCTAAATCTTCCAACAAAACCATTCTTGGTATACTGCCTTCGACTTTGAAATTTTCTAGCATAGTTGCATGGAGTACCAAATTCTCCTAGGCTTAGCTGAGGAAGGCTATCACTGGGTGCAGGGAGGTTAGAGCAATGTCTAATAATTTCAAGGGTAATTCTGACATAAACCCCTTGCACGACCCCTATCAGTTCATCCTCACTCACAGAGACAGATGCATAAAATTCTTGTAGGGCAGAATAGGAAATAGCTGGCTGGGCAGATACTAACCTTTGTAATCCTAGATTTTGAATTTGAAGAGCCACCTCTCTAGCCCGGCCCGGCCTACCAAGCCTCCAAAGCCTGCATATCAAGAGCATGCCCCAAGAGTATCTCCTCCTCAGGTTGGCTATCAGCACTAGGTGAGTGCACCTCCTCCTGGCCAGTCCTCCTTGTACGCACCATCTTTGGAATGAGAATAAAGAGCAAAGAGCAGAAAACTGAAGAGCAAGAGAGCAAAAGAGCAAAGTTTCTCTAATACTCAGATCTGGAATGATTTTGGTGTGGAAGCCTTTGAAGATGGCCTCTCTTTATATAGCGTGCAGAAGGAAAGATGCTCCAATTGGCGTGATACACGTGCCCCTAAATTTTTAGAGTGTTCTGACCAAAATAGCCCTTGCACGTGAATTGGTTGAATTGGCGTGCAGGTCAGAATCGTCCCAAACTTTGGTGGTGGGTCCCCCTTGAGCTGGCAAGCAATAGTCCCTTCTGCACGTGAATTGTTTGAAGCTTCTAGGAGGGCTAAAATCGGTAGTTTGCATTTTTGAGCCTCCATATGACAGCTAACAATTCGCGTGCAAGAGTAAACGTGATTCACATGGTCTTCATCTACCATTCCAGAAAGTTACAGCTCAAAAGGAGGTGCACGTGAATTGGGCAATTCATGTGCAAATTCACGTTCAGGCCCAAACTGGCCCAAATTTCTCCACTTTGTTGCTTGTGCATTATGGACCATCTTTAAGTCTTGCACGTGAATTGTTTGAGCCCATCTTCAAGCACTTTTGGGCTTCACTTGCTCCTTGCTCCTTGACTTTGACTTTAAAAATAATTTCACAAGTTCAGGACCCAATAATTTGCTCATCCTGCAAATGGTTAGTTAAGAAAGAAGCAAAGTCTCTTGCACAATGGTTAGCTTGCAAACAAATTTATTGAATAAAATAAATAAAAGAAAATAACATAAAATAAAACATAGCAATAAACATTGGGTTGCCTCCCAACCAGCGCTTTATTTAAAGTCTGTAGCTAGACTTTCAGTTATGATCATGCAATGGTGAAAGAGAGGGAATCAACTATCTCCCTCTCGAGTTGAATCAAAGTATGGTTTCATCTATTGCCATTCACCCAAAATTTCTTGCCATCTACGACTTGGAGCTCAAAGCTCCCATATGGATTCTTATCAACTATTACAAAAGGTCCCATCCACTTGGACCTTAATTTTCCCGAAAAATAACCTCAACCTTGTGTTAAATAGAAGAACTTTCTGCCCTAAGGTTAAAGGTTCATTGTTGAGTTGCCTATCATGCCATTTCTTAGTTCTTTCTTTGTAAAATTTAGTACTATCATAGGCATCCAGCCTAAGCTCATCTAACTCAATTAATTGAGTCATCCTAAGCTCCTTGATCTCTTGTGGGTTAAAATTTAACTTCTTCAAGGCCCAATGAGCCTTGTGTTCTAGTTCCACAGGCAAGTGACATGCCTTACCATATAGAATACGGTAAGGTGACATCCCAATGGGAGTTTTGTAAGCTGTCCTATATGCCCATAAGGCTTCATCAAGCCTTTGAGACCAATCTTTCCTATTGGCTCCAATAGTTTTCTCTAAAATGCCCTTAATCTCTCTGTTGGACACTTCTGCTTGTCCATTAGCTTACGGGTGGTAGGCTAAAGACTTCCTATGAGTGGCACCATACTTGTTCAATAATTTATCAAACAATTTGTTGTAGAAATGGCTACCCTCATCACTGATTATAGCCCTTGGTGTCCCACAACGGCGGCTAAAGACGTTCCTATTAAGGAAGTGAGTCACAACCCTATCATCATTCACTCTAGTAGGAATAGCTTCTACCCACTTAGACACATAATCCACAACAAGCAAAATGTATGAATACCCATCAGAATTGGGGAATGGCCCCATGAAGTCAATGCCCCAAATGTCAAAAATTTCAACTGGAAGGATTCCAGTTAAGGGCATCTCATTTTTCCTAGACAGTCCACCTACCCTTTGACATCTATCACACTTTTTGATGTGGACATAGGTGTCTTTCACCATGTGAGGCCAATAAAAGCCACACTGTATGATTTTAGCCACAGTTCTTTGCACCCCAAAGTGGCCCCCATAATGTGATGCATGACAATGATGTATTATGTCATCTACCTCCTCCTCAAGGACACACTTTCTAATGATTTGGTCAGAACACCTCCTATAAAGAATTCGGTCTTCCCAAATGAATTTCTTAGCATCCACTAACAATTTCTTTCTCTGGTGGTAATCTAACTGCTTGGGTATGAACCCAGTGGCTAAATAATTTGCTATGTCAGCAAACCAAGGAAGATGATGCACCTCAAACAACTTCTCATCAGGAAAGTCATCTACAATGGATAGAGACTTAGGTGCATTCTCCACACGGGAGAGGTGATCAGCCACAGAATTTAGGGCTCCCTTTGTGTCTCTAATTTCAAGGTCAAATTCCTGTAAGAGGAGAACCCACCTAATCAAGCATGGCTTAGCTTCTTTTTTAGCAAACAAATATTTCAATGCAGCATGATCAGTATACACAATGACTTTAGACCCAAAAAGGTAGGGTCTAAACTTGTTGCAACCATAAACCACGGCTAGCAACTCTTTCTCAGTGGTGGTATAGTTCTGTTGAGCATCATCTAAGGTCTTACTAGCATAGTAAATGACCCTAAACACCTTTTCTCGCCTTTGCCCTAAGACTACCCCCCACAAGATAATCACTCGCATCACACATTAGCTCAAAAGGTTGAGCCCGGTCAGGTGTGACTATAACAGTCGATGACTAACTTACCCTTGAGGATGTTGAAAGCTTCTAAGCAATCTGCATTAAACTCAAAGCTTGTGTCTTTTTCTAACAACCTACTCATGGGTTTTGCAATTTTTGAGAAGTCCTTAATGAATCTCCTATAAAAGCCAGCATGGCCAAGGAAACTTCTCACTCCTTTTTCATTGGTTGGAGGTGGCAGAGTCTCAATAGTGGAGATTTTTGCCTTGTCTACCTCCAAACCATGTGCAGACACCTTGTGCCCTAGAACTATCCCCTCAGTTACCATGAAATGGAATTTCTCCCAATTTAGGACTAGTTCCTTCTCCTCACATCTCTCTAAGACCACATCTAGATTTTTCAAGCACTATTGGTAGGAGGAACCAAACACCGAAAAGTCATCCATGAAGACCTCCATGATCTCCTCAACCAAAACCTGAAAAATGGCCATCATACACCTTTGAAAGGTGACAGGGGCATTACAAAGCCCAAATGGCATTCTCCTAAATGCATAAGTGCCAAAAGGGCACATGAAGGTGGTCTTTTCTTGGTCCTCGGGCTTAACCATGATCTGATTATACCCGGAATAGCCATCTAAAAAGCAGTAGTGACTATAGCCAGCTAACCTATCCAACATTTGATCAAAGAAAGGAAGAGGAAAATGATCCTTCCTAGTAGCCTTGTTCAGCTTTCTATAGTCAACACACACTCTCCACCCCATCACAGTGCGAGATGGGATCAATTCATTTTTCTCATTTTTAATCACGGTCATGCCCCCTTTCTTGGGCACAACATGCAGTGGACTCACCCACACACTATCGGAGATAGCATAAATTATACCCGCATTTTTCCATTTTAAAATTTCTTTTCTAACAACTTCTTTCATGGCAAAGTTTAATCTTCTTTGCCTTTCAGCAGTGGGTTTAAAATCATCATTCATCAAAATTTTATGCATGCAAATCCCTGGACTAATACCCCTAATGTCTTCAATGTTCCATCCTAAGGCCTTTTTGTGTTTCCTAAGGACTTCTAGCAATTGAGTGCACTCCACATCATTCAAATTAGAAGCAACAATGATAGGGAATTGATTCGTAGAGTCTAGAAATTCGTACCTTAGGTGTCCAGGCAGCTCCTTCAGTTCTAGAGTTGGAGGCACGTCATCTTCTTTCTCCTCCTCAGCTTGCTCCAGAGAGTTTGTAGTTTGCTCATCCTCCTCAGCTGTCAAGTCCACTTCTTCATCTTGTTGAGCTTCTATAAGCTGAAGGGCTCCATTATTGGTGGTGGTAATTTCTTCTGCCAAGTAGTCTTCTACCAATTCCTCAAGGTCTTCAACCCAAAGGCATTCCTCCTCCTCTTGACCTTGCAAAGCCTTCCCCATGTGGAAGACTAAGGTCTCCTCATTAATTCTCGAGTTAGCTACCCTTGAGCAACATCAATCAATGCACAACCCGTTCGAGAAACGGTCTTCCAAGGAGAGAACTCCTCTATCTTCTTCCATCTCCAAAACTACAAAGTCCGCCGGAAATATGAAGGAGCCCACTTTGACTAACACGTCTTCAATTATCCCTTCAGGCCTTCCAAGAGACCGGTCGAAGAACCGCAATGATATGGAAGTGGGCTTCATGCCCTTAAGCCCAAGCCGCTTGTACAAAGCAAAGGAGATCAAATTGATGCTGGCCCCTAAATCACATAGGGCCCGCTACTACGGTGCATTGCCAATCACACAAGGGAGATTAAAACCGCCGGATCTTTATGCTTGATGGGCAAACTCGTTGAACAACACTTGCTCACCTCGTTAGTGATCGCCACCGTCTCATGATCCCCATATTTCCTCTTCTTCGTCACAAAATCTTTGATGTATTTTCTCGTACCTAGGCATCTGCTCCAAGATTTCCACAAATGGAATGTTAATTTCAAGCCTCTTGAACAAACTCGAAAGCGCTCATGCTCTTCTTCAACCCTCCGGTTCCTCAGCCTCCGAGGAAATGGCATAGTAGGCCTCGGCTCTTGCCTCTGTTCTTGGCCTATTCCATCTTGACTCATTCCTGGTCCTTCTTTTCTTGCACTCTTTCTTGACTTTATCTGATTTTCCTTGGTTATCGGCTTCCAAGGGTCTGCTCAGTTCTTCCGGAGTTGCCTTCTTCTTAGGCTCTTCAACTTCTTTCGGTGCCTTCCCGCTTCTTAGAGTAATAGCCTTGCAGCTCTCCTTGGGGTTCACCTCGGTATCACTTGGAAAAGATTTAGCTGAGACTCCTTGATTTACATTCTTGGGCCAAACTCACAAGCAACTTTTCTATATTCTTCATTGAAGATTCCATGGTGACTACCCTTTCCTCCAAATTATTCTCTCTTTTGGTTGGCTCATCCACATTTCGATATACCCTTCCTCTTTCTTGTTGAGGCCGAGGTCGTTTCGCTCGAATCCTGGAGGTGGGTGTAAATAATTATCCGTAGCATACGGCCTGCTTCATCCCCCGGGGGCACATATTTGTCTCGAAATGAGGTATCTCCCCCTCGGTTCAGGTTTCTCCGAAATGGCCGAGATTGCTGCCTGGTCCTGGTTGTACCCTTGTTGTTCTTGTTGAGGATAAAATTGCCGCTTTCGATACAAGCCCTTTCCTCCAACATAATTTGCTTCTTCAGCTCCACTCCAGCCCTACTCAACTACTAGTAAAGCTTGTTGTGATCCTTCAACTTTAAGAGCCAATACTTCCATGCCTTTTACTAAAGCTTGAATCGTGCTTGCATATCATTGGAAGAATTATCAATCGAAGCTATCTTCTCCCTTGGCTTTGAAGTACACACATTAGACCACCGCCAATCATCTAATGACAGCCTCTCCAAGAGCTTTGCGCTGTGTCAGGCTCTAGATTCATCAAGCATCCTTGCAATTGCATTCACCTTGTCTTGTGAGTGGGACCGAAGACCTGTGTAGAAAGATTCAATTTGAATCCACCGGGGTCTTCCATGATCAGGGCATCTTCTCACTAAGTCTTTGAAACGCTCCCAAGCTTCATGAAGAGTCTCCATCTCATCTTGCCTGAATCTGCTAATCTCCCCTCTCGAGCTGGATCACCTTGGAAGGAGGGAAGTACTTTGACATGAACTTGGTCGCATCTCCTCCCAAGTGTTGATTGAACCCGTTGTGGCATCGTTGAACCAGCCAAGAGCTCTATCCCTTAAAGAGAAAGGGAAAAGCCTTATCTTTATTGCCTCCTCCGATACATTGTTGATCTTTATGGTGTCGCACATCTGGTAGAACCTCATCAAATCTGCGGTGTGGATCATCCACGGCTGTTCCTCCAAACGCGTTGTTGCTCACCATGTTGATCAATACCGGCTTCACTCGAAGCTATTTGCTTGGACTCTTGTCCGCGAATCCCGAATAATGGTCTAACATCATTGGCCTCGCATAGTCTAAGAAGGTTCTGGGCATAAACCGATTACCCTCTTTTTCTGGGATATTGGCCATTGTAATTGGCCCCTCCTTGCGGTGCACCACCATCAGGCCTTAAATCTGCCATCAATTCACCTACCGAATGCTCTAAGCCTTGCGTGACTTCTTGACCTCACGTGTTGCTTCCCTAGCTGCTCTACGCCGAGCTCTGAACAATCTTTCAGGTTCCCGATTAAATGGTATAAACTCCTGTCTTGGCATGCACAACTAGGAATTCCTCAAACACTTGGTGTATGTTCCTGTAAAACAACAAGAACACACCCAACAACTCGAACAAAAGAAAATAAATAAATAAAAACTCAAAGAAAAATAACATAAAATAAAAGACAAAATAAAACACCAAGATCGAATTCAAACAATTTCACTCAATGTAGATTTTTAAAGCTAGTCAACCGTTGAATCCCCGGCAACGACGCCAATTTGACGAACGGGTATTTCGTGAGCGAAACCCAAGTGAGGGTTAAGCTACTGTCGTTTAAATCCCTTCTCAAAATATTAATTCCCTTAACTAATGCTAAATAGAATAGCGACAAGAAAGGGGTCGATCCCACAGAGATTACCAAGTTATCTAGCTTTAACTCAAATCACCAAATTAATCTTGCTTAAAACAATGTCTCGGCAAACAAAATTGTGTTTTAAAATTACTTTACCGAAAACGAATTGCAATTGAAATAACTAAAAACGCTGGATTTAGAATCAAGGATTAAGGCATCTAGGGTCACAATTTCACCTCCCTATGTTATCTTTATTGGTTCATGGTATTACGGTTATCTGATTGAAAACATGCTAAACATAAGCCAAGGACAACAAATGGTCATTGAGGTCCTTTTAAGAGTTGTATGCCAGAATGGTCATCTAAACACACAAACATGCAAAGCCAATAAATCATACTTGCAAAAGGATAATGATCACACCAAATACAAATAAGTTATGAATCTCAATCCGCCCCAGACTAGGGCTAAGAATACCAAGGTGTACATCCAAAGATAGAAATTAAGAACAGATTCATAAAACATGCAAAACTCAATCATCCAAACCCAATATTCATAAACACAGCAAAGCAACAAGGGGGCTACATTGCTCCCCTAGATTATAAGAACTACTCACGCATGATTACAAGCAAAACCATAGTAGTAAAGCTAAACATCTTCTTCTAATCCACGCGCGCAACAAGGCTTCAAATCCAAGCTCCAAAATCCGCGACGGCTGCGACGGCTGCTCTCCTAGGTCAAGGAGCAACCTCCAAGTCGTGAAGCCTCTCTCTCTCTAAAAACGTGTAGGGGGGTCTAGGATGTCTAGTAGGGGGCGTGGAGGCTTTATTTATAGAGGTTGGATGGGCTTTGAGGTGTGTACCCTAGCCCATCTATCAAAACGACGTAGTTTTGATAAGTGACACTCCAAACATTAAAATCTCTATCTTCTATCCATAATTTGGACATGGGCCTTCAGAAACAAATGATCAGCATGGAAAAACGATAGGATTGGTCCAAAAATATCTCTGCACGTCAATTTGCACGTGATATGGTGAATTCACGTGCAGCCCCAAATCAGCTCAAACTTCTTCCCAAGCTTCCTTACATCCTGTAGAGGCCTGAGAAGCAAAAATAGGCTTGCACGTGAAATGGGTGAATTCACGTGCAGCTCCAAATGCTCTGAAACTTTTGTGGTAGGTAGAGGACATCATTCTAAGCAACTTTTGTTCTTGCACGCCAGTTGTTTGAGGCCATCTACTATATCAAAAGTGAGTTCCAAAATCTGCCAAAACAGCTTAAAAACGCATGTATTTGCAAATAGCATCTTCCTAGGGGTTAGAGCAAATATATATGATATATGAAGCAATAAGGCTCTAATCATGCTCTTAAAAATCGTAAATAAACACTAGAATAACGGCATAAAATGCACGTTATCATACCCACATCTGGAAAACATTTCTCTAGGGATTAAGGGTGTGCTTTTGCGTGGTAGGGCCATTCCCTTGGTCCGTATCTTGTGGGAAGTAGGCTTAACGGAGCGGAGAAGGTGTAAAGCTGGTACGTTCTACTCGTACGGTGTTTTGTGTTTCATTGCATTGTGTTGTTGTATGTGTTGTATAAGTGGTAAAGGTATATAGCGAAGTTGCTACATGTGGGTGTTGCGACACATATGTGTAGAGAATGATGAGGCATGGTGTATTGGTATATTAATTGTGGTGTGAGGATGAGGAAGAGTGTTAGAAGTGATGTTGTTTATGTTATTCCTTGTCTGGCATTATTAAAGTGTTGGTAAGTGGGAAAAAGGTTGTTTGATTCCCAGAGTTGCGTCAGTTGACAGTTTTTGCTTGGCAGGGGTATTAGTGCTACTCCTTGGGGAGAGATTCATATCGGGCGGATGCCACAAAGGTGCATGTTTTAGAGCAGTGCTGGTAGGCAGATGACCTACATTTGTGCTCTTGAAAACCTTTCATGTACAGTATCACGCGGTAAGGGAGATGGTTCACGCTATCAAGGTGTTGGTGTGTTTGCGAGCTACGTGAAAGTCCCGAATCAGGCGTTTGCATGTCTTGTTTCCTGTGCCCACCCGGAGGAATGGAAGTGATCACATTTAGCTGAGGCTATAGCCTGAGTATTTCTTGGTCAGTTTGAGTGTTGTTGGTGTGTTGAGATAGAATGTGACGGTTGGTATAGCGGGGTTAGTGGACCATGAGGTGGAGTATATCCTAGAGGCTAAGGATTCCCTTGTGACTGTGGAGTGCGACACCGAGGAATCCATTATTGCCATGTTGCAGGTAGGAGAGTTTTCCAGGGTGGTGAGAACTATGTTGTTGGCAACTACCCGGCATCAAAGGATTCCTATCGCATGAAATGTCTACCGACTGAGTAAGGCGTTATCACTTGGGTTGTAACATAAGCCTCAGTTAGTGAGGGCTGTGTGGGACCTTGGTGGATCCCTATGTGTCCGTCATCAGAGAGGTGTTATCTGTGTGGCGTTCTGGTTCATGGAATGCTTTAGTAGATTTTCAACATTGGTGACTAGTGTCAGCCAGATAGTAGATTTTAGTCTTGCCGTGATTGAGTATGGTACTGAATTTGTTGTTTTGAGTTACTCCTTAGACTCTGTGGGCGTCATGTTGACTGTGACCGAATGGTGGAGGGCAAACGTCATCCTGATATAGTTGTGTCCTGGATTGTAAATCATCTTGAGTCCTCATTGGCGTTGGTTGGGTTCCGATGTTCCTTGATTGAGGATATGTTCCTCGGATCCCCAAGCATGTATCGCAATAGAGTGAGGTGGTTTTAGCAATGATGATGGTCTGCTTGTGGTGATCTCCATGTGTGGAAATGTGATTGTGGTTTGCCTAATGATATTATCCTGTCTGTTTGTGTTTTATTGTAACCTCATTGTGTTTACGGTGAGGGTGAGGTCTACATATGTGGTGTGGTTGCGTTGTAAATTGTTGGTGTTCGTTGACTTCAAATCCCAATTGGTGGGTCATTATTGGGTATTGTACATTGTGGCGTGTTAGTCCCATTGTGACACGAGTAGGCATCTCCATCGAGAACCCCACTATGCGATGCGGTGACTTCTCGCTCAATCTTATGCAATCTCATGAATGGTTGCTTCACGCGTAGGCTTATGTGCTTTGGGAGGTTTCTGGACCTCACTTGTTATTAGACTTGCTCACGAGCACTGTTGTTAGTGTGCTCTTTGGGCCAAGCTCTAGTTCTTGATCGACTCATACCTGTTAAGTTCGTGTTGACTAAATGGACGTACTCATTTGGCAATTTCTAACAACGTTTGTAGTAATGACTGCATTGTGTTGCTTTGATCTTCTCATTTATCTTCTCATGATGTTTGCTACTTGGTTTCTCTTTTCAGGGACGAAAAGTCCAAAGGTGGGAAGGTTGTGAGGAAACTCCCTGCGGATGAGTTTGTATGATGTTGGCGAATGGCCGATGGAATGTTAAACGTGTAGTAGTGTTTTGTTAGGGAGTTGTTCCTTGTAGTAGTGTTTATCTTTGTGAGTTGGTCTGTGACCTATGTGATTTGTTAAACGTGTTGGGGATGGGAGTATATGTCTTACACCATCATGACATGTAACTACTTGTGAAATATGTGTTAGCTGAGGAGGAGACATGGGAACGTGAGTCCATGATGCGTGAGCAGCACCCAGAGTTGTTCGAGGACGAACAATCTTGAGGGTGGAGGGGTGGCTGTTGGCTGGTGTATTTGTATTTTCTTTCGACTTTTGACTTTTATTTGTATTGAATGTGTTAATGAAGTGTGCTTGTGATGGGTACTTGTGACATGTGGATGTGTTTCCATGGATTGTGATGCATGTGGTGGCACTCGTGTTATGTGCTATTGTGTACAATGTGCGGTGTATGACCCATTTGGGTGTTGTGGCTTCCTGTGTGGTTTTCCTTGCATGTTGTTTCTTTTCGAGGACGAAAAGTCTTAAGGGGGAGAGGATGTAATGACCCGTATTTTGGATGTGAGGAGTTAGTCAGTTTTGCCTTTTTAGGTGGAAATTGTTGGGTTTTAGAGAGTTTTCTTTTCACACACTTTGGCTTAATCATCTTGTATATTGATGAGCAAGCAAGAGGAGGCAAAGTTTGAGCCCAATAGGGAGTGCACGTGAGAATGCACGTGAGAATGGCTTTTCACGTGCAGTGAGATTTTTGCATAGGAGCCTTCCTGATGTTGTTCCAAGGCTGTTGGTGAAATTCTAGAGCATTTGGAGGTGCCCATGAGAATGCACGTGAGAATGCTTTCTCACGTGCAGCCTCCATTACCCTTGTTTTGTTGTTCTGATCCTCTTTTGCTAAAGGACCATGGTGAAATTATGAGTGCTTTGTCCTGTGTGGTTGCAAAAAGGTTGTAGTCTGTCATCAAAACTACGTCGTTTTGATGCTGGGATTCATTTAATCAAAACTATGTCATTTTGGGGTTTGAGTTATCTATATAAAGAGGTGAAGACTCCTTGTTCTAGGGTTAGGGTTCTCTTCAGCCACTGCAGCCGTCGTAGAGAGAGAGAGAGCTAGAGAGAGGGAAGGAAGGAGACCTACTGGTTGCTGCCGGAGCGTCGTGCATGGGGAGGACGGCGTCTAGCGCGGGAACAAGGAGGATCTTCTTGAAGGTAGGGGTTCTGTCTTTCCTGGTCTGTTCGGGGTTAGGCCCTGTGGATATTTTGTGAAGTTTCTATTGTTATTGCTATAATACATATATGTAAATTCATATAGGTGTGATCTCGTATATGAATGTTGGCCTTCAATGGCGTTTTGGTGTGATTCTGACATTGGGTAGGCAGTGCATGTTAAATGTTTGATAAAATACATGTATGAATATGTTTGTGTGACAATGCCCAGTATGTGTTTGATAATATGCCAATAAGGCTAGAATTGTGAGTTGGTAACGGTGTGCATGCCAAGTGTTTGTTTTTATGCCTGAATGGCTGGGTTTGTATACTTGTGAATGTGTGCCTGCTAAGTGTTTGGTTTTATGCTTGAGTGGCTATGTGTCTTGTGTTTTGTGAAACCCGGTGGTCGTGGAAGCCCGGGACTGTTTTGTGAAACCCGGTGGCCGTGGAAGCCCGGGACCGTTTTGTGAAACCGGTGGCTGTGTGGAAGCCCGAGACTATTTTGTGAAACCCGGTGGCTGTGGAAGCCCGGGACTGTTTTGTGAAACCCGGTGGCTGTGGAAGCCCGGGACTGTTTTGTGGAACCCGGTGGCTGTGGAATCCCGGGACTGTTCTTGGAACCCGGTGGCTGTGGAAGCCCGGGACGCTCTTGAAAACCCGGTGGCCGTGGAAGCCTGGGACTGCTCATGTGTTAGCCTTGTGTGGCTGTTTGAAATATTTGTTTTTGCTGATGGCTTCTTGTTTAATTTGTTGAAGTAATTGTATCACGACAACGCACTTGTACACACGACATGTAGATGCTAGGAGCATGGGATGGGTTGGGGAGACATGATCCCTACGAGCCGTGGTTGCTCACCCCTCCTATCGTGTTGTTTTCTTACAGGGACCTACAGGCGTTAAGTGGGAACCAAGGAAGATCTACTTCTGGCTTGCTTATAGTTCTTGAATTTTGTTGTTTTTGTGAACTTTGTAACCCTAGTGGGGAGATCTTGTAATGTGGAGTTTAATGTAATAAATGTAATGTTTGAACTTAATAAATATTTGGTTTTGTCTCTAAATATAAAATGTGATGCGTACGTTGTATTCAACCCCTTTATCCAAACCCGGGTAAAGGGAGGGTCACGTTCCGGTCTCCTCGGGCTGGAAATCCGGGGCATGACAACGGGGGTCACAAATCATCTAAAAAAAAACCCTAACCAAACTTTTACTATCCTTTTCAATTGTAATTGAAATAGAAAGTGGATTTTGCTATTTCAAAAGAGGTTTAAAAACCGTGTATTCATTACATATAATAGTGTATGATACTTAACGTAGGAAATACCTCACTACTGTGGACTACCATACATTGAATGAACCACACACAAGTATACTCTCAATCTTTTATCAATATTACTTTTTGTTGCTTTTATCATCCAGTCAAGGCGTTTGAATCAAATAAATAACAAATCATAACATTAGAATCCTAGACCTTTGATTTGTAATCGAAGCAAAAAGATGGTGTATCGATTTTAATGGAGGTTTGTACTCATGTATTCATTTTTAATAATAGTGTATCAAACTCGGCAATGAAAATACCTCGCTGCTCTATCGTATGTCACGTTGAACAAACCATAGACAACATATTTTCCCATACTAGCTCACATATATTATGTTTGTTGTTTGATTGATTCATTCAAGCTATCAAACGTCAGCTAAAAAACCTACACTTACCTTTTGAATTGTAATTGAAACATAAAGTGGATTTGTCCATTTCAACAAAACTTTTGACAACGTGTATTCATTGTAGATAATAGTGTATTACACTTAGCATTGCAAATACCTCCAAACCGTGGACTACCACACTAGGAACGAACCATGTACAACAAGTGTGCTCTTAATCTTCTATCACTATTACTTTTTTCTACTTTAATCATCCATTCAAGGCATTTTAAATCAACTATACCACAAATCATAATGTAAAGATACAAGCCTTTTGACATGTAATCGACACGAAAAGTGGGTTTATCCATTTTGATAGACGTCGTGTACTTGTGTATTCATTCTTTACAAAAGTGTATCAAACTCGGCGTTGAGAATACTTCACCGCTATAGTATGTCATGTTGAACAAACCATCGACAACAAGTTTCCTCGAAGTGTTTCACGTACATTATGTTTTGTTGTTCGACTGATCCATTCATGCTTTGTCGGAGATCAACTAAAAAAACGTTACCCTAACCTTCGATGCTTTTCGGTTGAAATTGGAACAAAAAGTAGACTTCTCCATTTCAAAAGAGGATTTGAGATCATGTATTCACTATATATAATAGTGTATGATACTTAGCGTAGGAAATACCTCGCCAATGTGGACAACCACACATTGAAGGAACCTCGTACAGCAAGTATGCTCTTAATCTTTTATCAATGTTACCTTTTGTCGCTTTTATCATCCATTTAAGGCGTTTGAATCAAATAAATAACAAATCATAACATAAGGATACTTGCCTTTTGATTTATAATCGAAACAAAAGGATGGCTTATCCATTTCAATGGAGGTTTGTACTCTTGCATTCATTGTTAATAAAAGTGTATCGGACTAGGCAATGGAAACACCTCGCCGCTTTGTAGTATGTCATATTGAACGGACTATAGAAAGCATGTTTTCTTGTACTTTCTCACATATATTACATTTTATTTTTTGATTGATTCATTCAAGCTATCCGACATCGGCTAAAAAAACCAATACTTGCCTTTTGAATTGTAATTGAAACATAGAGTGGATTTGTCCATTTGAACATAGGTTTTGACAACGTGCATCGTTATAGATAATAGTGTATTACACTTGGCATTGCGAACACCTCCAAACTATGGACTACCACACTAGGAACAAACCATGTACCTCAAGTAAGCTCTTAATCTTCTATCTATATTACTTTTAGGTACTTTAATAATCCATTGAAGGTGTTTTAAATCAACTAAACAACAAATCATAACGTAAGGATACATGCCTTCTGACATGTAATCGAAACAAAAAGTGGGATTATCCATTTTGATAGATGTTTTGTGCTCGTGTATTCGTTCTTCATAAAAGTGTATCAAACTCAGCGTTGAAAATACCTCAATGCTCTATTGTATGTCATGCTGAATAAACCATCGACGGCATGTTTCCTTGAAGTCTTTCACGTATATTATGTTTTGTTGTTTGACTGATCCATTCATTTCTTGAAATCAGCTAAAAAACCCTACCCAAACTTTAACTTGCCTTCTCAATTGTAATTGAAACAGAAAGTGGATTTCTCCATTTCAAAAGAGGTTTTGACATCGTGTATTATTATATATAATAGTGTGTGATACTTAGTGTAGGAAATACCTCACCACTATGAACTTACACACATTTAATGAACCACGTACAACAAGTATGCTCTTAATCTTTTATCAATATTACTTTTTGTTGCTTTTATCATCCAGTCAAGGTGTTTGAATCAAATAAATAACAAATCATGACATAAGGATACTAGCACTTTGATTTGTAATTGAAACAAATAGGTGGTTTATCCGTTTCAATGGAGCTTTGTACTCGTGTATTCAGCCTTAATAATATTGTATCGGACTCGACAGTGGAAATACCTTGCCACTCTGTAGTATGTCACGTTGAGCAAACCATAGCCAACATATTTTCCCACACTTTCTCACATATATTACGTTTTGTTGTTTGATTGATTCATTCAAGCTATCAAACATCAGCTAAAAAAACCAACACTTGCCTTTTGAATTGTAATTGAAACATAAAGTGGATTTGTCCAATTCAACATAGGTTTTGACAACGTGTATTCCTTATAGATAATAGTGTATTACACTTGGCATTGCAAATACCTCCAAGCGTGGACTACTTGTCACGCTCCCGAATTCCAAGAAAACCCAGAACCAGGAACATGACTTCCCCTTGCCCGCACCCGAAAGGTCAAGGGGTTGGTGACTAGCACCAATAGAGACTACACCGCGGGTGCTATCTCAAATATGTAACCCTGTACATTCATACATCAAGGGTAATCCTGTACTTTCCCATACATCATCGTGTATATGATAAGTCAAACAGTCATACAAACATTACATCACAAACAGTATGCAAATACAACTGTCCACGGACCCATGTCCTGGGATATAACACATAATAAAATACAGAATACGATCTTGTATCATACATCGAGTAGTGGGCACGTCCTCCTGGAAGAAAGTCCTCCACTAGTCTCGGGTCACAACCTGAAAAGGGATAAACAACAAGTAGGGGTGAGCGACAAGCTCGGTAGGTGACCCCAAAACTCCACATCATGCAACACATATAAGTCTATACTATATGCTCGGTGTACTCGTGCACCGTGTAGTGTGCACAATCATCGGGACTCGGCCCGCAAACAAACATCAAGACTCGGCCTGCCCACACGGGACAACTCGTCCACGATCCTCCATGGGATCCCAGCTCAGGGGCACTCGGCCCTAGCTCCACGAGCTCACGGCTCAACTCAGGCCTTAGCCTTGTCCACGCGCAATATGCCCGGCCCACGGTCGCCACACGGGCTTGCCATCGGTGCATATGCTCGCCACGTCAACCACATAGCACCATCGGTGCATCACAGTGAGAACCCAAACAAGTCACGGAGTCCAAGCCCCAATACCTCACACCAACATACTAACATTAGTATGGCATGTCATTCTCAACATTTCCTTTAGAACTGTAGCTAGTCTTCACAAGTAAATTCTCAATCCTTGATTTATGAAAGAAGTACCCATAGCAGCTATTTTCTTGAAATCAAAAGTCCCGGCATTGGGTTCCCATAACATAAATAAGATAATCTGATTTTTGGGGATTTTTTTGAGATGTCTAACCCCACTTTCCAAAAAGTCACCACTACGAACTTTTGGGTTTTTCCGAGATTTTACACTAAATCCCAATTTTCACATTTTGAAAGAGTGGGAATTAATTTTTCTAGTATTTTTCTTTGAATCCAAATGGGGGGTATTTCATTATTTACATTGTAACTTAAGTAAAATGCTTTATAGGTTACAATGTGAATAGGTCCAGTCCAGTGCTGTCCAGTGTCCAGTTACACTGCAGGAGCTGCGACTCGTAGCTCAAAACCTGCGACTCATAGCTGCGGAGTGCGAAACTGCAGCGCGCCTCGAAGACTCGAAGCGAGGCTACGACCTTCGACCTACGAGGCAGCGAACTTCGACCCTTCGGCTACGAACTTCAACCCTTCGGCTACGAACTACGAACTATGAGGCTACGAACTACGAACTACGAACTACAACCCTTCGACCCAGAACTTCGGGTCTTCGTCATTTCGAGCCAAGAACACGCCCAGGGTATTGTTGATCGCCGTTTTCACTTGTTCTTCATCTGAAACGCGCCCAGAAACTCCCAGACGCTCACTAACACCCCTGTTTCATAACAAACTATGATATCTACCTCAAAACGCGTCCAGAACGCCTCTAAATCACGCAGAAACAACAGAAACACGTATAAAATTCCAGATTTCCTGAAATCTAGATCTAAACCTAGATTTCCATGGTTGACTTATCAACCCTCATGAAAAACACAGTTAATCAACCACAAAATCACAGAAACATATATCCACAATGATATAAAACAGTTATTAACCACAGATCTTATGTTAAACCATTACATCTAACCCAAAATTGGATTTCCCCAAATTCTAGGGTTCATGCTCAATTTCATAAATCATGATAAATTCGTGCAGATCTAAAACAAGAGAGAGATAAGAAGTTCAAGGACACCTACTTGAAGTGAATCTTTGAGCTCCACAAACCCAAATCGCCCCAAATAGCCAAGGCATCCAAGCGCTCTCAAGCTCTCTCTCTCAAACGCACAAATGTCATAACGTAAAGTGAAAGCTTCTTCTTTTTTTTTCTGCTATTTATATTTCTGCCAGTCAACTGACCTAGTCAACCATTGACCCAGTCAATAATTGACCTCCCAACACAAAAATTGACCTCCAAGGCCCCAAACTCCAAATTGAGTCAAACTATAGTCAAAACGCTCAAAATGACGAGCACAACACTAGACTGATATTATGACACGCAAATGACCGCTCAAACGCAAAGTCAACCAATAAACCCTGAAAAGTCAACAATCGGGTCAAACGGGGCCTCGACTCGAAATTAGGCCCGAGTACAGTCAAAATGCTCACATCGACAACTACACTACCGTCCAGATAGTTACATTCTCATAGAATGGCTATCTCTCAAAACTACCCAAATACGAGTCTTTGCATCCTCCCCACCCAAGGACTTTTCGTCCTCGAAAATAAAACACATGCCCAAAAGACATAACAAAATTCAAGCTCAATGTCCCAACAACAAAACATAATCACCGATCACACATGTGCAATACAACTCCCAACAAGCCAAAAGGGCTGACAAAATCCAACAACAACGAGCTAAACCACATCTCAAATAACATATGCAAAACAAATGCATAAAACATAACTCATACCTCAGGGAAAGTCCTCACATCCTCCCCACCTCAGGACTGATCGTCCTCAAATAGCTCAGGATGAAGAACTCGCATCTGTCTCTCTTTCTCCCAAGTATGCTCCTCCATTCCTCGGTGTTGCCATAACACCCGAACTAGTGGGATCATCTTGCCTCGCAAGACCTGGTCCTGCCTGTCCAAAATCTGTGCCAGCATCTCAACAATGGCACCATCATCAGCCAAGTTTATCTCGCGATAGTCCAACACATGAGAAGGATCAGGGTGATACCGCCTCAACTGAGACACATGAAACACATCATGTACTCGTGCCAACTCTGGTGGCAAAGCTAATCGGTAAGCCACTGCGCCCACGGTGGCAACAATCTCAAACGGCCCCAGAAAATGAGGGGAAAGTTTGGATCCACGCCCAAACCTCCGATGCCCTCAACGCGGTGAAACCTGCAAAAATACATGATCACCCACCTCAAACTGCAAAGGTCGACGTCTATGGTCCGCATTGGACTTACTCGCCTACTGCGCTGTCAACATGCGTTGTCGAATCAGCTGCATTATCTCTATGGTCTCTCGAACCACATCGGGACCGAGAACTGCTGTTTCTCCCATCTGTGCCCAACACAAGGGTGATCTACAAGGCCGCCCATACAGCGCCTCATATAGAGCCATCCCAATCGAGGCCTGATAACTGTTGTTGTAAGAGAACTCCACCAAAGGAAGGTGAGTCTCCCAACAACCTCCAAAATCTAGGACACAGGCACGCAACATATCCTCGAGCGTCTAAATCGTCCGCTCCGACTGACCGTCTGTCTGCGGATGAAAAGCTATACTCAGGTTCACCCTAGTACCCAAAGCTCGCAGAATTGTCTCCAAAAGCCGAGATGTAAACCTCGCATCCCGATCAGATACAATAGACAACAGGACTCCATGTAACCGCACAATAACATCAATATACCTCTATCCCAAAGTCCTCACTGGGTCTGTCTCTCGAATCGAATAAAATGCGCCGATTTGGTGAACTGGTCCACAATAACCCATATAGTGTAGTGTCCCTTGGAACGAGGAAGTCCAGTGACAAAATCCATGGTCACATGGTCCCATTTCCACTCTGGCACTGGCAATGACTGCAACTCACCAGCTAATCTCAGGTGCTCTGCCTTGACCTGCTGACATGTCAAACACCTCCTCACAAAATCAGCAATGGCCTTCTTCAGGCCTAGCCACCAAAACTGCTTCCTCATGGCATGGTACATCTTGGTCCCACCAGGATGTACAGCTAACCTCGACAGGTGAAATTCCCGAAGAACCTCCTCCTAAAGAGAAGTGGGAACTATCAATTTACCCTTATACCGCAGCACATGCTCTACATCCTCAGTCCAATCAAAAGGTGCCTACCCAGTCTGAATCCTGTCCCTGATGACCTCACAATCAATGTCCCCCAACTGATCCTCTATGATCCTACGGTGTAACTCAGGGACTGCGACAACAACACTGAGGGTCCCCCGTCCCCCACTGGTCACCATCTGAAACCTCATCGCTGCCAACTGTCCCATCATTTCCCGTTCCTTAATGGCACAATGGGCAACCACGGCCCTACTCTTCCTACTCAGCGCATCTGCCACCATATTACCCTTCCCAGGGGTGTACATCATATCAAATCAAACCATTGCAGGTACTCCACCCACCGCCCTCGCCTAAGGTTCAGGTCTCGTTGAGAGAAGATATACCGCAAGCTCTTATGGTCCGTATACACCACAAACTTCTCCCCAAGGAGATAATGTTGCCGACTTGATAACGTGCATTTTATGCCGTTATTCTAGTGTTTATTTAGGATGTTTAAGAGCATGATTAGAGCCTTATTGCCTCATATATCATATATATTTGCTCTAACCCCTAGGAAGATGCTAGTTGCAAATACATGCGTTTTTAAGGTGTTTTTGGCAGATTTTGGACCTCACTTTTGACTAGGTAGATGGCCTCAAACAATTTGCGTGCAAGAACAAAAGTTTCTTAGAATGATGTCATCTACCTACCACAGAAATTTCAGAGCATTTGGAGCTGAACGTGAATTCACCCAATTCACGTGCAAGCCTATTTTTGCCTCTCAGGCCTCTACAGGATGCAAGGAAGCTTGGGGAGAAGTTTGAGCCGATTTGGAGGTGCACGTGAATTCACCATATCACGTGCAAATTGGCGTGCAGAGATATTTTTGGACCGATCCAATCGTTTTTCCATGCTGATCATTTTTTCCCGAAGGCCCAAGTCCAAATTGTGGATGGAAGATAGAGTTTTTAATGTTTCGAGTGTTACTTATCAAAACTACGTCGTTTTGATAAGTGGGCTAGGTTACACACCTCAAGGCCCATCCAAACTCTATAAATAAGAGCTCCACGCCCCTTGCTAGCCAAGCCTAACCCCCCTACACGTTTTTAGAGAGAGAGAGAGAGGCTCCACGACTTGGAGGTGCTCCTTGACCTAGGAGAGCAGCCGTCGCGATCGTCGCGGATTTTGGAGCCTGGATTTGAAGCTTTCTTGTGCGCGTGATCAAGAAGAAGATGTTGAGCTTTTCTGCTTTGGTTTTGCTTGTAATCATGCGTGAGTAGTTCTTTTAATCTAGGGGGAGCAATGTAGCCCCCTTGTTGCTTTCTTTGTGTTTATGAATATTTGGGTTTGGATGATTGAGTTTTGCATGTTTTATGAATCTGTTCTTAAGTTCTATCTTTGGATGTACACCTTGGTATTCTTAGCCCTAGTCTCTGGGGCGGATTGAGATTCATAACTTATTTGTGATTGGTGTGATCATTATCCTTTTGCAAGTATGATTTATTGGCTTTGCATGTTTGTGTGTTTTGATGACCATTCTGGCATACAACTCTTAAAAGGACCTCAATGACCATTTGTTGTCCTTGGCTTATGTTTAGCATGTTTTCAATCGGACAACCCTAATACCATGAACCAGTAGAGATAACATAGGGAGGTGAAATTGTGACCCTAGATGCTTTTAATCCTTGGAACTTAATCCTAAAATCAGTTTACTTTCTTTGTTTATTCAGAAAACCAAATAAAAATTAGATCTTTAGTTTAAAAAAAGAAAACTTTTTGCCAAGACATTTTATAGAACAATAGTAATTGGGTGATTTGATTTGAGAACTAGAGAACTAGGCTAATCCCCGTGGGTTCGACCCCTTTCTTGCTGCTTATTCTTTTAGTGCAAACTTAGGGAATTTATTATTTTGAAGAGAGATTTAACGACATTAGCTAGCTCTTTTAGAGAGGCTAAAAATCTTGTCTGTCACATGACTCTTTAAAGCAAAGTTCACTGCAGCCAACTCCAAATCATGTGTGGGATAGTTCTGCTCATGTGGTCTCAACCGCCTAGATCCGTAAGCAATCACCTGCCGAGTCTGCATCAACACACAACCAAGTCCCACCCTGGAAGCATCACAATACACCTCAAAAGGCACACCCTCCTGTGGAAGAATTAGGATAGGTGCTGAAGTTAATCGTGCCTTTAGCTCAATGAAAGCACTCTCACATGCATCGGACCAAACAAAAGGAACTCCCTTCCTGGTCGGGTTCGTCATAGGCGCCGCCAACCTGGGAAAAATCCTCCACGAACCTCCGATAGTAGCCTGCCAAACCAAAGAAGCTACAAATCTCAAACACATTCGTGGGCCTCTTCCACGACATAACCGCCTCGATCTTCTCAGCATCCACTGTGATACCCTCCGAAGATACCACATGCCCCAAGAAGTGTACCTGTTGCAACCAAAAGTCACATTTCATGAACTTCGCGTACAACCGGTGCTCCCACAAGGTCTGCAACACAACCTGCAAATGCTCCTTATGCTCCCTCTTGGTCGCTGAATAGACCAAAATATCATCGATGAACACCACAAGGAACATATCTAAATATGGAGCAAACACATGGTTCATCAATCCCATAAACACTCCTGGAGCATTCGTGAGCCCGAACGGCATCACAAGCCACTCATAATGCCCATAACGACAACTGAACATGGTCTTAGGGATATCTACCTCCCTAACCCTCAACTGATGGTATCCAGATCTCAAGTCTATCTTGGAAAACCACCTCGCACCGCGAAACTGATCAAACAGGTCATCGATCCTCGGCAATGGATACCTGTTCTTCACAGTCACCTGGTTCAGCTTCCGGTAATCTATACACAACCGAAGTGAACCATCCGCCTTCTTGGCGAACAACACTGGAGCACCCCACGGTGAGCTACTCCGCCTGATAAAGCCTTGTGCCAATAAGTCATCTATCTGTCTCTTGAGCTCTCTAAGCTCTGTCGGTGCCATCCTGTAGGCCGCTAACCTGATCGGTGTTGTCCCTGGCAACAACTCGATCGAAAACTCTACCTCCCTCACGGGTGGCAAACTGACCAAGTCCTCAGGAAACACATCCGGGAACTGATCTACAGTGGGTGGCAAAACAGCCTTCCCCTCCCTCTTCCTGCCAACCAACGTCAAGCTGGCTAACTAGTGGGTCACATCACCCCACCCATGCCTCAAAGGTCCCAACCTACATGCCTCCTCGGTCCACTCACCCACAAAGACACCCCGCGTGCCCTCTGGCGTGAGGAACGTCATACGCCGTCAAAAACAATCAATCTTGGCCTCCACGGAGACCAACCGGTTCATACCCAGGATAACATCAAAATCATCTAACTCCATGACATACAAATCACACATCAGGTTAACACCCCCAAGTGTTACCTGACAAGCCTGACAGATACTCTCAAGTATCACAATTCCACCCAAAGGTGAAGCAACCATCAGAGACTGACTAACTGTCTCCTGGTCTCACTCCAATCCAACCACCGTAGCATACGAAATAAAAGAATGGGTAGCACCAGTATCAATCAAAACTGAATAGATAGTATGAGAAATGATAATGGTACCTCTCACCATTGAAGGTCCTGCTCCTGCCTCGTCCACTGGTGGAACCTCTGCCTCTCTGCTGGTAAGGGTAAAAGTCCTCCCTCGTGGCCCACTGCCACTAGCCTGGCCCATTGGGGCCTTGCCCTGTTGATCAACATGACCCTGTGCCTCCCGCTGAGGCTGCTGCACCGCAGGTCGCGTCTGCGTGCTCTATGCCAGCAGCACTGACCTCTGAGACAGAGCCCCACTCCTCTGTCCCTGATCTCTCGGACGAGGGCCTAAACTGCTGGTTGAGCTAAGGGTAACACATTCCCTAGCTCCATGTCCCACCTTCCCGCATCGGAAGCAAGTCATCCTTTTCCTCGGGCAGTCTCTCGATACATGCCCGGTCAAACCACAACTCCAACAGGCCCCTGGCCTCCTACTGGCTGAACTCTCATGGGGTCCCACTGCCTGGCTAGAAACCCTCTGCACCTGCCTCCTCTCAGGCTGAGCGGCACTGCTCTCCCCACTCTGCCTCTTCTTGCTCGGACCTGCCAAACCGCCCGGCCTCTGGGCTCTCGCCTGATCCTGACCTCGCTCAATAATGAGTGCTTTGTCGACCGCCTCCCGGTAGCTAGTCAACTACATCGGTTCCAGCTGTCTTTTCAGAGATGGCCTCAAGCCCTGAATAAAATCCTGCGTCTTACGAGCTTCCTTTTCCCAAGCCTCAAGAGCAAACCGCCCTAAATCTGTGAAGGCTTGCACACACTCACCCACAGTTTGGCTACCCTGCTGAAGCTGATAATACTCTCTCCGTCGGGCATACTGTATCGAGTTGGGAAAATACTCCTCAAAGAAGCGCTCAACAAACTCTCTCCAACTCATTTGACTGCCATGGACAGCTCTCATGGATTCCCACCACCTGCGTGGGATACCCAACAAATAGTGCGTCGCCACTCGCACCCGCTCCTCATCGGGTACCCCAATCATCTCAAAGATATCCTCTGTCCACCTAATCCAGTCCTCGGCTACCTCTGGCCGCAAACCATCCTCAAAAGTCCTGGGTGCATGTTTCAAAAACTATGCAGCCCAGTCCACTCCTCGTCGTGCTGGCTCTATCACGACCTCCTGCTGGTGCACATCCTGCACCACCCTCGCCTCCTCGCCGCTAAGGCTGCTGCCTCTTCAACTCATCCACCCGTCTAGCCATATCCCTCATCGAGCCCTGCATACCCTGCATGGCCTCCTGCAACTGAATCAACACCTGAGCCAAATCAGGTCCCACAACGGGAGCTGATGATCTCTGTTGCGGGCTCTGTTGCCCCTGGTGCCCCAGCTCTATCATGGGCTCCTCTGCCGGGCCCTGGCCTTGGACAGCTCTCCTCAGTGGTGCCATCACACTGGCCACAACAACAAACAACAAATGATCAACACAGCCATCAAAGGCACAAACCGACTTGTAGGTTCTCACCACACGACCCGTAGGTCCATACCATGCATATAGCATCGTGTCCCCCTCAGGGTACACCACACGACCCGTAGGTCCACAACCATGCATATAGCATCATGTCACCCCTCAGGGTACACCACAATCAAGTCCTGGCTCTCACGGCCACGTGCCATCCTGGCACCAAATGCAATCATATCACAAACAAAGACAATCTAGTGCCCTATATGCACATAATCATACCACTAGAAATGCACCCCATCCCCACGTATGCTCTTAGGATGATCTAACTAACACCAAAATAACCTAGAATACATGTAAGGACTGCGTTGATCAGGCGCCCTCCCTACAGTTTTCCAAGTCACATGGAATCACTTAACCACCCCTCACTAACCTAGGTCCACTAGACCATGCTCTGATACCAACTTGTCACGCCCCCGAATTCCAAGAAAACCCGGAACCAGGAACATGACTTCCCCTTGCCCGCACCCGAAAGGTCAAGGGGTTGGTGACTAGCACCAATAGAGACTACACCGCGGGTGTTATCTCAAATATGTAACCCTGTACAGTCATACATCAACGGTAATCCTGTACTTTCCCATACATCATCATGCATATGATAAGTCAAACAGTCATACAGACATTACATCACAAACAATATGCAAATACAACTGTCCATGGACCCATGTCCGGGATACAACACATAATAAAATACAGAATACAATACTGTATCATACATTAGAGTAGTGGGCACGTCCTCCTGGAAGAAAGTCATCCACTAGTCTCGGGTCACACCTGAAAAGGGGTAAACAACAAGTAGGGGTGAGCGACAAGCTCAGTAGGTGACCCCAAAACTCCACATCATGCAACATATATAAGTCTATACTATATGCTCAGTATACTCGTGCACCGTGTAGTGTGCACAATCATCAGGACTCAGCCTACAAACAAATATCAGGACTCAGCCTGCCCACACAAGACAACTTGTCCACGATCCTCCATGGGATCCCAGCTCAGGGCACTCAGCCCTAGCTCCACGAGCTCAACGGCTCAACTCAGGCCTTAGCCTGTCCACAGCGCAATATGTCCGGCCACAGTCGCCACATAGGCCTGCCATCGGTGCATATGCCTGCCACGTCAACCACATAGCATTATCGGTGCATCACGGTGAGAACCCAAACAAGTCATGGAGTCCAAGCCCCAATACCTCACACCAACATACTAACATTAGTATGGCATGTCATTCTCAACATTTCCTTTAGAACTGTAGCCAGTCTTCACAAGTAAATCCTCAATCCTTGATTTATGAAAGAAGTACCCATAGCAGCTATTTTCTTGAAATTAAAAGTCCCGGCATTGGGTTCCCATAACATAAATAAGATAATTTGATTTTTGGGGATTTTTCTGAGATGTCTAACCCCACTTTCCAAAAAGTCACCACTATGAACTTTTGAGTTTTTCCAAGATTTTACACTAAATCCCAATTTTCACATTTTGAAAGAGTGAGAATTAATTTTTCTAGTATTTTTCTTTGAATCCAAATGGGGGGTATTTCGTTATTTACATTGTAACTTAAGTATAATGCTTTATAGGTTACAATGTGAATAGGTCCAGTCTAGTGCTGTCCAGTGTCCAGTTACACTGCAGGAGCTGCGACTCGTAGCTCAAAATCTGCGACTCATAGCTACGGAACGGCGACTCGTAGCTGCGGAGTGCGAAACTGCAGCGCGCCTCGAAGACTCGAAGCGAGGCTACGACCTTCGACCTACGAGGCAACGAACTTCGACCCTTCGGCTACGAACTACGAGGCTATGAACTACGAACTATGAGGCTACGAACTACAAACTACGAGGCTACGAACTACGAACTACGAACTACGACCTTTCGACCCAGAACTTCGGGTCTTCGTCATTTCGACCCAATAACACGCCCAGGGTATTGTTGATTGTCATTTTCACTGTTCTTCATCCGAAACGCGCCCGAAACTCCCGGACACTCACTAACACCCCTGTTTCGCAACAAACTACGATATCTACCTCAAAACGCGTCTAGAACGCCTCTAAATCGCACAGAAACAATAGAAACACGTATAAAATTCCAGATTTCCAGAAATCTAGATCTAAACCAGATTTCCATGGTTGACTTATCAACCCTCATGAAAAACACAGTTAATCAACCCCAAAATCACAAAAACATATATCCATAATGATATAAAACAGTTCTTAACCACAGATCTTATGCTAAACCATTAGATCTAACCCAAAATTGGATTTCCCCAAATTCTAGGGTTCATGCTCAATTTCATAAATCATGATAAATTCGTGCAGATCCAAAACAAGAGCGAGATAAGAAGTTCAAGGACACCTACTTGAAGTGAATCTTTGAGCTCCACAAACCCAAATCGCCCCAAATCGCCAAGGCCTCCAAGCTCTCTCTCTCAAACGCACAAACGTGATAACGTAAAGTGAAAGCTTCTTTTTTTTCTGCTATTTATATTTCTGCCAGTCAACTGACCTAGTCAACCATTGACCCAGTCAATAATTGACCTCCCAACACAAAACACTCAAAATGATGAGCACAACACTAGACTGATATTATCACACGCAAATGACCGCTCAAATGCAAAGTCAACCAATAAACCCTGAAAAGTCAACAATCGGGTCAAATGGGGCCCCGACTCAAAATCGGGCCCAAGTACAGTCAAAATGCTCACATCGACGAATACACTACTGTCCAGATAGTTACATTCCCATAGAATGGCTATCTCTCAAAACTACCCAAATACGAGTCTTTACAACTACCACACTAAGAACGAACCATGTATAACAAGTGTGCTATTAATCTTCTATCACTATTACTTTTTGCTACTTTAATAATCCATTCAAGGCTTTTTAAATCAACTAAACAAAAACTCATAACTTAAGGATACAGGCCTTTTGACATTTAATCGACACAAAAAGTGCATTTATCCATTTTGATAGATGTCTTATACTTGTGTATTCATTCTTAATAAAAGTGTACAAACTCAGCATTGAGAATACCTGACCACTATAGTATGTCATGTCGAACAAACCATCGACAGCATGTTTCCTCGAAGTGTTTCTGACAGACAAGATTTTTAGCCTCTCTAAAAGAGCTAGCTAATGTCGTTAAATCTCTCTTCAAGATAATAAATTCCCTAAGTTTGCACTAAAAGAATAGCAGCAAGAAAGGGGTCGAACCCACAGGGATTAACCTAGTTCTCTAGTTCTCAAATCAAATCACCCAATTACTCTTGTTCTATAAAATGTCTTGGCAAAAAGTTTTCTTTTTTAAACTAAAGATCTAATTTTTATGTGGTTTTCTGAACAAACAAAGAAAGTAAACTGATTTTAGGATTAAGATTCAAGGATTAAAAGCATCTAGGGTCACAATTTCACCTCCCTATGTTATCTCTACTGGTTCATGGTATTAGGGTTGTCTGATTGAAAACATGCTAAACATAAGCCAAGGACAACAAATGGTCATTGAGGTCCTTTTAAGAGTTGTATGCTAGAATGATTTGCTTGTGGAGGCATGGATATTAAGTATGCAATTTTGGCTTAAAATTTAATTTTTATGCCACATTAGTATCATGTTGTGATAAGGGTGTTAAAGTAGTTAAAATGTGCTCTGAATTGGTTTAATCATGTCTTTATCTTTTGAATGATATCACCATGTTTTTGGAGCTGAGTTTTGAATATTAGCTGAGCATGAAATGCTATGATAGACCTAAGTAACCCTTAAAGTTGAGTGAAAAAGAAATGAAAAATGAGAACAGCTTCTTTTTAGCCCTTGAGTGACATTTATGGTTTATGGGTAATAGTTTGATTTGATACTCTTCTTGCATTCAACATTGGTTATTTAATGGTAGGAGTCAAGTAAGCATGTGATTACTTGTTAGTGCTCAGTGTTTGGTGTTTAGTTAGGATGCAAGACCTCTAAGTCATTGGAATGTCTTTGTATTCTTTTCAATTTGAACAGACAAGATTTTTAGCCTCTCTAAAAGAGCTAGCTAATGTCGTTAAATCTCTCTTCAAGATAATAAATTCCCTAAGTTTGCACTAAAAGAATAGCAGCAAGAAAGGGGTCGAACCCACAGGGATTAACCTAGTTCTCTAGTTCTCAAATCAAATCACCCAATTACTCTTGTTCTATAAAATGTCTTGGCAAAAAGTTTTCTTTTTTAAACTAAAGATCTAATTTTTATGTGGTTTTCTGAACAAACAAAGAAAGTAAACTGATTTTAGGATTAAGATTCAAGGATTAAAAGCATCTAGGGTCACAATTTCACCTCCCTATGTTATCTCTACTGGTTCATGGTATTAGGGTTGTCGATTGAAAACATGCTAAACATAAGCCAAGGACAACAAATGGTCATTGAGGTCCTTTTAAGAGTTGTATGCCAGGAATGGTCATCTAAACACACAAACATGCAAAGCCAATAAATCATACTTGCAAAAGGATAATGATCACACCAATTACAAATAAGTTATGAATCTCAATCCGCCCCAGACTAGAGCTAAGAATACCAAGGTGTACATCCAAAGATAGAATTAAGAACAGATTCATAAAACATGCAAAACTCAATCATCCAAACCCAAATATTCATAAACACAGCAAAACAACAAGGGGGCTACATTGCTCCCCTAGATTAAAAGAACTACTCACGCATGATTACAAGCAAAACCATAGCAGAAAAGCTAAACATCTTCTTCTTGATCACGCGCACAGCAAAGCTTCAAATCCAGGCTCCAAAATCCGCGACGGCTGCTGCGACGGCTGCTCTCCTAGGTCAAGGAGCACCTCCAAGTCGTGGAGCCTCTCTCTCTCTCTAAAACGTGTAGGGGGTTTAGGTATGGCTAGCAGAGGGCGTGGATGCCGATTTATAGAGGTTGGATGGGCCTTGAGGTGTGTAACCTAGCCCATCTATCAAAACGACGTAGTTTTGATAAGTAACACTCGAAACATTAAAAACTCTATCTTTCATCCACAATTTGGACTTGGGCCTTCAGGAACAAATGATCAGCATGGAAAAACGATTGGATCGGTCCAAAAATATCTCTGCACGCCAATTTGCACGTGATATGGTGAATTCACGTGCACCTCCAAATCAGCTCAAACTTCTCCCCAAGCTTCCTTGCATCCTGTAGAGGCCTGAGAGGCAAAAATAGGCTTGCACGTGAAATGGGTGAATTCACGTTCAGCTCCAAATGCTCTGAAATTTCTGTGGTAGGTAGATGACATCATTCTAAGAAACTTTTTGTTCTTGCACGCAAATTGTTTGAGGCCATCTACTATGTCAAAAGTGAGCTCCAAAATCTGCCAAAACAGCTTAAAAACGCATGTATTTGCAAATAGCATCTTCCTAGGGGTTAGAGCAAATATATATGATATATGAGGCAATAAGGCTCTAATCATGCTCTTATACATCCTAAATAAACACTAGAATAACGGCATAAAATGCACGTTATCAAATACACCACACTTGAACCATTGCTTGTCCTCAAGCAAAAAACATACAAGCATGCAAAAATAAACACTCGGTCAAACAGAAGAAAAATAAAATAACAATCAAGGAGAATCATGGTTTCCTAAGCATGCAACTCTATCATGATGAAATGGGAATTTAAGCATCAAAATGAGTCATAGCTTAGTTCATTCATGTCCATATCCCTAAGTCCAACAACCATGCAATATCACCACTTAAATTTCAGATATGAGCAAGCAATCCATGATAAAATAGCACCTTGTTTCCCTTTAAGTTCTTACCAAGGATAAGCAGCCTCACTCAAATATAATAATGCTCAAGCCCAATACCTAACAATGAACAATGGATGGAAAACTCTATCTCTACACTCGTCATCAGCTATTGATTAAGTACTTGCCAAGCAATCATGAGAGTTCCCTATTGTGCTCATCAAAGAAAACACACTCTCTATTCTACTTTATTTGAACTCACACTCTATTCTAAACTCAATAAACTCACACTCTATTCTAATAACCGATAAAACAAAACCATGAGCTAAAGAATTGAGCTCAACACTCTCAAAACAAAACACAATTCAGCCAATGTGGCTTCACAAATCTAAACAATCACACATAAACATCAAGCCATTGTGGCTTTTATTCGAATCTTTCTTTTTTTTTTTTTTTTTTTTTTTTTTTTTTTTTTTTTTTTTTTTTTTTTTTTTTTTTTAAGTAATAACCTTACAAGGTTGCATTTTATGCTCTCCCTTGATGGATTATTCACTCCTTTTTTTTTTACTCACATAACACATAAATAAGACTGATTTTTCTAATGCATACCCTTGCCATTTTGCTACAATAAGGAGAGACGGAAATTCATTGATGTCTCACATCCCATTTTCCAATTAAGTGATGGCTTTTTCACATTCTATATCAGACCTTTTCCAATAATATCACACAATAAAGAAAAGAATGCAAAGACAAGCCACAGTGACTTAGAGGTCTTGCATCCTAACTAAACACCAAACATCGAGCACTAACAAGTAATCACATGCTTACTTGACTCCTACCATTAAATAACCAATGTTGAATGCAAGAAGAGTATCAAATCAAACTATTACCCATAAACCATAAATGTCACTCAAGGGCTAAAAAGAAGCTGTTCTCATTTTTCATTTCTTTTTCACTCAACTTTAAGGGTTACTTAGGTCTATCATAGCATTTCATGCTCAGCTAATATTCAAAACTCAGCTCCAAAAACATGGTGATATCATTCAAAAGATAAAGACATGATTAAACCAATTCAGAGCACATTTTAACTACTTTAACACCCTTATCACAACATGATACTAATGTGGCATAAAAATTAAATTTTAAGCCAAAATTGCATACTTAATATCCATGCCTCCACAAGCAAATCATTCAAGCAAACAACTCAAACAATCATGCAACTAAAAACAGTTTTTGTTTTTTTGTTTTTTTTTTTAAATAAAACATGCAATCACAACATAAAAGACAAGCAAGTGGCTCAAGTCACTCCCCATACACCACACTTAAAATATGCTATGTCCGCATGGCATAAAAGAAGGAGTAGGAAAAACAGTTACCCCTGGTTTGGCACCTTGTAATAGTAGATGACATTGGCCACCATTCGTCGCACTCTGAGCCACAAAGTCGGCCGACGTCTCGCTTCTCTAATACTCGGATCTGGAGTGATTTTGGTGTGGAAGCCTTTGAAGATGGCCTCCCTTTATATAGCGTGCAGAAGGAAAGAGGCTCCAATTGGCGTGATACACGTGCCCCTAACTTTTCGAGTGTTTCGACCAAAATACCCTCTTGCACGTGAATTGGCTGAATTGGCGTGCAGGTCGAATCGTCCCAAACTTTGGTGGTAGGTCCCCACCGAGCTGGCAAGCAATACTTCCTTTCGCACGTGAATTGTAGGAAGCTTCTAGGAGGGCTAAAATCGGTATTTTGCACTTTTGGGCCTCCATATGACAACTATCAATTCGCGTGCAAGAGTAAACGTGATTCACATGGTCTTCATCTACCATTCCAGGAAAGTCACGGCTCAAAACAAGGTGCACGTGAATTGGGCAATTCACGTTCAAATTCACGTTCAGGCCCAAACTGGCCCAAATTTCTCCACCGAGTTGCTTATGCATTATGGATCATCTTTAAGTCTTGCACGTGAATTGTTTGAGCCCATCTTCAAGCACTTTTGGGCTTCACTTGCTCCTTGCTCCTTGACTTTGACTTTAAAAATAATTCCACAAGTTCAGGACCCAAAAATTTGCTCATCCTGCACATGGTTAGCTAAGAAAGGAACAAAGTCTCCTGCACAATGGTTAGCTTGCAAACAAATTTATTGAAGAAAACAAATAAGAGAAAATAACATAAAATAAAACACAGCAATAAACATTGGGTTGCCTCCCAACCAGCGCTTTATTTAAAGTCTCGTAGCTAGACTTTCGGTGATGATCATGCAATGGTGAAAGAGAGGGAATCAACTATCTCCCTCGAGTTGAATCAAAGTAAGGTTTCAGCTTATTGCCATTCACCCAAAATTTCTTGCCATCTATAGCTTGGAGCTCAAAGCTCCCATATGGCTTCTTATCAACTATCACAAAAGGTCCCATCCACTTGGACCTTAATTTGCCAGGAAATAACCTCAACCTTGTGTTAAATAAAAGAACTTTCTGTCCTAAGGTTAAAGGTTCATTGTTGAGTTGCCTATCATGCCATTTCTTAGTTCTTTCTTTGTAAAATTTAGCACTATCATAGGCATCCAACCTAAGCTCATCTAACTCAATTAATTGAGTCATCCTAAGTTCCTTGATCTCTTGTGGGTTGAAATTTAACTTCTTCAAGGCCCAATGAGCCTTGTGTTCTAGTTCCACAGGCAAGTGACATGCCTTACCATATAGAATACGGTAAGGTGACATCCCAATGGGAGTTTTGTAAGCTGTCCTATATGCCCATAAGGCTTCATCAAGCCTTTGAGACCAATCTTTCCTATTGGCTCCAACAGTTTTCTCTAAAATGGCCTTAATCTCCCTGTTGGACACTTCGCTTGTCCATTAGCTTGTGGGTGGTAAGCTAAAGACTTCCTATGAGTGACACCATACTTGTTCAACAATTTGTCAAACAATTTGTTGCAGAAATGACTACCCTCATCATCGATTATAGCCCTTGGTGTCCCAAAACGGCTAAAGATGTTCCTAGTAAGGAAGTGAGTCACAACCCTAGCATCATTCACTCTAGTAGGAATAGCTTCTACCCACTTAGACACATAATCCACAACAAGCAAAATGTATGAGTACCCATCAGAATTGGGGAATGGTCCCATGAAGTCAATGCCCCAAATGTCAAAAATTTCAACCGGAAGAATTCCGGTTAATGGCATCTCATTTTTCCTAGATAGACCACCTACCCTTTGACATCTATCACACTTTTTGATGTAGACATAGGTGTCTTTCACCATGTGAGGCCAATAAAAGCCACACCGCATGATCTTAGCCACAGTTCTTTGCACCCCAAAGTGGCCCCCATAATGTGATGCATGACAATGATGTATTATGTCATCTACCTCCTCCTCAAGGACACACTTTCTAATGATTTGGTCTGGACACCTCCTATAAAGAATTGGGTCTTCCCAAATGTATTTCCTAGCATCCACTACCAATTTCTTTCTCCTGGTGATAGTCTAACCGCTTGGGTATGAACCCAGTGGCTAAATAATTTGCTATGTCAACAAACCAAGGAAGATGATGCACCTCAAACAACTTCTCATCGGGAAAGTCATCTACAATGGGTAGAGACT
Organism: Taxillus chinensis; assembly: GCA_023512835.1. Classification (NCBI taxonomy): domain Eukaryota; kingdom Viridiplantae; phylum Streptophyta; class Magnoliopsida; order Santalales; family Loranthaceae; genus Taxillus; species Taxillus chinensis. The sequence goes on from CM042089.1 coordinate 56,214,519, forward strand.
TAGGTGCATTCTCCACACGGGAGAGGTGATCAGCCACAGAATTTAGGGCTCCCTTTGTGTCTCTAATTTCAAGGTCAAATTCCTGTAAGAGGAGAACCCATCTAATCAAGCGTGGCTTAGCTTCTTTTTTTAGCAAACAAATATTTCAACGCAGCATGATCGGTATAAACAATGACTTTAGACCCCAAAAGGTAGGGTCTAAACTTGTTGCGACCATAAACCACAGCTAGCAACTCTTTCTCAGTGGTGGTATAGTTCTGTTGAGCATCATCTAAGGTCTTACTAGCATAGTAAATGACCCTAAACACCTTTTCTCGCCTTTGCCCTAAGACTACCCCCACAGCATAATCACTCGCATCGCACATTAGCTCAAAAGGTTGAGCCCAGTCAGGTGTGACTATAACAGGTGCAGTGACTAACTTACCCTTGAGGATGTTAAAAGCTTCTAAGCAATCTTCATTAAACTCAAAGCTTGTGTCTTTTTCTAACAACCTACTCATGGGTTTTGCAATTTTTGAGAAGTCCTTAATGAATCTCCTATAAAAGCCAGCATGGCCAAGGAAACTTCTCACTCCTTTTTCATTAGTTGGAGGTGGCAGAGTCTCAATAGTGGAGATTTTTGCCTTGTCTACCTCCAAACCATGTGCAGACACCTTGTGCCCTAGAACTATCCCCTCTGTTACCATGAAATGGCATTTCTCCCAATTTAGGACTAGTTCCTTCTCCTCACATCTCTCTAAGACCACATCTAGATTTTTCAAGCCCTGTTGGTAGGAGGAACCAAACACCGAGAAGTCATCCATGAAGACCTCCATGATCTCCTCAACCAAACCCTGAAAAATAGCCATCATACACCTTTGAAAGGTGGCAGGGGCATTACAAAGCCCAAATGGCATTCTCCTAAATGCAAATGTGCCAAAAGGGCACGTGAAGGTGGTCTTTTCTTGGTCCTCGGGCTTAACCATGATCTGATTATACCCGGAATAGCCATCTAAAAAGCAGTAGTGACTATAGCTAGCTAACCTATCCAACATTTGGTCAATGAAAGGAAGAGGAAAATGATCCTTCCTAGTGGCCTTGTTCGGCTTCCTATAGTCAACACACACTCTCCATCCCGTCACGGTGCGAGATGGGATCAATTCATTTTTCTCATTCTTAATCACAGTCATGCCCCCTTTCTTGGGCACAACATGCAATGGACTCACCCACTCACTATCCGAAATAGCATAAATTATACCCGCATTTTTCCATTTTAAAATTTCTTTTCTAACAACTTCTTTCATAGCAGGGTTTAATCTTCTTTGTCTTTCAACGAGTGGGTTTAAAATCATCATTCATCAAAATCTTATGCATGCAAATCCCTGGACTAATACCCCTAATGTCTTCAATGTTCCATCCTAGGGCCTTTTTGTGTTTCCTAAGGACTTCTAACAATTGAGTACACTCCACATCATTCAAATTAGAAGCAACAATGACAGGGAATTGATTTGTAGAGTCTAGAAATTCATACCTTAGGTGTCCAGGCAGCTCCTTCAGTTGGAGCTGGATGCACGTCATCTTCTTTCTCCTCCTCGGCTTGCTCCAAAGAGTTTGTAGTTTGCTCATCTTTCTCGGCCGTCAAGTACATCTCTTCATCTTGTTGAGCTTCTATAAGTGAAGGGCTTCATCATTGGTGGTGGTAATTTCTTCGCCAAGTAATCTTCCACCAATTCCTCAAGGTCTTCAACCCAAAGGCAATCCTCCTCCTCTTGACCTTGCAGAGCCTTCCCCACGTGGAAGACTAAGGTCTCCTCATTAATTCTCAGAGTTAGCTGCCCTTGAGCAACATCAATCAATGCACAACCCGTTCTGAGAAACGGTCTTCCAAGGAGTAGCTGAACTCCTCTATCTTCTTCCATCTCCAAAACAACAAAGTCCGCTGGAAATATGAAGGAACCCACTTTGACTAACACGTCTTCAATTATCCCTTCAGGCCTTCCAGTAGACCGGTCAGCAAACTGCAATGATATGGAAGTGGGCTTCATGCCCTTAAGCCCAAGCTGCTTGTACAAAGCAAAGGAAATCAAATTGATGCTGGCCCCTAAATCACATAGGGCCTGCTACTGCGGTGCATTGCCAATCACACAAGGGAGATTAAAGCTGCCCGGATCTTTATGCTTGATGGGCAAACTCTGTTGAACAACACTGCTCACCTCGTTAGTGACTGCCACCGTCTCATGATCCCCATATTTCCTCTTCTTTGTCACAAAATCTTTGATGTATTTTTTGTACCTAGGCATCTGCTCCAAAACTTCCACAAATGGAATGTTAATCTCAAGCTTCTTGAACAAACTCAGGAAGCGCTCATACTCTTCTTCAACCCTCCCGGTTCCTCGGCCTCGAGGAAATGGCATAGTAGGCCTGAGCTCTTGCTGTTCTTGACTATTCTGTCTTGACTCATTGCTTGTCCTTCTTTTCTTGCACTTTTTCTTGACTTTATCTGATTTTCCTTGGTCATCGACTTCCAAGGGTCTGCTTTGTTCTTCTGGAATTGCCTTCTTCTTAGGCTCTTGACTTCATTCAAGTGTCTTCCCGCTCCTTAGAGTTATAGCCTTGCAACTCTCCTTGGGGTTCACCTCGGTGTCACTTGGAAAAGTATTGGTTGAAACCCCTTGATTTACATTCTGAGCCAAACTCACAAGCGACTTTTCTATATTCTTAATTGAAGATTCTATTGTGACTACCCTTTCCTCCAAATTATCCTCTCTTTTGGTTGGCTCATCCACATGCTGATATGTTCTTCTTTCTTCTTTCGAGGCCGAGGTCGTTGTTGCTCGAATCCAGGAGGTGGGTGTAAATAATTATCCGTAGCATACGGATTCCGCTTCATCCCTGGGGGGCACATATTTATCTTGAGCTGATGTATCTCCCCCTCGGTTCGATTCTTCCGAAATGGCTGAGACTCGCTGATTCAGGTTGTACCCTTGTTGTTGTTGTTGAGGATAAACCGCCGCTTCTGGTACAAGCCTTTTCCTCCAACATAATTTGCTTCTTCACTCCACTCCAGCCCTGCTCAACTACCGGTAAAGCTTGTGATCCTTCAACTTTAAGAGCCAATACTTCCATGCCTTTCACTAAAGCTTGAATCGTGCTTGCACATCATTGGAAGAATTTTCAACCGAAGCTATCTTCTCCCTCGGCTTTGAAGTACGCACATTAGACCACTACCAATCAGCTAATGACAGCCTCTCCAAGAGCTCGCCGTCTGCATCAGGCTCTAGATTCATCAAGCATCCTCCAGCAGCTGCATTCACCTTGTCTTGTGAATGGGACTGAAGACCTGTGTAGAAAGATTCAATTTGAATCCACTGGGGTCTTCCATGATCAGGGCATCTCCTCACTAAGTCTTTGAAACGCTCCCAAGCTTCATGAAGAGTCTCCATCTCATCTTGCCTGAATCTGCTAATCTCCCCTCTGAGCTGGATCACCTTGGAAGGAGGGAAGTACTTTGACATGAACTTGGACTGCATCTCCTCCCAAGTGATGATTGAACCTGCTGGCAAACTGTTGAACCAGCCAAGAGCTCTATCCTTTAAAGAGAAAGGAAAAAGCCTTAGCTTGATGGCCTCCTCCGACACATTGTTGATCTTGATGGTGTCACACACCTGGTAGAACCTCATCATATCTTGGTGTGGATCATCCACGGCTGTTCCTCCAAACGCGTTGTTGCTCACCATGTTGATCAACGCCGGCTTCACTCAAAGCTATTTGCTTGGACTCTTGTCCGCCGAATCCCGAATAATGGTCCGACATCATCGGCCTCGCATAATCTAAGAAGGTTCTAGGGCATAAACCTATTACCCTCTTCTTCTGGATATTGGCCATTGTAATTGGCCCCTCCTTGCGGTGCACCACCATCAGGTCCGAGATCTGCCATCAGATCGCCTACGGATTGCTCCAAGCCTTGCAATGCTTCTTCCGCCTCACGTCTTCGCTTCCCTAGCTGCTCTACGACGAGCTCTGAACAACCTTTCAGGTTCCCGCGTAAATTGTATATCCTCCTCTCTTTGCATGCACAACTAGGAATCCTTGATGTATGTTCCTGTAAACAACAACAAGAACACACCCAACAACTCCGAACAATGCAAAATAAACAAATAAAGAACACAAAATAACAGAAAGTAAAAGACAAAATAAAATACCAAGATCGGAATTCAAACAATTTCACTCAATGTTGATTTTAAAAACTAGTTAACCGTTGAATCCCCAGGCAACGGCGCCAATTTGACAGACAAGATTTTTAGCCTCTCTAAAAGAGCTAGCTAATGTCGTTAAATCTCTCTTCAAAATAATAAATTCCCTAAGTTTGCACTAAAAGAATAGCAGCAAGAAAGGGGTCGAACCCACAGGGATTAACCTAGTTCTCTAGTTCTCAAATCAAATCACCCAATTACTCTTGTTCTATAAAATGTCTTGGCAAAAAGTTTTCTTTTTTAAACTAAAGATCTAATTTTTATTTGGTTTTCTGAATAAACAAAGAAAGTAAACTGATTTTAGGATTAAGATTCAAGGATTAAAGGCATCTAGGGTCACAATTTCACCTCCCTATGTTATCTCTACTAGTTCATGGTATTAGGGTTGTCTGATTGAAAACATGCTAAACATAAGCCAAGGACAACAAATGGTCATTGAGGTCCTTTTAAGAGTTGTATGCCAGAATGGTCATCTAAACACACAAACATGCAAAGCCAATAAATCATACTTGCAAAAGGATAATGATCACACCAATTACAAATAAGTTATGAATCTCAATCCGCCCCAGGACTAGAGCTAAGAATACCAAGGTGTACATCCAAAGATAGAATTAAGAACAGATTCATAAAACATGCAAAACTCAATCATCCAAACCCAAATATTCATAAACACAGCAAAACAACAAGGGGGCTACATTGCTCCCCTAGATTAAAAGAACTACTCACGCATGATTACAAGCAAAACCATAGCAGAAAAGCTAAACATCTTCTTCTTGATCACGCGCACAGCAAAGCTTCAAATCCAGGCTCCAAAATCCGCGACGGCGGCTGCGACGGCTGCTCTCCTAGGTCAAGGAGCACCTCCAAGTCGTGGAGCCTCTCTCTCTCTCTAAAACGTGTAGGGGGTTTAGGTATGGCTAGCGAGAGGCGTGGATCTTGTATTTATAGAGGTTGGATGGGCCTTGAGGTGTGTAACCTAGCCCATCTATCAAAACGACGTAGTTTTGATAAGTAACACTCGAAACATTAAAAACTCTATCTTTCATCCACAATTTGGACTTGGGCCTTCAGGAACAAATGATCAGCATGGAAAAACGATTGGATCGGTCCAAAAATATCTCTGCACGCCAATTTGCACGTGATATGGTGAATTCACGTGCACCTCCAAATCAGCTCAAACTTCTCCCCAAGCTTCCTTGCATCCTGTAGAGGCCTGAGAGGCAAAAATAGGCTTGCACGTGAAATGGGTGAATTCACGTTCAGCTCCAAATGCTCTGAAATTTCTGTGGTAGGTAGATGACATCATTCTAAGAAACTTTTGTTCTTGCACGCAAATTGTTTGAGGCCATCTACTATGTCAAAAGTGAGCTCCAAAATCTGCCAAAACAGCTTAAAAACGCATGTATTTGCAAATAGCATCTTCCTAGGGGTTAGAGCAAATATATATGATATATGAGGCAATAAGGCTCTAATCATGCTCTTATACATCCTAAATAAACACTAGAATAACGGCATAAAATGCACGTTATCAGTTTCACGTAAATTTATTTTTGTTGTCCGACTAATCCATTCATGCTATCAGAGATCAACTAAAAAAAATGCTACCCTAACCTTTTATAGGCTTTTCAATTGTAATTAGAGCAGAAAGTGGATTTCTCCATTTCAAAAGAGGTTTTGACATCATATATTCTCTATATACAATATTGTATTATACTCAGCGTAGGAAATACCTCACCAATGTGGACAACCACACATTGAAGGAACCTCGTACAACAAGTATGCTCTCAATCTTTTATCAATATTACTTTTTGTTGCTTTTATCATCCATTTAAGGCGTTTGAATCAAATAAATAACAAATTATAACATAAGGATACTTGCCTTTTGATTTGTAATTGAAACAAAAAATGGTTTATCCATTTTAATGGAGGTTTCTACTCGTGCATTCATTGTTAATAAAAGTGTATCAGACAGGCAATGGAAATACCTCGCCACTCTGTAGTATGTCACATTGAATGAACTATAGACAACATGTTTTCTCATACTTTCTCACATATATTACGTTTTGTTTTTTTGATTGATTCAGTCAAGCTATCTGACATCAGCTAAAAAACCCAACACTTGCCTTTTGAATTCTAATTGCAACGTAAAGTGGATTTGTCCATTTCAACATAGGTTTTGACAACGTGTATCGTTATAGATAATAGTGTATTACACTTGGCATTGCAAATACCTCCAAACAGTGGACTACCACACTAAGAACAAATCATACGGTAAGGATAAATGCCTTTTGACATGTAATAGAAACAAAAAGTGGTGTGTCCATATTGATAGATGTTTTGTACTCGTGTAATAATTCTTAATAAAAGTGTATCCAACTCAGCGTTGAGAATACCTCAGCGCTCTATAGTATGTCATGTTGAACAAACCATCGATTGCATGTTCCCTTGAAGTCTTTCATGTATATTATGTTTAGTTGTTTGATTGATCCATTCATTCTGTCAGAAATCAGCTAAAAAAACCCTACCAAAACTTTAACTAGCCTTTTCAATTGTAATTGAAACAGAAAGTAGATTTCTCCATCTCAAAAGAGGTTTTGACATCGTGTATTCATTATATATAATAGTGTGTGATACTTAGTGTGGGAAATACCTCACCACTGTGGACTACCACACATTGAATAAACCACGTACCACAAGTATGCTCTTAATCTTTTATCAATATTACTTTTTGTTGCTTTTATCATCTAGTCAAGGTGTTTGAATCAAATAAATAACAAATCATAACATAAGGATACTAGCCCTTTTATTTGTAATTGAAACAAATAGTTTGTTAACCATTTTAATGGAAGTTTGTACTAGTGTATTCATTTTTAATAATAGTGTATCAGACTCGGCAATGGAAATACCTTGCCGCTATGTAGTATGTTACATTGAACAAACCATAGACAACATATTTTCCCAAACTTTCTCACATATATTACATTTCGTTGTTTGATTGATTTATTTAAGCTATCAAACATCAGCTAAAAAACCAACACTTGCCTTTTGAATTGTAATTGGAACATAAAGTGGATTTGTCCATTTCAACATAGGTTTTGACAACATGTATTCGTTATAGATAATAGTGTATTACACTTGGCATTGCAAATACCTCCAAACTGTGAACTACACACTAGCAACAAACCATGTACAACAAGTGTGCTATTAATCTTCTATCAGTATGTTTTAGGTTCTTTAATCATCCATTCAAGGCGTTTTAAATCAGCTAAACAACAAATCATACATAAGGATACAAGCCTTTTGAGATGTAATTGACATAAAAAGTGGGTTTATCCATTTTGATAGATGTTTTGTACTTGTGTATTCATTCTTAATAAAAGTGTATCAAACTCGGCATTGAGAATACTTTACTGCTATAGTATGTCATGTTGAACAAACCATCGATAGCATGTTTCCTCGAAGCGTTTCACGTATATTATGTTTTGTTCTTTGACTAATCCATTCATGTTGTTAGAGATCAACTAAAAAAAATGCTACCCTAACCTTCTGTAGGCTTTTCAATCGTAATTGGAACAGAAAGTGGATTTCTCCATTTCAAAAGAGGTGTTGACATCATGTATTCACTATATACAATTGTGTATGATACTCATCGTAGGAAATACCTCACCAATGTGGACAACCACACATTGAAGGAACCTCGTACAACAAGTATGCTATCAATCTTATATCAATATTACTTTTTGTTGCTTGAATCATCCATTTAAGGCGTTTGAATCAAATAAATAATAATTCATAACATAAGGATACTTGCCTTTTGATTTCTAATCGAAACAAAAAGATGGTTTATCGATTTTGATGGAGGTTTGTACTTGTGCATTCATTCTTAATAAAAGTGTATCAGACTAGGCAATGGAAATACCTCGCTACTCTATCGTATGTCACGTTGAACGAACTATAGACAACATGTTTTCTTGTACTTTCTCATGTATATTACATTTTGTTTTTTGATTGATTCATTCAAGCTATCTAACATCAGCTAAAAAAGCAACACTTGCCTTTTGAATTATAATTAAAACATAAAGTGGATTGGTCCATTTCAACATAGGTTTTGACAATGTGTGTTCGTTATAGACAATAGTGTATTCCACTTGGCATTGCAAATACCTCTAAACTGTGGACTACCACACTAGGAACAAACCATGTACAATAAGTTTGCTCTTAATCTTCTATCGTTATTACTTTTAGGTACTTTAATCATCCATTGAAGGCGTTCTAAATCAACTAAACAACAAATCATAACGTAAGGATACATGCCTTTTGACATGTAATAGAAACAAAAAGTGGGTTTATCCATTTTGATAAATGTTTTGTACTCGTGTATTCATTCTTAATAAAAGTTTATCAAACTCAGCGTTAATAATACCTCAACGCTCTATTGTATGTCATGTTGAATAAACCATCGACAACATGTTTCCTTGAAGTCTTTCACGTATATTTTGTTTTGTTGTTTGACTGATCCATTCATTTTGTCAGAAATCAGCTAAAAAAAACCCTACCCAAACTTTAACTAGCCTTTTCAATTGTAATTGAAACAGAAAGTGGATTTCTCCATTTCAAAAGAGGTTTTGACATCGTGTATTCATTATATATAATAGTGTATGATACTTAGCGTAGGAAATACCTCACCACTGTGGACTACCACACATTGAATGAACCACGTACAACAAGTATGCTCTTAATCTTTTATCAACATTACTTTTTGTTGCTTTTATCATCTAGTCATGGTGTTTGAATCAAATAAATAACAAATCATGACATAAGGATACTAGCCCTTTGATTTGTAATTGAAACAAATAGGTGGTTTATCTATTTTAATGGAGGGTTGTACTCATGTATTCATTTTTAATAATAGTGTATCACTATGTTACGTTGAACAAACCATAGACAACATATTTTCCCAAACTTTCTCACATATATTACGTTTTATTGTTTGATTGATTCATTCAAGCTATCAAACATCAGCTAAAAAACCAACACTTGCCTTTTGAATTGTAATTGAAACATAAAGTGGATTTGTCCATTTCAACATAGGTTTTGACGTGTATTCGTTATAGATAATAGTGTATTACACTTGGCATTGCAAATACCTCCAAACTGTGGACTACCACACTAGCAACAAACCATGTACAACAAGTGTGCTATTAATCTTCTATCAGTACTTTTAGGTTCTTCAATCATCCATTCAAGGTGTTTTAAATCAACTAAACAACAAATCATAACGTAAGGATTATTATATATCAGATTTTGTAGTAAAATCATTCTCAATACTACATAATAATCACATATTATGCACTAAAATCGCAAGATTCACAAGTTTAACCCAAAATCGGGTTTCTCCCAAACGTAGGGTTCATACTAAATCACACGGATCATGTTAAAATCATGCATATCAAAATAGAATCATGATCAAAGTTCAGAAACACCTACTTGGTAAAGATTCACGAATGAATCAACCCCAAAACTTAAGCTCCAAGCTCTGATTCGACAAGCTCCCCCTATAAGCTCTTTCTACGCTCTCTTTCTTTTTTACCAAAGCCGTGAAACACAATACACATTGAGAGTTTCTCTCTCTTTTTCTCTATTCATATTTTATACTCATCTCTTTAATTAATAAACACCCAAAATTAGACAACTAACACTCAAAATTACACAACTAACCTTCTGAGGTTTCAGTTTCAAATTAGATCTAATTACTATCAAAATGCTTATACTGCTAAGCACAATACTAACTAGGTATCCTCATTACTAAATAAATACTATTCATGAATGACTAAAAGGACACATGATGTACGTGATTCACTTAATGTGACATACTCTACAACGGTGAGATATTTCAAATGTCATGTCTAGTACATTATTATCAATAATAGAGTTCAAAATCTCTATTAAAATGGATAAACCAACTTTTTTATTACAAATTAAAAGGCTAGTATCTTTAGGTTATAATTTGTTATTTAGTTTATTTCTAACACCTTGCCTTGAATAGATCAATGAAACAAAAAAAGTAATATTTATAAAAGATTAAAAGAATAATTGTTATATGTGATTTGTTCAATGTATGGTAGTCTACGGTAGTGAGGTATTTCATTCGCCAAATCTAATATACTATTATCTATACTGAATACGTGAGGCCAAAATATCTATTAAAATGTATGAACTCACTTTTTGTTTCAATTACAAATCAAAAGCTGGCATCTTTAGGTTTGGGTTGGCTATTTAGTTGATTTCTGACGCTTTGAATGGATCAATCAAATAACAAAAAGTAATTGAGATTACAGATTATTAATTTAAAACATACATGGATGGAAATTAAAATAATAATTATAAAAATTAATGTTTTTAAAAAGGCAGTACCATCCCAACATCCCCAACCTAGTAAGTATGTGGGTACCCAGTAATAGGCAAAAATTTATTTTGTGAATTAAAGCAACCAATTGTATACTGCCTAGTTAAGTGCTCCATATCGCAAACAAACAATTCGAGTAAAATAATTTTGACTTTTGTTTTGGTGCTCCTATATCAGCAAATTAATATTTTTGACGAGATGATTCTACTAGAATCCAAGCCGGATCTACGTGTTGTTCCAATGTATCACTCGAACGAGGACACTAGTGTGACTTAAAAAATACTACGCTTTTTTTTAAACGCCTCAATATATTTTTTTTCAATCAAAAACGAAACCCACGTTCTATGGATTAGATTCGGAATTTACAGATCTAGTCTCCCCCTCCCACATTGTTGCATTAACAAAATTTAATTCCTGATTAAATGTTAATTTTCAATTTTAATTCCCAAAATTATTTAAGAAATATAAATTATAATCCTTAATTTATATTTAAATGCAGTAATTAATAATTAATGACATTTTAATTATGAAATGTTAATTTTCAATTATAATGACATTAATGTGGTAATCCTTAATTAGTGCATTTTCAAAATTATAATGGCAATAATTAATGCATTAATGAAATTTAATTTTTGATTAAATTTTAGTTCCCAAGTTTTTATTTTTGAAACTTTAATTCTAGATTTTAATTAAGGAATATAAATTATAATCCTTAATTTATATTTAAATAGAGTAATCAATAATTAATGACATTTTAATTCGCATGGCGAAGCTTTAATTCTCGCTTCGATTTGGAAACTAGTACTTTAATTTTCAAACCAAATCTTTAATTCTGCTTTAAGTTTGAAACCGAAACTTTATTCCTCACTTTGATTCAGAAACTAATACTTTAATTGTCGAACCTTCAATTGTCATTTCAGTTTAGAAACTAGTCTGTAATTCTAGAAATCAAATTATAATTTGGGAAATTATTGATTATAATTTTAGAAGATGTAAGGATCCGTATATGTATTAGCATAACTTATAATCTATATTTGATGTTAAGAAAGTTATTTTGAGAATGTGGCCATTAATACGATCGTTTTGATAATATTTGGGCCTAATTTGAGGTCTAGAAGCCTCCAGGGGTTATTTAATAAATTTTGGGAGTTAAATTAAGAGTTAATAAGTGAAAATTTGAATTTTGAAGGGCTTTTTGGAAATTATTAAGGAATAGGACGAATTTTAATTAAAAATAGGGTTTTGGGGTTTTATTATTTATTATAACTTTGTTTTGAGAAACCTTAGCCGTCGGAGGAGAGTTCTTAGTGTTCTTCGCATTCTTCATTGTTCTTTGCCGATTCTAGACCGTTCTTGCGAGTTTAATCCCTTCGGAAAGCAAGAGGTAGGTGATTCTTGATTACTCGTTATTCTATTGCACAAACACAAACTGTTAGAATATATATATATATATATATATATATATATATATATATATATATATATATACATAAATGTTTGGATATGTATGTATTTACATAAATATATTCATTTACATGTATATACATATGGCTGGGCGATTGTTGCAGTGCGGCGTGATTCGACCAGTTCTGAATCATTGGACGAGCTACTGCACTTGTTATCCCTTTTATTATATTCTAATTAGTTATTATTAATTTCTACCCGTACTAGGCCAGTTTCTTCCACGCGGCAGCAGCAGCACACCAGGCTGTCGAATGACAGCCTGGTTAGCGTCTCCATGACGGGGGGCGGCGGCCAATACGTTCCTGCCTCCACAATCCGTTCGATCCAATGCAGCATAAGGGTTTTGTTTTATTTTATTTAATTTTTTCTTAATCAAAAAAAGGGAGCATCTTTACATGCGTGGTTTCCTGGCAGTGAAAGAAAAGGGGCATCCTTGTTTTAGTGTCAGATTTTTTTTAAAAAGTGGGGCTTAATTGATTGTGGGAATTAAGTCATGCGTGTCAATAGTTAGTATATGTGGGTAATAAATTCGTGCATTAAATCCGTGCATTATTATGAAGTCGTGTATGGTATTATATATGTGTGTTTTGATAATTATCAAGATATATAGATAAATTTAATTTAATTTGATTTAGTCGTAAAAATAACATATTCATTTATATCATTCCAATAGCAAGGTCAAACAAGAATTATGATATTGTTAGTTTAATAATGAAAATTGTGTTTGGGTTTGATATTATAGTTTAATAATATGAAGTACTACTTCAAGCTTAATATTGTTAATTTATCATCTAAAATATTGTTGGAGGCTTGACATTAATAGTTTGATATTAGAAACATTGTTTGTGGCTTGATATTTATCGTCTGACACTAGAAATATTGTTTGTAGTTCAATGTTAGAAATTTGGCATTTAAATGTTACTTGTACGTAGCTTAATATTACTTAATTGATATTTAAGGTGTTGGATGTTTGATGAATATTTATATATGTATGTATATCTATATATATTATTTGTGGTTAATGTCGGATTGATGAATTAAATATTTTGTAAGGCTGTTGTATTGAATTTTGTTTGTTGGAATATTCTATTTATTAATTATATGTGGAATTGGTGGTGGAGTTGGTTGGGTTAACCGCAGGTCCCATATATAGCTGGCAAGAGGCCGCAGGTCCCCTATGTCACTGGTTAACCGAGGTCCCATATGTGGTAGGTTATCGTTAGGGACACCACAGGTCCCACATATGGCTATCCTGGTAATGACTGGGATCCTTGGAGGTGGATGTGGGAATCTCCTGGATGGTTGGATTGTTTGGTGTGTACCCTTAATGAATGAAATGTAATGTGTGTGATATTATATTTTGTGATTGAATGTAAGCTTATTGTGATAAAGTAGGACACCACACTGGCACAAGCATACACCGATCATGTAGACTTAGGAATTCATGTTATAGGATGGTGAGGAGATGGAGATCACCTACTGGGCATTTGTGCTCACCCCTACTTTGTTGACATGTTTCAGGTATCGACTCATTCGCTAGAGGCTGGTCTAAAGCTAATTTTTTGTTTGTTTTAAATTTTGTAATAACTTGGTTTATGGATTTTGTAAAACATGATTGATTTTATTATTTGAATATCCGGACGAGGGTCCGTGGAAGTTGTATTGGAATTATAGCATGACTCTGTTATTAATAAATTATTTTCCTTAACTTCATAGCATGTGGGAATGTACAGGAATACCCCTGATGTATGAATGTACAGGTTTATCTTGGACAGCACCCGATGTGTAGTCCATATCGGTGCTAGTCACCAACCCCTTGACCCTTTGAGTGCGGGCATTGGGAAGTCACACTCTTAGTTCTGGTCCTTCCGGGATTTGGGGGCGTGACAAGTTGGTATCAGAGCGGTCGATTTAGTGAACCTAGCATAGTAGGGTGATTGATTGAAACTTTGGAGCTTGGGAGACATTAAGGAGGGCGCCTGATCACTGCAGTCCTTAATGGTGTCCTTGGTTACCTTAGTGTTAGTCAGATCATCATAGGATGCATTGGGATGGGTGCATACATGACATGACATTGCTTGTACATTTAGGACACTAGAATTGGTTGCGCTTGATACTCTGATGATGTTTGACTTTATAGCTGTGAAATTTCTTGAAATTGCTTGGAATAATTTGCATAGTTGCTTGTTAATGACTTACATTATTTTTGACTGACCTGTATTATTTTGAGTTGATTCAAGTACAATATGCTATAGTATTATCTTTCGCTTGATGTTATTATGATGATGTGGTAGGGGAAATATGAACCCTACCAATTGTTCGATGGCTTAGGTAGCCAATTAAATGATTGGGCAAATGTAATGGATTTCGGGGGAAATGAACCCCACTGTGATATGATGAGGACCTATTGGGTCATGCTTGTTATGGGTGATTGCTTGATGGAAGTGTATAGGTAGGGGGCAATGTCCCATGGATGACAGTTAGAACTTATGAGTTCTATGTGGTGTAGACTTAGGGGTCACTACTTGGGAGTGATAATTGCATTTTATTTGTGCTTTATGAGAAATATTTGTGCAATAATTTGAACTTAATTGATTATTTTAATTGCGTAAATTTTATTCATTGGTATTTTAAGCTTTAGTGTAATTTGTTTTTTTAAATACAATTTTGGAGAAATTTAAAATGTACTTTGAGTGATTTGGATTGCATGGCATAATTTAATGCATTTTTTAAAAAAGATATTCCAAATTTCTTATTTTACCATGTTTTTAATTATTTTATAGAATTAATATTAATTTGGTGAATTTTTACTGTTTATTTATTTATCCATTTTAATATTAATTTTTTTGGACTAAGGAAATTTTGGAGAGAAGAGCTTTTGCATGTGGAGATATGATTAATTTATTTTGGTGAGAGTTAATTATTTAAAAAAAATGTGTGTGAGATTTACTTGGCATGAATTTATGGAATTAAATTGATGGGTGTATGAATTGAGAGAATTAATATTTAAAAAAAAATCGTATGGGGTCACGAGTGAGGTAGAGTAATTTGGAATTATCTCTTGAAAAGGGTGTTAGAGCCTACTTGTTTACTTGTTATGGACCTACGAGTCATGATTGTTTTCCCTATAATGTTAATTGATGTATCATGTTTGTCTAACGTGTGGTATATAAAGTAGTAGCAAAAGGATTGGATGGTTGGAAAAATGTAACTTAATAAAAGTAAAACATGAAGTACAACAATGGTAAATGATGGAATAAAATATTCAAGGATTAAATAGTGTAGTGAATATAATAATACAGCAGAAACTAACAACTATTATGACTAGCAATATATACTGATCAGATATTAGGCTTAAATATTATGAGAAAACCATGATGGGATTGGTAGATTCAATAATGGTTTATTTTTGTTTTAAGGCAATTGAAGGGTAGACGTGCCAACAAGTGGGGGAGATAGTGATGACATAGTCTTTTGAAATGGGAGTGGAAAATTCATATCCTTTTGATAAAATATTTTAATAACTTGTCTTTTCGAAAATGTTAATGAGTAGATGATTTAGAAGGTGATTAAATAATCTGAGAAATAATGAGAGCTATATTTCTTATGACTTTAAGGTATAGTTAAATGTTGAATATGTATATCAATTTTTCAGTCGTCGTATGTTGACTTTGTTAAATGCTACTAGTTAGTTGAAATGCCATATAAGATTTTGGTTGAATGTTAGTGAATAGTGTTGAGCATTCTTGGGTATGCCTTTTTTCTTGACCCGATTACCATTATAATTGTGTAAATATTGATGGGTTGTTGGCCTGCTTATTTTTGAGTAGTTGCTCGTTGTTGGTTGCATGCACCTTGTGTGGTGTTGGCTTGTGGTGGACTATGTTGGTGCGTGTAACCGGTTATTGATAAAAATGGTAAATATACAATAAAACTAATAAAGAAAAAAATTATAAATAATATACTTACAACATTAGTAACAATAGTAAATAAATGAATAAATAATGATGACCGACTCTGTATTAAATATTATTGTGATTCATGTCGATTGATGTCAATCTGGATTACTACATTGTATGATTATTTGGATATTCTTCATATGATATGGCGTGCAAATGACATGTGTGGACTTTTGCCCTGTTTTGGGGTATAGTTGTGTGATACGACTACATGTGTTATTTGATGTAATGTGAACGCATATTATTGTGTTGTGCTTAAGAGTGTGCTATCTGGAATTGTGGGAGCCTGTGTGGCTATGGAGCCTGCGTGGCTGTGGAGCCTGTGTGGCTGTGGTTTTGGTAGCCTGTGTGGCTGTGGATATGGAAGCCTGTGTGGCTGTGGCTGTGATTGTGCTTGCTTGGTTGTCTTAATTATAAATGCTGTTTTTAACCTGTTTATTTATTATGATGAGTGATTGATATGTGTATCGTGTTATGTATATATGCCATAATTGTATTTCCTATTGCTGCCTTGTTCCACCTTGATTGGATTTTTAACAACTACATACATTATTATTTTGTGTGGTGAAACTAGGATGGACCTTGTTTATTGATCGTTTGGCTGGATTGATTGGTGGTAAGCATGATGATGTGGAACTGGTAAACGGTTTATGGTGGGATTAGCTTGATGAGCTTTCCCTTGGTGATGTTAGTATGACGTGTTGTTGTGGTAGCCGAGTTTGTTGCTTGTTTGTGGAGTCCTCTCTGTAAGGGGACTTGGTTGTAATTCAATGACATCTTACATTGTTTGGTGGAGCCTATTAGGGTGCGACCTTTCTTCCCCTACATGGGAGTATATGTTATTCACATAATTATTGATATTTTGATGTTGTTTTGTTTGGTTATTCTATCTGTGATTGTTGCATGGCCGATATGCATTTTTTAATATGTGGTCATAACTCATAAAGCATTGTGTACTTGTTGTGGTTGTTGGGGGATATTGGTTATATGAGGGTAGGTTGTTGGACTTTGGTAATGCAATATTTAATTGAGGCGGTGCATTTACCCTGTTGATCTAAGCTGATAGTGCTTTAATGGATTTTTGGGTTATAATGTTAATCCTTATTGTTTTGGGTTCTATTAGATTGGTTAGTTTTGATGGTGATGTTGGCACCACTTGGAATAATTTTGAGGTAATATATGGTCGGTTGTAGAGTTGTTAGTATGTTGTTGTTTCGTTAATGATTCGTTATGATGGTCATTTAGTGGATTAATTACAAGGAGTTACTGGTAGTGGTTTGATATTGAGTATTTGGCGTGCAGTGATTGTGTGTGGTGCAATCTGTTAATTTGATTGGTTATTGGATTTCAATAGGTGATCGTATCGACTATGATCCAATGATTTTTGTTGAGGTGTCAGTTTAACTATGTTGAGGTGTCCATTTAACCTTGTTGTTACCATGACTATTCGTAGTCTAGAGTTACCACTAGAGTTGGGTGAGTTATGCTGCATTTCAAGTGACTTAATTAAGGATGTGTAACTCGAATATCTAAGCCTTGTTGCGTTGGCAAGGGATCATAAATAATTTATAGAAGGATGATAACCCCCGCCGCCAACCTCTCCTTATGTTAAATGGTTAGTGGATGCGTTGTTAGTTCACGGGAATGTAAATCTATAATACCTTGTTACTTCGTAATAGTTAATGGTATGTCCTGAAGCATTGTGCTGGCTCATGGCTGATAGACTAAGCGTTGCCCTATCGTTAGGACTGTTGCTAGTTAGTCTTTTCGGGGACGAAAAGTCCTAAAGGGGAGAGAATGTAAGGATTTTTCCGATATCGTGTCATGTGTGTTTGTTTTATGTTATTTTGTTTGTTGTATGTTGTTCTCATAATTATATTCATGTGCTTAGTTATTGATTAAGAGCACATGCTAGTTTCGGTCTATGGTAGATATTGTATCAGCTCGGCACTTGTGGGTTAATAAATTTGTAGGATGGTTTGGGTGTGTCAGAATAGGTGTCAATAATTATATTCACGTGGGTGTGGGCTTGGTTGGATATCGAGGTCTATGACGTCTTATGAGGATAATTGTGACATTTGATTCAGTTGGCTTTTTGAGGACGAAAAGGTGAGGAGGATGTAAGGATCCGTATATGTGTTAGCATAACTTATAATCTATATTTGATGTTAAGAAAGTTATTTTGAGAATGTGGTCATTAATACGATCGTTTTGATAATAATTGGGCCTAATTTAAGGTCCAGAAGCCTCCAGGGGTTATTTAATAAATTTTGGGAGTTAAATTAAGAGTTAATAAGTGAAAATTTGAATTTTGAAGGGCTTTTTGGAAATTATTAAGGAATAGGACGAATTTTAATTAAAAATAGGGTTTTGGGGTTTTATTATTTATTATAACTTTGTTTTGAGAAACCCTAGCCGTCGAAGGAGAGTTCTTAGTGTTCTTCGCGTTCTTCATTGTTCTTCGCCGATTCTAGACCGTTCCTGTGAGTTTAATCCCTTCAAAAAGCAAGAGGTAGGTGATTCTTGATTCTTCATTATTCTATTGCACGAACACAAACTGTTAGAATATATATATATATACATACATAAACGTTTGGATATGTATGTATTTATATAAATATATTCATTTACGTGTATATACATATGGATGGGCGATTGTTGCAGTGCGGCGTGATTCGACCGGTTCTGAATCATTGGATGAGCTACTGCACCTGTTATCCCTTTTATCATATTCTAATTAGTTATTATTAATTTCTACCCGTACCAGGCCAGTTGGCCTGGTTTTTTCCGCGTGGCAGCAACAGCACACCAGGTTATCGAATGACAGCCTGGTTAGCGTCTCCATGACGGGGGGCGGCGGCCTATACGTTCATGCCTCCACAATCCATTCGATCCAATGCAGCACAAGGGTTTTGTTTTATTTTATTTAATTTTTTCTTAATCAAAAAAAGGGGGCATCTTTACATGCGTGGTTTCGTGGCAGTGAAAGAAAAGGGGCATCCTTGTTTTAGTGTGAGATTTTTTTTTAAAAAGTGGGGCTTAATTGATTGTGGGAATTAAGTCGTGCGTGTCAATAGTTAGTATATGTGGGTAATAAATTCGCGCATTAAATCCGTGCATTATTATGAAGTCGTTTATGGTATTATATATGTGTGTTTTGATAATTATCAAGATATATAGATAAATTTAATTTAATTTGATTTAGTCGTAAAAATAACATATTCATTTATATCATTCCAATAGCAAGGTCAAACAAGAATTATGATATTGTTAGTTTAATAATGAAAATTGTGTTTGGGTTTGATATTATAGTTTAATAATATGAAGTACTACTTCAAGCTTAATATTATTAATTTATCATCTAAAATATTGTTGGAGGCTTGACATTAATAGTTTGATATTAGAAACATTGTTTGTGGCTTGATATTTACAGTCTGACACTAGAAATATTGTTTGTAGTTCAATATTAGAAATTTGACATTTAAATGTTACTTGTACGTAGCTTAATATTACTTAATTGACATTTAAGGTGTTGGATGTTTGATGAATATTTATATATGTATGTATATCTATGTATATTAATTGTTGTTAGTGCCGGATTGATGAATTAAATATTTTCTAAGGCTGTTGTATTGAATTTTGTCTGTTGGAATATTCTATTTATTGATTATATGTGGAATTGGTAGTGGAGTTGGTTGGGTTAACCGCAGGTCCCACATAGGGCTGGCAAGAGGCCGCAGGTCCCCTATGTCGCTGGTTAACTGAGGTCCCATATGTGGTAGGTTATCGTTAGGGACACCACAGGTCCCACATATGGCTATCTGGTAATGACTGGGATCGTTGGAGCTGGATGTGGGAATCTCCTGGATGGTTGGATTGTTTGGTGTGTACCCTTAATGAATGAAATGTAATGTGTGTGATATTATATTTTGTGATTGAATGTAAGCTTATTGTGATAAAGTAGGATATCACACTGGCACAACCATACACCGATCATGTAGACTTAGGAATTCATGCTATAGGATGGTGAGGAGATGGAGATCACCTACTGGGCATTTGTGCTCACCCTACTTTGTTGACATGTTTCAGGTATCGACTCATTCGCTAGAGGCTGGTCTAAAACTAATTTTTTGTTTGTTTTAAATTTTGTAATAACTTGGTTTATGAATTTTATAAAACATGATTGATTTTATTATTTGAATATCCGGACGAGGGTCCGTGGAAGTTGTATTGGAATTATAGCATGACTCTGTTATTAATAAATTATTTTCCTTAACTTCATAGCATGTGGGAATGTACAGGAATACCCCTGATGTATGAATGTACAGGTTTATCTTGGACAGCACCCGATGTGTAATTCATATCAGTGCTAGTCACCAACCCCTTGACCCTTCGGGTGCGGACATGGAGAAGTCACACTCTTAGTTCTGGTCCTTCCGGGATTTGGGGGCGTGACACAGAAGTTCTTAATTATAAATTCGGGAATCCAAATTATTGATTATAATTTCAAAATATTATTGATTAGGAAATTATTGATTATCAAAAATGGGGAATCCAGTTAAAAAGTTATTAATTATGAAATTATTGATTAAAATCGAGAAATCAAATTATAATTGAAAATTTAAATCTAAAAATTATTGATCACTGCTTCCAAATTTTGAGAATCCAAATTATTGATTATTCCATTTAAATATAAATTAAGAATTATAATATATATTTTTTAATTAATATCAGAATTTAAAATTTAAAATTTAAAAACAATCGACGAGAGCTCGAGAGAACCCTAACACTGCAATGAAAGGTAAATAAAAAACAAAGGCAGAGGTCCACAGAGGGGAGCAAAATCACTTGGGATCACAAATTCAGGGTGCGCGGACAGATGACCTAACAGAGGCAGACAGAGAGACGGAGAGATAGAGAGAACAAACAGAGAGAATAAGCACATGGAGGGAGGGAGAAAGAGGAGGTAACGTAGCTTCTTCTTTTTTTCACGTCTCCAAACACGTTATTAACTACAAATACAATTAATAAATTCATGTCTCCAAACAACTAAGTCATTTACCACGTCAATCCAATCCAATGGACCATTCTGGTCAAATATCACGAACCTAGCAGCGACCCTAGCAGCAACCACTGAGCAATTATCGTGTCCGTAGCAGAGAAGGGTGCTAACCCATTAAACATCATACCGACCGATACCAATAGTGTCTATTGAATTTTTGAAAAGGGGTGAAATGCACTTCAAGTGTCTCGTCGTTGAAACTTTTAGTCCCGAAGGCAACAAACCGGATTACCACCCTAAACAAAGTCCTCAGGTCCACAGAGAGGGCTAATCTTATAATACAAATGATAAAAAGATATTGAGAAACAGAGACATGTGAATCTAATATGGAATGATGAACATTATAGTCTACATGGATTACAAAGGACAAACTATAAAACTCTATTATGGAAGCTGTATTAAAATGTACAAATAGAGGGGTAATCAGCAATTCCCATGACTATGATCAAATCTTGCGATCACAACAATATGATCTGTACTTCTCCATGGCAGTTTTCATGAAAAGAAGGAACGGCTTCGGTTACGCTCTAATCGAGCTTCCCTCTGTTAGGCCAAGGTAAAAAAAAACACATCTCAGCACCGAATGCAGAAATACCCTCCATGGTGCATAATGTTGAATAAAAATCACAAATCTTTTTAAAATTAACTAGCATAAAGACAATTTTACTTTGTTTCATTCATAATTGAAAGGGGTGCAGATAATCATTAATTCAAAAATATTATGGTGTACACTCTAATTAAAAAAAGAAAAAAAATTGATGCATGAAGCTCTCACGAGTGACAGGATCCAGAAGGGATCGGGTTAAACCTTTTCTGCAATTAATTTAATTGCAAGAGGCTTATATGCTTCAAAAAGGAAAACATAAAAATATGTCATCAGACTTATTTCTGAGTATCCCACCTGCCACATACCTTACAAAAATAGTAACACGTTTGCTTTATGTTGTATACAAATTTCAAACATAACTTGAACAAGTCACAAATGGTATAGCACTTTAATATGTTGAAAACATTTCATACTTATAATTTTTAAAAAGCATTATTGACATGCAGCAAAACATGACAAATGGTATAACATTTTAATATGCAGTATACAAATTGCTCGCTTGCTCTATGCATAACACTTCACAAATGAATGAGTGCAATAGCATGAAATGCATAATTTGTTTAACCTTTTAGTTTTAGGATGCATATACACATTAAAATTTTCATATTAGTTAGACAGTACAAAAAAATGAGTGAAGTAGTCTGATTTATGAACCTAGTCCCTCAACAGATCATACAATGATTCCAATTGATTTGATACGGGAGAAAAACAAAAGGAAGCCAAAAAAAAATGAAAAGGCATTGTTAAATATTACTCATATTATGTTGACTTATTAATTTTATCCACACCATTAATCATTTTAGGTTCAAGGAATTTTCGCATTCAATGAACTTAAGGAGCAAATAATATAGGCAAAGCATTTTTTTTCTCGAAGACTGAAAATTGGGTTTTTGCATTCACCTGCTTTTCCTTTTCTGTATACACAGTACCCTAGTTAAAAGGCTTAACAAACAATAATAAAATGCAATATTTATAATAAAATAAATAAAATGCATTATTTATAATAAAATTTCCACATACAGATTATAGACTATGCTCATAAGCTTAGCCTTAGCACAACAGTGTTATTTCATCCTCATGCCACAAGAAACAAGTTTTTTTCATGCATGCAGGCCACATCGGAGCAAAACAAAACTGATTCAGAAAAGCAGCTTTTTGCGTATTAAAGTATTAAACCATTTCTTATGATTCAGACAATACACAGGACAAAAACTTCTTGACGAGAGAATTGCAACATCCATTGACGTGAAAGCCTTGCATCTAAATTGTTCTTAGTTTCTTATAGAAAAGAGATCAGCAGTGGCCTTACAGTCTGTTTCATCGTGATTATGTACAATTATACCTTTACTTTAGGAAAAACAAAATAAAATATAGATAGCCATACACATCAAGCTGTAACTAGATTCATCCGAGATTAATCCTACTAAAACAAAATTTTAGAAAAACTCTAGCCAAAATGACAAATAGAATTAAGAAGTTTCATTATATATGGGCAAAATTTTATCATATCAAGGAGGGGCAGTAATACATACAATTTTTCCTTAAGGTAATTGTTTGCATCAATAACACAAACATGAAGAATAAACACATTTAGCCTGGATTACCTCTTTCTTTTTGCATTCCTTATAAACATTGATCTGTTGTTGACATTTACTCTTGTCTGACTTAAATCTTTCTAGACCTGTCAAGTTGGCCTCAAAATTAATATTACTCAGACCATAAAAGAAACATATTAAATGGATTACCCCAGAACTACAAAAAACTAACTCCATTATGTTAATAACGCGAGAAACAATTTTACTGGTACGAATTCCATTCAACATATAAAACCAAAAAAAAAAAAAACTAGGTGAAGTTATGCACATGGCTCAAGAAAAAGGTTTAAAGGTTAAATCTCTGGTTGTTTTGCCAATTTTTATGTATTTCAATATCTTTTTCAAACATTAATACAATGCAATACCCTCTTAACACAAGTGAAGAGAAAGATTAGATAATCGACACAGGTGACCAACCATGGAAAAATATAAAGAATTTCCTTACTTGGATTTTTTTTGCTTTTCTATATTTAAAAACCTTAATTCTACAATTAATTTTGAAAATTTTATTTAAGATTGAACCGATACATGATTTTTCTAGTTGAGTTCACTATGCCAATCTACTTCCTATTGTTTGGACATAAAGACGAATTCAATGGGGAAGTTCATTGAAAACTGAAAAGTGAAAATAAAATCAATAGACAATAAAAATAAAAATCAATAGAGGCCCCGTGCACAAATTAGCATATTTAAGCACATTGATTCTCTTAGCATCAAACAATCCAGGTAGCTTCACAAAGCCTATTCATTAACAGCATGTAGAGTAAATGTATAAGCCCTAAATGCAGAGCCAATATATAACCAACAAAGACAAAGTTACAAAGAATCAATCAAGGTACTAAACCATCAATAATTTATTCCGAAAGTGGTCAGTGCATCTCAATTTCAATTGGGTTAAAATTCTCCAACTGGCTAAAACGTGAACAGACCCAAGTGACACATACAAACACGTTTCTCAGCAAGCGGTTGAAGACCCGAGATGAGCCATAATTTAAGCAACAACTCAACAAATTCGAGACAATGCAAAACAACCTAACAAATTACACAAACTAGGAAAACAACCCAGGACAAGATATTAAGGAATAAACACAGCGGCAAAAGGATAGAATGAGACGACAAGCCTCAAAATTAAGGAAATGGAGCGTGACGTACACTTAAGGGAAGCAGTGTATTGATCAAAACACATAGAATCTGAGATTCTCGCTGCACTCGGATACGGCGGCGATGAAGTGTCCGACGGCGCCATATCCGATTCGGCTTCGGTTTCTCAGTCTCTGTTTAAGTCTGAATGGCAGAACAAACGCAATATCAGAAATGCCCGATCCGACCCCACCCAACGTTTGACTTTTTCTTTGTCCCTAAAGGCTAAAATGGTATCGCTGAGTCACAAGGTCGACGCGGTCCATGGGCGCAAAAGCTCGCGAAAGAGTCCTGGTAATTGGCATTTGAGTATACGTGGTAGCTGATTTGTCACTATGACATCAATCGAACTAGTGTTATGTTCAGTCCACCGTAGCGCTCTGACGTGTCTGGATTATAAAAGGACCCTGCGTACCCTGTGTCATTACGCGGTTAGGGTTTGGGAGCACACAACACAACACTTCTCCTGACCACGCTGCGTAACCTAGATCTAGGCTCTTTTCCTCTTGGAACACAAAGGTTATTTTCTTTGTAATTACTAAAATTTCGTTGTATAATTTCTTGTACTGGGTGATAAATTTTATATTACGTAATGTTTGAAACAAGCTGTTTGGGTGTTAGATTTAGTGAGAGTCCATTATGGAAATTTTATATTACGTAATGTTTTTGGGTGTGTTTGATTTAATGAGAATTTATTATTTGTGAAGCGTGTTTCTTTTATATGTTCTTTACTTTTGTTTGATTTATTTGGTTTTTGTTGAAAAAATTTGGAGATGGGGAAGGTTGGCCGTATGACCCTAGGAAGAGAAATAATATAAATTCTCCTTTTTCTGAAGAGTGAAATATTGTGTTTCAATTTTCGTTGTTGGGCTGAAATAATTATATTGTTATCTTTTAGGGTGTTGCAGTGAGGAGATGCTAAAAAGGCGCACTGTGTTAGTTGGCGCATAATTATTTACCCCGAAATGTTGAAGGTTTGTTATCTTAGATAAAATAGGTTGTTATCATCATTGCCTCGAAGATCCGTGCCTGAAGCTAAGCTGCCTTGAGTCGAGCAGAGGTCAGGCGCAGGACTGTACTGACCTCAGCTCGACTCAAGTGCATCTTAGCTACCTCATGATGTGCAAAACGCGTCAACAACTTCTGCTCAATGTCATAGGAGTTTTTCGCCCGGAGTATTGAAGGTTTGTTATTTAAGATAAAGTAATAATAGTTTTGCATATGCTTAATTGTGCAAGTATGACAATCATGTCCATGATTTATTAAAGACGTAGGAAGCTTGAGATGGAGAATGTTTGGTTTTTTGGAGAATGAAGAAGGTAAGATGAAAGTGAGCATAATCATTTTGCACTATGTTGGTTGACGCATAATCATTTTGCAAATGTATGTTTTTAATTTTGCGAACATAAAAATCATCTCTTTGATTTATTAAAGATGCATAAAGCTTGGCAAGCCATTGGGGCTTTAGTGAAGTGACTACCTTTCATGGCTTTAAGAGATTTGACGATGTAATGTTAACAAGTTTTGATATTTTTGAAATCAGTACCTGGCAATATTAATGGACTGATGTGGATATTGTTTTTGAAGTTTTGTATGATGTTTCATGCTGACTAGTGAGAATGAGTAGGGTTAGCTTTGCCAATGTTAAAGGTTTGTTATTTTTCAATTCAGTAGTTGGCCAATATTAATGGAGTGATGAAGGATTTTGAGTGTGGTTTTTTTATGTGATGTTTCATGCTGACCGGTGAGAATGATGATGGCTTGATTTGCCAATGGTGTGAAGCCTGAAAATCCGCATGACGTTGGGACTGCAAGGAAGGCCATTTTGCTTCAGAGTGCCCCCATAAAGCTTGAGTTCGGCATTCGGCCTCTAAGGATTGTATATTGGCTTCAGTACTAGCTGAAGTTACATATGGAGAGAGTAGCAACATATTTTCTTCGTTGTAATGATGAAAATGGAAAGTTGTATAAATAATAAAGTGCTGTAGGTGCAACAATTTCTTCAAACTGACCAAAATATAAGTACAAGCTTTTATATAACTGTAAGTCCAGATGTAGTCACATGTCTGAATACAATTTAACAACTTAGCTCTTATGCATCCCGCAACCGCAACGAAGTTCAAACCGAATGTAATAATCATTAGTTAACGTCACAATCCAGAGACGTCATTGAACCTTCGAGACGTAAATCCTTCAAGTCGAAGAGAACGTAATTAGCTTAAGTCGCCTCCAAAGTCTGGGTAAAATTGTGACAATGACTTGTCGTATTTGATTTAAACCAAATCGAAGTAAACTTCTGCCAATGATTGAATGCGTTGTAACCCGAGTCATGTTGGACTATGACTTCCCGAATCGAAGTAAACTGCTCTCAATGACTCATAGCGTTTTTAATCGAGTCGTATTGGACTATGACTTCCTGAATCGAAGTAAACCGCTTCGATTCGGGACCATGACATCCGTAAAAAAGCAATGCATTCAAGTAACAATCTCCCCGTATTTGATTTTGATCCATTAAATGAAATTGTCTTTAGATCAACATTATATTCTTTGGATATGGCTAATTGTTGTCATTAAATAATCGAGAATTGTTACACATGTTTTTTTAAAAACAAAGTACATAAATTCAAATTGAACTCCTTCATTCTGTCATAAAAACATTCAACAACCGTATTGTGTAATGATTTGATAAAATTCAAATTTACAAAATTAAAAACTGATTTCTAATGACTCCAATGAATGAGACAAACTCAAAGCAACTCTGAAGGTAGTAGACAACTGAAATTAGTAAAACTCAAAATATATAAATATCAGTACTACTTTATACAAAGTCTGAGTACGAGAAAATAAATTAATGAGGAACTAAAAGTTTTGGCATTTCTTCAACAGGAACACTTCTCTTGAATATCATATTAGCGACAATCTTTCTCATGTTCTTGGTGTCTTCAGCAGTATATTCAGTTTTGCCATTCCATGTCCATAGTGAAATGCCTTCAGTTTTCAGCAATTGAACCAAAAAAAGGCACTGTGTCACGGAGTTAGTCTAACAATGAGCTAACTCGTGCGGCACATAGTCGTTTAGCGGAAACTTTACGAACTAAGTAAGTTGTTTAAGTTTGAGTGAATGTTTAGAGTCGTTCGGGACAACGGACAATGATTTATGGAAGTTGTAGAGAATGCTTGAAAGTGAGAAAACTTATATTAGCATAAATGTCAAGTACAAGTTTCAACACTAGAGCCTTGCTCTACATATAAGATGTAGAACATTTTTACAACTGGCACCAGGAAACATCAAGTTGGTGCGAGAGTACAAATCGCCTATACAAGTGCTAACTTTTTCTACAAGTTGTACAATCATTACAAATGACTCTAATATGTTATAAAAATGTGCCGTGAGGCTCCGGACCGTGACATCCTCCCCCACTTAAGCTCGTGGCGTCCTCGTCACGTCTACATCCTTGTAGCGCTTGATGTGGTCCGTGAACTACCACAGCAAGTCTTCATGCTCCCAACTGTTTTCTTGATCGGGCAGGCCCTTCCACTTGATCAAGTACTTCGAGTAGTTGGGAACTCCTCGTCTTCGTATCACTCGGTCGGCTAGGGTGTGCTCCACTTCCTTGTCGAACACGGTGACGATGGCGGTAGGTGCTCGACTTGATTCTCTGCGACTTGGATCTTCATCGTCCTCGTGAAATGGCTTGAGTAGGCTTGCATGGAAAACATTGTGAATCTTTAGTCTCAGAGGCAGTTGGACTTGGTATGCTGTCTTCCCTATCCGTTTGATGATCGGAAAGGGGCCTTCGTATCTTCGGACCAAGCCCTTGTGTACTTGACGGAGAGACTTGAACTGATTTGGCAATAGCTTTACCATCACTTTGTCTCCCACCGCAAACTCCTTCGGACGTCGCTTGGCATCGGCCCATTTCTTCATCCGTTTGGCGGCCTTGTTGAGACACGCCCTTGTGACGTCCAATTCTTCTTGCCATTCCTTTGTGACTTTGTAAGTGGAGGGATTGTTGCCCGTGTAAGGTGAGACAACAGCACTCGGAGTAAGTGGTTGTTGCCCCTTAGCAATTTCAAATGGGCTTTTCCTTGTCGCTTCGCTCCGTTGGAGGTTATACGAAAATTGAGCAACATCGAGCAACTTCGCGCAGTCTCATTGATGGGCACTAACGTAGTGCCACAGGTATTGTTCCAGAAGGGCGTTGATGTGCTCCATCTGGCCATCAGTTTGGGGATGAAAACTTGTCGAGAAGTTCAATTCCATCCCAACAGCTTGAACAACTCGTGCCAAAATTTTCCAGTGAAGCGGGGGTCTCGGTCACTTATGATGCTTTGCGGAATTCCTCACAACTTCACTACATTCTTGAAAAATAGGCAAGCTGCTTCATCAACTCTGCAATCAGGTAATGTTGGAATGAACGTTGCGTACTTGTTAAATCAATCCACCACCACCATGATGCTCCCAAATCCGTCAGACTTGGGTAGGGCCACTATGAAATCCATCAAGACCCTTTCCCACGTTCGTTCAGGAATCGGCAAGGGTTCCAGAAGTCCCACAGGCTGCTGCTATTCTATCTTGTCTTGTTGGCAAACGAGACAAGTTTTTACATAGGCCTCGACATCATCCGACATTTGCGACCAATAATAGTGTCGATTGTTGAGGGCAATTGTACATGCCATGCTTGGATGACCGGCCCATAATGCATCATGGCACTCCTTCATGATATCTTTCCGTAAATTCCCCTATTTCGGAACAAAGACTCGTTGCCCAACTGTCATTAATACGCCATCTTCGACCCAAAATCGACGAGTCTTTCCTTCGGTAGCCAACTTAAGCAAGTTGTTGGCTACATGATCATGTGCCATCCCTTCCTTGATTCGATCAAGGAAGTCTCTCCTTGCGGTGCTGGTGGAAGACAAGGCCGCTAACTCCGCCTTTCGGCTTAGTGCATCGGCCACGACGTTTGCTTTGCCCGGCTTATATTGCAGCTTATAATCGAATTCATCTAGGAAATCTTGCCACCGAGCTTGCTTGGGGCTCAGCTTCTTCTGCGATTGGAAGTAGCTCGTTGCAATATTATCCGTCATGATTACGAACTGACTTCCAAGCAGATAGTGTCGCCAGGTGCGAAGACAATGGATAATTGCGGTCATTTCTTTGTCCTGCACCATATATCACCTCTCCATACCATTCAGCTTGCGACTTTCGTAGGTTATAGGATGTCTGTCCTGCATTATGACGCCCCCTATAGCATAATTGGACGCATCGGTATGGACTTCAAAGGGTTTGTCATAATCAGGAAGCACCACAACAGGCTCCTCCGAGAATGCTTGCGTCAATTGCTCGAAGGAGGCTTGGCACTCGTCCGCCCAGTGCCATGGATGATTCTTCTTCAGCAAGTCGGTTAAGGGCGTTGCAATGGCGGAGTAACCCTTAATGAACCGACGATAGTAGTTTACGAGTCCCAGGAACGATCGTAGCTTTGGGACTTTCGTTGGCGGCTCCCATTTTTGGATGGCTTGCACCTTCACCGGATCCATCATTAGTTTCCCGTCTTTGATGCAGTGTCCGAGAAAGTCCACCTCCTGCTTCGCAAATGAGCACTTCTCCTTCTTGACATATAGATCATTTTTCCGCAGCACTTGGAAGACTTTCTTTAGGTGTGCGACATGCTCCCCAAGCGTGTTGTTGTACACAACAATGTCATCCAAATAAACAACGACGAATTTGTCAAGGAACGGATGAAGTACCTTGTTCATTAGCGTACAGAAAGTGGCCGGTGCATTGGTGAGGCCGAAGGGCATGACTAAAAATTCGAACGCTCCGTATCTCGTCACGCATGTTGTCTTCGGCTCGTCCCCTTCCGCTATCCGGACTTGATAATATCCCGACCGCAGGTCCAACTAGGTGAAATATCTTGCCTTCCCGAGTTGGTCAAACAAGTCCGCTATCAAGGGTAT
The DNA here is from genome assembly GCA_023512835.1 of Taxillus chinensis. NCBI lineage: Eukaryota > Viridiplantae > Streptophyta > Magnoliopsida > Santalales > Loranthaceae > Taxillus > Taxillus chinensis. The sequence goes on from CM042089.1 coordinate 56,244,945, forward strand.
TGGGTATTTGTTCTTGATAGTGATCTTGTTCAACACTCAATAGTCGATACACATTCATAACCAGCCATCCTTCTTCTTTTGGAATAGCACCGGGGTGCTAAACGGGACCTTCGATGGTCGGACATATCCCGACTCGATCAGATCTTGGAGTTGTTTCCGCAATTCCGCTAACTCCGGGGGTGCCATGCGATAAGACGACATGGTTGGCGGCTTCGTGCTAGGCTCTAACTCGATGTGGTGATCCCCATCTCGCTTCGGCGGTAGCCGCTTCGGTAACTCCGAAGGCATAACATCTTGGAACTCCTTTAGAATTGCTTCCACCGGCTCGGGCAATGTTGGAGTCACCAACCCATCCTCTCCCGTCAGTTCCCTCATCGAAACCACATAACTTGGGTCCTGCTTGAGTCTCCATTTGAACTGCATGGCAGAAATTATTGGTGCACTCGACTTTCGTATGCCTTTGAGTGCGATCTCTCGAATCTTCTGATTATCGAGGATCACAAGGGAATTGGACGCTGGAACAAGAAATGCCAGCGCTTGACAGAAGAAAGCAAGTCCCAACACCATTTTAAAATCGTCCATCGGAATGACGGTGAAGTCGAGCTTTCCCTACCAATCTCTGATTTTCACCGTTACGCCCCTTGCAATGTCATGGACCGGCTTGGCTTGCGAGTTCACTACTTCGGCCTCTTGCAGATCAATGAAGTTGTGGGTTACTCCCGTATCCAGCATTGCGCCCACAGTTTGGCCCCTGACGGCTACGTCCGCATATAACAAATTTTTCTCTTTCGGGTCCTTCGGCGAGAAGAGCTTCGAGAGAGTGGTCAAGTGTTGGATGGCTCCTAGGTCAGCTTGAGGCTCCTCGGCCTTCTCTTTGTTATATTCCGCAACGATGGCGTTCATCGCCTTGCGGTTCGGACAATCTTTGGTCCAATGCGGCCTGTCACAAATGAAGCACGGCCTCGGTGCCTCTTTCTTCTGTGCGAAGAACTTCGGTTTGTAATTTGACGAGCTTGAGAGTTTTGCATGTCCACCCTTCTTGTGGCCAGCATCCTTTTTCGGTCCGCTTTTGTCTCCCCCACTTTTACCCTGCGTATGGCTTCTTCGCAAATTTTGATTAGGACGAGTAGTCGACCAACATTTCAGCGGCCGCAATGGCATCGTCTAGTGTTTGCACATTGCGCCGATCCAATTTTACTCTGGCCCATTCTTTTAGGCCGTCCTTGAAGTAAAATAGGAAATCAGAATCGGACATATTGTCAATTTCTAGAATAAGAGTACTGAACTCCTTAATGTATTCAAGAACACTACCCGTCTGCCGTAGTCGATGCAATTTTCCTCGAACTTCGTCTCCGCATTATGTGGGACGAAGTGCTTGCGTAATTCTGCTTTGAATTGTTCCCACGTATCGATTACACAAAGTCCCTTCTCCCGCTCGGTATGCTTCCGACGCCACCACAGTTGAGCCGCTTCCAGAAAGAAGATTGGGGCATTGCTTATCTGAGCCATATCATCGACAACGCCCATGGCCTCGAAATATTGTTCTAGGCTAAACAAAAAATTCTCCACCGTAGTGGCATTGCGCGTACAATTGTACATCGCTGGTTTCGAAACTTTCAGCATGGGGCTGTGTCCGCCGCTAGTAACACTCGGCCCAGCATTTCCCACTGACTGCGGACTATGTCGGCGGAATGTCTCCATCTCCCTACGGATGTCGTGGATCTCACATTCCACATATTTCCCCTGGTCAGCCAGATTCTCGTTGAGTGCTTCGATTTGCCCCTTGAATGATTGGCTGCATTCGCGGATCATGACTGTTGGAAACATAGGATTTGATGAAGCTGCCAAATTATAGTCTAAGTCAGGAGACTCGAAGAACCGAACGTCGTAGGGTCGAAGAGTCGTAGTTCGTAGAAGCAAAACTGTCACAGGACACATTGGCGGGAGGCTCGCAGACTCGTAGGGTCTGGAGACTCGAAGAACCGAACGTCGTAGGGTCGAAGAGTCGTAGTTCGTAGAAGCAAAACTGTCACAGGACACATTGGCGGGAGGCTCGCAGACTCGTAGGGTCTGGAGACTCGAAGCAAGATGGTGACAAAACATCTGGTGACTCGTAGATCCAGGGTCGAATGTCGTAGAGTCATAGTACGGAAAAGAGAGAGTTAGTGCAAGCATCGAAATGTTCGGAGACTCGTAGAGTCGAAGAATTCTAAAGAACAGTAACCAATGTTAAATGACTCGTAGACTCGTAGCCCGTAGAACTGTAGAGTCCATAAAAAACTTGAACTACCACTAGACTCGAAGACTCGTAGTCATAGAGTCAAAGCCTTCGAACACTGTTAAGAAAATAGGACTCGTAGACTCGTAGATTGAAAGTCATAGAGTCGAAACCTTCGAACACCTGCAGAAACAGGACTCGTAGACTCGTAGGTTGAAGGTCAAAGAGTCGATGCTATAAAGACTGGCAAACAAATGAAACTGTAACTCAAGAGTCGTAGAGTCGTAGACTTAAGGGATACAGTCACTATAAAGAAATTGCCAAACTTTCAGACTCGGAGATCGATGGCTGAGAGTTGTAGCTGAAGGGTCGTAGCCATACAGAAACTCAGTTTATGAGCCTCTGCGAAAGACTAAGGAAGAAAAGTGAAGTTTAAGACTCGCAGAGTCGAAGATTTTCAGAGCCACTTAGTCAAATATAGTAAACTGAGAGACCCAAAGGTCGTAGACCCGCAGAACTAGGGTCATAGACTCGTAGCTATAATAACAGGAAGATTAGATGGATTACGAAGAAGTCACTCTAAGCGCCATTCGAAGAGTCACAGACTCGTAGAGTCATAGACTCGCAGAGTCGTAGACTTCAGTTAATAGAGTGACACAAAAGGCTAATCCAACCTGAACTTTAGCCTCGAAGACTCGAAGATATGAGTCGTAGACTCGCAAAAATACTATAAAGCCTGAAGCAAAACTTCACAACTTCCAACAGGTTCTAACTGAAATATTCGAGTCACCAAATCTACGAGGCATCTACCTTCGAGGCAGACTTACAACCCTAAACATAGTCACTTAGCGATATCGTCAGCTAGGGTTCGTACAGCAAGTCTGCGCCGTCCCTAGCAGTTGAGCGCATTAATGACACATTAATTACTGCCAACTGCCATCCACGGATGGACGACCAAGATCGACTGCATGTCAAATACGCAGTATGGGCATCTGATCTGCAAATCAGAGCAGATCAACCCATCCCATGACATTCCGCATTTTCAGTGGCGGGAAGTCAGTCTGTCGGGATGGACTTCATGGTGCATGAGCACTTTAATCTTAAAAATATATCTCTCACACACTTAACCACAAAATCAAGAGTTTAACCTCTCCCTCAAAAGAAGGAAACACACACGAATACAAGACCATGGTTTCGACACACTTGAATAAATAATCCTTTGCGGAATCAATAAACCGGTGTTCCAACGAAAGAGAGAAAAAGACTAAGAGAGAATCCTTCCAAGTGTTGTGCGCCACGTTGAACGAAGAACAGGAGTAATCCATCTGATCATTGAAGAACCTCTTGCTCATTAAAGATCTAGCACTTACATTAAGTCTAATCTCTGTGTTGTTTTCCACACATCGATCTATCATAAACCACAACTTTCATAACTGAGATCTGTGGAGAAAAGAGCATTTGCTCTCATCTCAGTTTTGTTTGATAGTTCATCATCACTCACGTTATTGCTCACAACACTCCTGTTGTCTTCTCCATAAATACTTCCATCATAGTCATCTGTAGAGGAATCCAAAACCAGCTAACAGTCTAGCTTCCACAAACGAAGAGAGTCTATTCACCCCCCCTCTAGACTCACTTTGGGACCTACAATGACCTTAGCGGCCTTAGCGATTTCTGCATTTTCCGCAATCAAGTTGTCGACTTGATCGCTAAGTTTCCCGACCAAGGAGTTCACGACTGTGAGACTCCCTTCCAACAAGTGAAATCCGAGCTTCCATGGGATCCTTGAGCATCGTCTTGGATTTCCCACGTTTTGGTGGCGCCGGAGTACACAACTCCTCATGCCCACGGCCATGTTGTTCGCTCCGTGTACGGTTCCTCCGTCGCGCGAACCCCTACTCGTGTGCCATTGCCTCGACTCTTTTCCCAACCAACCAAATTATGACTGGACGTAATTCGCTCTGATACCACCTGTCACGGAGTTAGTCTTACGACGAGCTAACTCGTGCGGCACTTAGTCATTTAGCGGAAACTTTACGAATTAAGTAAGCCATTTAAGTTTGAGTGAATGTTTAGAGTTATTCGGGACAACGGACAACGATTTATGGAAGTTGTAGAGAATGCCTGAAAGTGAGAAAACTTATATTAGCACAAATGTCAAGTACAAGTTTCAACACTAGAGCCTTGCTCTACATATAAGATGTAGAACATTTTTACAACTGGCAACAGGAAACATCAAGTTGGCGCGAGAGTACAAATCGCCTATACAAGTGCTAACTCTTTTTACAAGTTGTACAATCATTACAAATGAATCTAATATGTTACAAAAATGTGCTGTGAGGCTCCAGACCATGACATTTGCATCCTAACCCATGCCAGTATGTTGTAGGAGTTCAGTGAATACACGATGCCTCTAGCGCAAATGATTGAATTTTGTTTTTAGTTGGACAATCTTGAAATTCTGCTTTGTTTGCTAATTCAGTTCAACCAATATCTTCTCCCAAATTCTTTTCTTAAAAACACCATCTTGCATGTTCCCTTTTAAAATTTCCTCCACCATGAGTTGTATGCACAATTTCTCCACATTACCAGGCCACAATTTTGTTTCATCAACATCATTTATTTCAATGTCCATCTAATCACATAAACATAATCTTTATGAGCAACTAGATGACATGACACATGATAAATGTTATTAAACCAGGCCAAAATCCTTTTCAACAACCATCAATCTAACGTCTTAATGTAAAATGACCATCATATTCATGTAAGAATAGTGGTATATAAAACTGGGACAAATAAGCTCAACTGTTGAGATGGTTGACGCGGTTCAGATGATTGACCGAAGTGTATCCCCTACGAATAAAATTAAAGGAGTAGTCATATTTCGTCTTATAATATTTTTGCTTATGAACTAGGGTCCTAGTATTTAGTCATAAGCAAACAATTAAAAACAGGTTCTCCTACATATAATATTGGATATGAGAACCACCTGATAGGAGCCGATATCGTTGTAGAGATAAGGACCAGATCGATAAGGTTGATGCCTGCGTAGTACGGATCTACTGGATGAAGACATATTGTGGAGTAAAATAAGTGTGTAGGGTTGTTGGAGAGTAAATGCAATGGACGGAGGAAGGTGGTGAGAGTCAATGCAGCAGAGGACAGATGAAGGACGATTCTATCGGTAAGGGATCTGTGGCAGAGGAGACCACCTTGATCGGTTTATACAGTACAAAATGCAATAGCCCCCAGATCCAAATGAATTTCCATCGCTCCTAAATAATTTTAATTTCACGGGAAATAGGCCCAGGCCCAAATTAAATACTGTTTTAACAACACGATTATCATTTACATCTGAAGCCCACACGAACCCTAGTTGTAGAGTTACTCGCTTGCTCGCTTGGTTGGCTACTTCGGTTCGACTTGTGATCACATATCGAAGTGAAGTAATGAACAGACAGACTCATGTTAGTGATAACATATCAAGCAGAAGTAAACGGTGCGAGCAGATCGAACCATTTACTTCGGTTTGAGATGTAAACATCCGACTTTATAATCGGTAGGATGTGTACTTCGGTTCCACATGTAGGATGTTTACTTTGGTTCGGGATGTAATCATATATCGAACAGCTTCAGATGATAGAGTTGTTCGATCACTGTTTACTTCGGGTCCAGATGTCATATGACATATCGATCCGCAGTAAATAACCGAGTGAGCGAATGATAATAGAGACTTAATGGCTTCTACGTAAGCCTTGTTTTAGTAAGAGGAAAACTAATAACAAGTCCAACTAAATTAAATGCTTTAGCGTAATGCCTTGTTTGACTACGAGGACAAGTAATAACAATCTAAATTACATTGACAGAGAATCCAATAAATAATCCAATATTGTTCTAAAATCCACCGCACGAAAATGAGTTTCTCTAATGTTGAACGTCGTTGTTTCCTGATGATGACATGCCAAAAATATGTTGGGATTCCTAAACCACAAACAATTGAGTTGAGTTGTGTTAGTGAAAAAATAAGCATCATAAAACTAGTATACAGAATAATTTTAGTTAGGACAACCTGTGAAGGAAATTGACTTAAGGCAACCTTTGAAGGCTTTTGGACATATTGTAAAAGGAATTCCTGTCATTCCACTAGTTGCAGGAAATTGACTTGATGCAACCTATTATATTAAATCCAACGAACAAAAGTTGGAATGCAACATTTCTAACATTTGTGAAGCCCAACATACGAAAAGAAGTTCAACATTTCTAACATTTGTAAAGTCCTCACCTCACTGTATTCAGGAGACATGCTTGCAAATCCATAACGTGTGGCGCAACCACTACTTTCATATGTTTGATCCTAAAAGATAATGATAAGAAATGTTTTATCCTTCCTTATTGAACATAAGTGCAAAGTTATAACAAATAACAACTTGCATACCTTCAATTGGGGCACCTTTTGCTTTCTTCTCAAATGTTGCTCTCTTTGGAGCATTAATCTATTAACAGGAGACCGTACCTCAATGGCTGTTTTTCGTAGGGGACTATGTACTTTAATGGTTGTTTGTGCACACTCCTCCCTTTTTTCTTCATCATTACCAAAGGTTCTTGCTTGCATATCATTACAAACCATATGAAATGATAAAAATTTCATCTTTAAATTACGCAGATTGGAAATCTCCATGTCACACCTCTCTTGGGAATCCCCTAACACATTTGCAAGCTCCAGGTACTCAGTGTACATTTTTTATTTTGCATTTGCGAGTGAGGCCTACCAACATGACAACCTCTTTGCATACGAGTGTAATCACGCTTTATGTCCTTCCTCCATCGGTCGAGAATGTATCACTGTGGAACCTCTCTTAGTTTCCTTAAAGTCAACACTGCAAGTAAGTGACGACATAATATCCCTTTAAATTCAAAAAGTTGGCATGTGCAATTGACATCAACATTCTTCTCATTGACATATACAACAAAGACAATGTCCCCTGTTCATACATTTTAGGTGGACATCTTCGATCACATGATACCTAAGAAGAAACAGTCAGCTTTAATCAACTAATGTTCACAAACTCACTAAACTATGTTAATGCAAAAGTAGATAGAATAAGATTATACCTATAAATGGGTCCTTCCTTCACTTCACTTGTGATATGACAATATAACTTCGCTTGCAACTCCACTTGAAACTCTTTAAACTTGGTATTCGTATAAGCCGCTTGAAATTGTTTCTCTATACCATAATGCGTGACACAATTATACCTGGGAATTGAATGAATGATAATCAGCTTTACTTTTCTTCTCAATCTTATTTAGTAGAGCATTGTTGTAATGACCCGTGTGTAACCCATGTGTAAGAAGTTAACCACAAACACCTTGGATGTTGGTGCACAAGTGTGAGGTAAGAGATGAGCCCAAGAGGGGACTTTTGGGAGGTGCATGTGACAAGTGGTAACGTACCTTTCTGCCCTAGGAAGATGCTATGCGTTTACAGGCGGTTTTAAGTCTGTTTTGGCTGATCTTGGAGCTCACTTTTGACCTAGTAGATGGCCTCAAACAATTGGCGTGCAAGAACAAAAGTTTCTTAGAATGAGGTCCTCTATCTACCACAGAAATTTCAGAGCATTTGGAGCTGAACGTGAATTCACCCATTTCACGTGCAAGCATATTTTTGCTCCTCAGGCCTCTACAAGATGCAAGGAGACTTGTGGTGAAGTTTGAGTGCATTTGGAGCTGCACGCCAATTGGGGAATTGGCGTGCAAATTGGCGTGCAAGCATATTTTTGCATGGTTCCCTTGGTTTTGTCATTCTAATGACCTTTCTCCAAAGGACCATGTTGAAATTCTGAGTATTTTGGCCTATATGGGTGCGGATAGGTGCTAACTTGTGTGATCAAAACTACGTCGTTTTGATCCTGGGTTTACTTAATCAAAACTACGTCGTTTTGATGTGGATGGTGTCTATATAAGGAGGGCTTGAGTTTGAGTTTAGGGTTCTTGTGTTCCTTTCTGCAGTTCTGCCGCCTGAGAGAGAGAGAGAGCTAGAGAGAGAGAGGGAAGGGGAGTTCTTGGTTTCTTTGCCTGGAGCATCTTGCGTGGGGAGGACGGCGTTTGGCGCGGGAGCAAGGAAGATCCGCTTTAAGGTAGGGGTTCTGTTCTTCCTAAACCCTCCTCCGTCCTAGGGTCCCAGAGGCGATTCGGGTCATATCTGTATATATATTTATATGTAAATTCATATAGGTGTGATCTCCTATATGAATGTTGGCCTTCAATGGCGTGTTGTTTGGATATATGTATATATGCCTGCCAAGTGTTTGACATAATGCCTGTGAGGTGTGCATGTTATGTGTTTGAGGTAATGCCTGTGAGGCCGTGCATGTTATGTGTTTGAGGTAATGCCTGTGAGGCCACGCACGTCCAGTGTGTTAGATTATGTCGTGTGTGGTTGGGTTTATGAGCTTGTGGATATATGCATGCTAAGTGTTCGATGTTATTCCTGTGTGACTGAGCATACTAAGTGTTTGATGTTATGCTCGTATGGCCATGTGTCTTTGCGTGTTTGCTTGTACACCCGGTGGTCGTGGAAGCCCGGACCGTTTTGTGGAACCCGGTGGGCTGTGGAAGCCCTGGGACTGTTTTGTGGAACCCGGTGGCCGTGGAAGCCCGGGACTGTTTTGTGGAACCCGGTGGCTGTGGAAGCCTGGGACTGTTTGTGGAACCCGGTGGTCGTGGAAGCCCGGGACTGTTCTTGTAACCCGGTGGTCGTGGAAGCCCGGGATCGTTATTGGAAACCCGGTGTTGTGGAAGCCCGGGAGTGTTTATGTACCAGCCCGTGTATGATTGCATTTGCTATTATAGCCTGTAATTACATCTGGTGGAATAATTGTAACACGACACAAGCACTTGTACACAAGGCATGTAGATATTAGGTGCATGGGATGGGTTGGGGAGACATGATCCCCATCGAGTTGTGGTTGCTCACCCCTCCTACCATGTTGTTTTCTTTACAGGAACCTACAGGCGTTAGGTGGGAACACCAAGGTGGAAGACCATCTCCATTTTATTGTTTATTTCAGTAATGTAATTTTATGATTTATGTAACCCCAGGGTGGGAAATGTACTAAGGGATTGAATTGTAATAAGGAACATGGTTGTTTTGTGAACCTTTGATATATGGAATTAAATAAAGATGTGGCTTGTTTGATTTATTGTAATTGTTAGACTTGTTTGTGGCATCCAGTAATCCAACCCCTTTGCCCTCCGTGTGGGTGAATGGGGAGTCACGTACCGGTTTCCTCGGGTTGGAAATCCGGGGCGTGACAATATGGTATCGAGCATGGTCTAGTTGGCCTAGGGTAGTGGGCGGACTTGGTTATCTTGGGTCCTTTGGAGGAGCCTGGAGGGACGTGCCTGATCAACACGGTCCTCTTGGAGCCTCCAAGGTGTACTTGGGGTAGTCCGGTCTTGTGGTAGGATTTGCATGCATTGGCATTAGGGCACTAGTTGCATTGGTTGTTGTATGTGAAGGTGTGGATACCTGAAAAAAAATAAAAAAAAAAATAAAAAAATAAAAAAAAATAATTGTGATAAAAGAAAATATGAATAATGTGATAAGGCGTGAATCGTGCAACTCGATTTTATTTGAAGTACCTTGAGCATGACTACAAGGAAAGGTCCTTGTTTAGTTGAATCGTGTGTGCTTGTGGAATGGATGCTTGTGCAATGTGGTTTAATGAGAACCGAAATGTGTGCGGTGTGTGTAATTGCATGGATAAAGGGTTTGAACATGATAAAGTTTCAATTGTGCAACTCGAAATTTTGTGATGATTTGAGCATGGAAACATGGAAAAGAAATTGTGGAAGTGAAACGTGTGCTTGGAAACTTGAGGCTTGTGACCGTTAACAAAAAAAAAAAAAAAAAAAAAAAAAAATTAAATGTGATTTGTTTGGTGTTCGTGAATGGTTGAACATGTGATTTGCTTGGTACTTGTGTGAAATAAGCGTGGTTATGAGCAATGCAATGGAATGTAAAATTGGTATAATCTGTTAAATGTGAACCTATAGACTTGTATGGTAATAATGCGTGTTATAGCTTAAGCCGCTTAGTCGGTAGTGGTCTCGCGATTGTTGAGATTATGGAGTGATGACCTAGAGCGCTGCCTTTTCGTGGAGCCAATGTCTCCGAAAATTGTGACCGGTACGACTATTGAGGTAGCAAAGAAGCCCGCCCCAGTGGGCAAGTGGGAGAGCTGCAGGATGTAAGTAATGAGGTTGGCATCTTAAGCCTGGTAATGCAAGAGTTGAGGGATGAGATTCGACAACCGATTAAGAGCGAGGTACGTCGAGAGCTATCAACCCCACATCATCGGGGGGATCTTGGGTGAAGATTAATTGAAGCATAGTTGTCCTGATCGGCAGAAAGGGGCTCAAGAGGTAGAGACCGGTTTCCCAAAGGGGTTGTTCTTGCAGTGGACAACCGGGACATTGGAAAGTAGGACATCTCCCGACAACTGTTTTGGTAAAACAAGTCATGGTGCTAGAAGACGGCTCAACGAGCTAGGGACAAAGCAAAATTCAAGTGAGGCTAGGAGGAGAGCATGGCGAGAACTTTCCTTAGTCACGGGTACGATTTTGATTCTCGCGTGTTAAGATTTCGTTTAGTGGTGGTATCATATTCCTTTAATGATAGTGATCGGTTGAGTCTCGTGCAGGATTAGGTGAGGCTGGGTGAACCTTTGATTGTTGCGTTTCTAGCAATTTGATTAAGACACTTGTGATAAAGGGGTATTTTATCTGGGTGGGCTCTTGAGCACTTGTTTTATGTTAGGTGAGGCTTAGAAGGTCGTTTGAGTTACCATTTTGGATGGACGTAGTTGGGGACCTACTAGAGAATAAATGAGTAAAATAAATAAATAAAATATATATATGATTGCCCGAAGTACGTGAGTATGTTGAACAAAACTACGTCATTCTAGGCATGGGTGAATTCACGCCAATTGTTTGAGGCCATCTACGAAACCTCTACTCACAAGAAAACACATTTCTATTACTCAAGGTTGCCACGGCGGGGTCACACACTACCCACAAGCCACTAACTCATGCCTCCGGCCTCCTAGGCTAGCTAGGCCAGGAGGTAATCTCACCTACGCTAGAGTATTAGGGGTAACACAAGAACATTTATTACTTTCCTCACACACGGGCGCCCAAAATTGACTACTACACAAAGATACGATTAACACTTTAGACCATATTAAAACCACCAACTCTTTCCAACAATTGTTTATAACCATTAGTAATTTATTAGTCTTTTGGTATCATATATATATTTTTATTTATTTTACTCATTTATTCTCTAGTAGGTCCCCAACTACGTCCATCCAAAATGGTAACTCAAACGACCTTCTAAGCCTCACCCAACACAAAACAGTGGCTCAAGAGCCCACCCAAGTAAAATTAGTGGCTAGAAACGCAACAATCAAAGGTTCACCCGGCCTCACCTAATCCAAGACGAGACTTAACCGATCACTATCATTAAAGGAATATGCTACCACCACTAAACAAGCAATCTTAACACGCAAGAATCAAAATCGTACCCTTGACTAAGGAAAGTTCGCCATGCTCTCCTCCTAGCCTCACTTGAATTTTGCTTTGTCCCTAGCTCGTTGAGCCGTCTTCTAGCACCATGACTTGCTTCACCAAAACAGTCGTCTGGAGATGTCCTACTTTTCCATAGACGCAACACTAGTACTTCTTCCTGCCATACTCTCTTCCAATGTCCCGGTTGTCCATTGCAAGAACAACCCCTTTGGGAAACCGGTCTCTACCTCTTGAGCCCCTTTCGGCGATCAGGACAACTATGCTTCAATTAATCTTCACCCAAGATCCCCCCCGATGATGTGGGTTGATAGCTCTCGACGTACCTCGCTCTTAATCGGTTGTCGAATCTCATCCTTCAACTCTTAAATTACCAGGCTTAAGATGCCAACCTCTCGCCATGATTATATCATTACTTACATCCTGCAGCTCTCCCACTTGCCCGACTGGGGGGGCAAGCTTCTTTGCTACCTCAATAGTTGTACCGGTCACAATTTTCGAGACATTGGCTCCACGAAAAGGCAGCGCTCTAAGTTATCACTCAATGATCTCAACAATCGCGAGACTGCTACCGACTAAGCAACTTAAGCTATAACACGCATTATTACCACACAAGTCTATAGGTTCACATTTAACAGACTATACCAATTTTACATTCCATTGCATTGCTCATAACCTCGTTTATTGCACACCATACCAAACAAATCACATGTTCCATCACGAACACCAACATTATTACATGTTTAATTTAATGTCTTTATTTATTTATTTATTTATTTATTATTATTATTTTATTTTGTTAACAGTTCACAAGCCACAAGTTCCCAAGCACACAGTTTCAATTCCACAATTTCCTTTCCTTGCTTTCATGCTCGAATCATCACAAAATTTCAGAGTTGCACAATTGAAACTTTATCACGTTCAAACCATTTATCCATACAATTACACACACTGCACACATTTCAGTTCTCATTAAACCACATTGCACAAACAAGAATTCCACAAGCACACACACTCAAGTTGTCATAAAATCGAGTTAATCGAGTTGCACAATTTAAAACATGTTCTTCATATTTTCTCTCACATGCTTTATCTTGGTTACCCACACAATCACACAAAGACAACAAATGCAACTAGTGCCCTAATGCCAATGCATGCAAATCCTACCTCAGGTCTGGACTACCCCAAGTACACCTTAGAGGCTCAAAGAGGACCGTGTTGATCAGGCACGTCCCTCCAGGTTCCTCCAAAGGACTCAAGATAACCAGATCCGCCCATTACCCTAGGCCAACTAGACCATGCTCGATACCATATTGTCACCCCCGGATTTCCAACCCGAGGAAACCGGTACGTGACTCCCCTTTTTACCCACACGGAGGGCAAAGGGGTAGGATACAACATACACTTCACATTTTATTTTCAGAGACCAAAATCACATAATTATTAAATTCAAACCACATGCCTTTATTATGTTTCAAACTTCATTACGGAATCTCCCCATGGGGTTACAAGGCCTCAACAAAATTACATAACACAAATTACATAACATAAACAAGAAAGTAAATAAGGTCTTCCACCTTGGTGTTCCCACCTAACGCCTTGTAGGTTCCTTGTAAAGAAAACAACATGGTAGGAGGGGTGAGCAACCACAGCTCGCAGGGATCATGTCTCCCCAACCCATCCCATGCACCCGATATCTACATGCCTTGTGTACAAGTCTTTGTGTCGTGATACAATTATTCCACCAGGATATAGTTACGGGCCATGACAAAGAAACACAATCATACATGGGCTGGTACATAAACACTCCCTGGGCTTCCACAACCACCGGGTTCCACAAAAAGTCCCGGGCTTCCACAGCCACCGGGTTCCACAAAACGGTCCCGGGCTTCCACACCACCGGGTTCCATAAAACAGGTCCCAGGCTTCCTGACCACCGGGTTCCACAAAACGATCCCGGGCTTCCCATGACCCACGGGTGTACAAGCAAACACGCAGCACACATGGCCATACAAGCATAACATCAAACACTTAGTATGCTTAGTCACACAGGAATAACATCGAACACTTAGCATGCATATATCCACAAGCTCACAAACCCACCACACAGGCATTTCCACAAACACATAACATGCACGGCCTCACAGGCATAATTTCAAACACTTAAGGGGCATATACACATAACTATATTCACACAGGCTTTTCATCAAACATATAGCATATAGATCACGAACCACACCAAAATGCCACTGAAGGCCAACATTCATATAGGAGATCACACCTATATGAATTTACATATATATATATAAACAGATATGACCTAGAATGCGCCTAGGACCCTAGGACGGAAGGGTTTAGGAAGAACAGAACCCCTACCTTAAAGCAGCTCTTCCTTGCTCCCGCGCCAAACGCTGTCCTCCCCACGCAAGATGCTCCGCAGGCAACCAAGAACTCCCCTTCCCTCTCTCTCTCTAGCTCTCTCTCTCTCTCGCGGAACAGCAAAGCAAAGGAACACAAGAACCCTAAACTCAAACTCAAGCCCTCCTTATATAGACACCATCCACATCAAAACGACGTAGTTTTGATTAAGTAAACCCAGGATCAAAACGACGTAGTTTTGATCACACAAGTTAGCACCTTTTCGCACCCATATAGGCCAAAATACTCGGAATTTCAACATGGTCCTTTGGAGAAAGATCATTAGAATGACAAAACCAAGGGAACCATGCAAAAATACACACGCACGCCAATTTGCACGCCAATTTCCCAATTGGCGTGCAGCTCCAAATGCACTCAAACTTCACCACAAGTCTCCTTGCATCTTGTAGAGGCCTGAGGAGCAAAAATATGCTTGCACGTGAAATGGGTGAATTCACGTTCAGCTCCAAATGCTCTGAAATTTCTGTGGTAGATAGAGGACCTCATTCTAAGAAACTTTTGTTCTTGCACGCCAATTGTTTGAGGCCATCTACTAGGTCAAAAGTACGTTGTGGTTAGCACGCCAATGATCCTCTCTCTCTCTCTCTCTCTCTCTCGACATGTTTGATCACACATGCCTGATCAACATGGGACTTTTGAGAGGTGCATGTGCCAAGCGATAGCGTACATTTATGCCCTAGGAAGATGCTATGCGTTACAGGCGGTTTTAGTCGTTTTGGCTGATCTTGGAGCTCACTTTTGACCTAGTAGATGGCCTCAAACAATTGGCGTGCAAGAACAAAAGTTTCTTAGAATGAGGTCCTCTATCTACCACAGAAATTTCAGAGCATTTGGAGCTGAACGTGAATTCACCCATTTCACGTGCAAGCATATTTTTGCTCCTCAGGCCTCTACAAGATGCAAGGAGACTTGGGGTAAAGTTTGGGTGCATTTGGAGCTGCACGCCAATTGGGGAATTGGCGTGCAAATTGGCGTGCAGGTGTATTTTTGCATGGTTCCCTTGGTTTTGTCATTCTAATGATCTTTCTCCAAAGGACCATGTTGAAATTCTGAGTATTTTGGCCTATATGGGTGCGGAAAGGTGCTAACTTGTGTGATCAAAACTACGTCGTTTTGATCCTTGGGTTTACTTAATCAAAACTACGTCGTTTTGATGTGGATGGTGTCTATATAAGGAGGGCTTGAGTTTGAGTTTAGGGTTCTTGTGTTCCTTTGGCTTGCACTCTCCGCCTGAGAGAGAGAGAGAGCTAGAGAGAGAGAGGGAAGGGGAGCTTGGTTGTTGCCGGAGCATCTTGCGTGGGGAGGACAGCGTTTGGCGCGGGAGCAAGGAAGATCTCGCTTTAAGGTAGGGGTTTCGTTCTTCCTAATCCCTCCTCTGTCCTAGGGTCCTAGGGGCGATTCCTGGTCGTATCTGTTTATATATACATATGTAATCCATATAGGTGTGATCTCCTATATGGATGTTGGCCTTCGATGGCGTATTGGTGTGATTTCCGAGGTTGGGTGGTTAGTGCATGTTAAGTGTTTGATAAAATCTGGTGTGGATATGCCTGTATGAATATGCCTGTGTGTATGCTCGGAACGTGTTTGAAATAATGCCTGTGAGGCTATGCATATTATGTGTCCGAAATAATATCTCGTGTGGCCGGGTTTGTGAGCCTGTGAATATATGCATGCTAAGTGTTCGACGTTATTCCTGTGTGACTAAGCATATTAAGTGTTTGATGTTATGCCTGTATGGCCTTATGTCGTTGTGTGGTTGCTTGTACACCCGGTGGTTGTGGAAGCCCTGGGACCATTTTGTGTTAGCCTTGTGAGGCCGTGGAAACTTGGCCTGAAGAGGCGGTTAAATCACTTGGCCTGAAGAGGCGGTTAAATCACTTGGCCTGAAGAGGCGGTTAAATAACTTGGCCCGAAGAGGCGGTTAAATCACTTGTTGTTAATGTGTTAGCTTGTGTGGCGGTAGCAGATTGTAATTGTTGATGTGGTTGTTATTATGTCCGTTGAAATTATTGTAACACGACACCGCACTTGTACACATGGCATGTAGATGCTAGGAGCATGGGATGGGTTGGGGAGACATGATCCCTACCGAGCCGTGGATGCTCACCCCTCCTTCTATGGTGTGCTTTCTTGCAGGAACCTACAGGCGTTAGGTGGGAACACCAAGGTGGAAGAGTTCCATTTTGTGGCTTTGTTTTGTGTTATTTGCATTATGTAATTTTGTTGAGGTATTGTAACCCCGGTGGGGAGATATTGTAATGAAGTTTGAAATATAATAAAGGCATGTGGTTTCAATTAAATAATTATATGATTTTGGTTTCGAAAAGAAATGTGAAGTGCATATTGTATTCTACCCCTTTGTCCAAACCCGGATAAAGGGAGGGTCACGTTCCGGTCTCCTCGGGTTGGAAATCCGGGCGTGACAATTTATGCCCCAATTTCCTTCCACTTGGAAATGAGTAGTGATCGCCCATGCCCGCACCCGAAGGGACAAGGGGTTGGTGCAAGCACCTTAAAAGGACTTCTAGCACGGTCTTTGTCCCAAACCTGCACAATCAGGCTAACATGCCAAGGGGCATGCTCCTGTTCCCAAACCATGCACACAAACACAAATTGAATAACAACATCTCATTTTATTTCATTTCAAAGACTAAATGTTCATTACAACCCAGCCGGGGAAAAACCCCTATGAAGCCATCAATAAAACCAAACCAAAATCCAAACACATAAAACCGGAGTACAACAAAGGAAATAATATAAAGCTTTCAGCCTCGGGGGCCTAGCTCCTCGACCTTCACCTACCGCCCGCTAAACCCTGCAAAAGAACAGTTTATAGGAGGGGGTGAGCAAACCACGGCTCGGTAGGGATCCGGTCTCCCCGGACCCGTCCCGTTGTACAACATGCATGATATGTGTATGCTTGTGCTCGTGTCGTGCCTAAGGCTAACGCAAGCAAACATCACCCAAGTAAACACTCTTTACCCGAACCCGCAAGGGCGAGAGGACACCCCGCCACCACGGCGACATGACATACCACATTCAGGCGAATGTTGCATGGACACCAATGCAACATTTTCCACCCGAGTCGATATGGTCAACCACCTCCTCGGGCGCCATATCTACCCTCGGGAATGGGTGTAGACTTAGCCCACCGTCGTGAGTGCTACACCGAGACTCAGGACCACGTCCTGGCCAAATCTCAAAGGGGTCCAGCTATTGTGCCTGGCCCATATCTCGCTCAATCTCAAACAGATCAACGAACCAGCATAACATTACATCTCAACATGTAAACTCAAGCACATCATTTACACTTTATCTCGGAAGGACCAACATGGTCAGATACAAGCCACACACATCAGCCTCATAGGCTTAAAATCAAATACAAATCAAACACAAGACACACCAGTCACACAGGTATATCATCAAACACCCATATACAAGGTCTCACAGGCATCATATTGAATACATGGCATGCAGGCCTCACAGACATTTTATCAAACACATAGTGTGCGGACCTCTTAGACATTTCATCAAACACATGGTGGGCATAAACAAACCCGGAAAATCCTCAGGCCAAATTAACATCGGAATCAACAAAACATGCCACCGAAGGCCAACATCCATATAGGAGATCACACCTATATGGATTTACATATATATATATATAGGTGAACATCCTAAAACAGAGGAGAGTTAGGAGAACATGAACCCCTACCTCAGGCTTTTGTCCTAACCTCCACGCTAGACGACTCCCAACGACGCGAACCACCACGGCAACCGCCCGGAGATCTCTCTCTCTCTCTCTCTCTCTCTCGCAAAGGTGCAGCAAAGGGACACAAGAACCCTAAACTCAAACTCAAGCCCTCATTATATAGACACTACCCACATCAAAACGACGTAGTTTTGATTAAGTAAACCCAGGATCAAAACGACGTAGTTTTGATCACACAAGTTAGCACCTTTCCACACCCATATAGGCCAAAATACTCGGAATTTCAACATGGTCCTTTGGAGAAAGATCATTAGAATGTCAAAACCAAGGGAACCATGCAAAAATATGGTCGCACGCCAATTTGCACGTGAATTCCCAATTCACGTGCAACTCCAAATGGACTCCAAATGCTCTCAAACTTCACCCCTAGCCTCCTTGCATCATTTAGAAGACAACCACACTTGCACGTGAATTGGACCCATATCACGTGCACCTCACATACACGTCCGTTTGGCCTGAAACTTCGTGGTAGATAGAGGACATCATTCTAAGCATCTTTCCTTTTGCACGTGAATTCATTTGAGCCCATTCACTAGGTCAAAATCTAGAAAAACTCTACTCGGAAGGCAAAACCGTGACTAACCGTGACTAACTCAAGGTACGGGTCCTTACATCCTCTCCCCCTTAAGACTTTTCGTCCTCGAAAAGAAAAGGTGGAATGAAAGAAAACAATCACAACCAAAGCATAGGCCTCTAACACCCTCTAGCACAAGATAAATTAATACACAACAAATCACAAATTATTTCACACATTTATACACTCCATATGGTCATAACTAGTTGGGCAAGTACCGATTATGTTGAAGTTTGATGCTTGCCCTCCTCCCCTCCTTCGAGTTGTTCGTCCTCGAACAGATTAGGATAATGAGCACGCATCTCGGTCTCACGTTCCCAGGTCTCTTCCTCCAGCCCTCGGTGTTGCCACAACACCCGAACCAACGGAATAGTCTTACCTCGCACCGCTTCTCGCGCCTATCTACAATACGGATGGGGGCCTCGACAACTGACACATCCTCTCCAAGATCCAGGGTACCCCAATCTAGCACGTGTGTGGGATCCGGATGATATTTCCGCAATCGGGATACATGGAAAACATTATGAACTCGCTCAAACTAGGTGGTAATGCCAACCTATAAGCAACAGGTCCAACTCTGCTCAAAATCTCGAACGGTCCAATGTACCGAGGGGACAACTTGGACCCAGTCCCAAATCTCTTATGCCCTCGCCGTGGAGAAACACGAAGGAATACGTGGTCTCCCACCAAAAACTCCAACGGTCGGCGTCGGCGATCCGCATAAGACTTCGTCTGCTCTCGGGGCGTAAGAAGGCGTTGCCGAATCAACTGAACTTTTGCCGTAGCCTCTCTGGACCAATTGGGGTCCTAACATAGCTGCCTCTCCAGCCTTCCTCGCCCAACATAATGGAGACCGACACGGTCGGCCATACAATGCCTCAAACGGGGCCATCCCAATCGAAGACCGGTAACCGTTATTATAGGCAAACTCCACCAAGAGGAAGGTGGGAAGCCCATGATCCTCCAAAATCGAGTACACAAGCCCTCAACAAGTCTTCCAATGTTTGAATGGTCCTCTCGGACTGACCATCGGTCTCGGGATGGAATGCGGTACTCAAATTAAGTCGGGTTCCCAATGCTTCCTGCAGACCTCCCCAAACCTGGGATGTAAACCGCGCATCCCCGTCTGAAACAATAGACAAGGGTACTCCGTGCAAGCGGACAATTTCATCAACATACAACCGGCTTAACGTGCCGATAGAGTCGCGCTCTCGAATTGCCAAGAAATGGGCTGACTTAGTTAAGCGGTCCACTATGACCCAAATCATGTCCTTTCTCCCGGAAGTTGTAGGAAGTCCCGTCACGAAGTCCATGGTAATATGCTCCCACTTCCACTCGGCTACAGGTAAAGGCCGCAATTGACCAGCGGGTCGTTGGTGTTCGGCCTTCACTTGGCCGACAGGTAAGGCACCTGGAAACAAACTCGCTACACTCCGTTTCAGCCCCGGCCACCAGAAGCGTGCGCGAACGGCATGATACATCTTAGTTCCTCCTGGATGTACAGCCAAACGGGAATGATGAAATTCCCTCGGCACATCCTCACGCAAGGGAGGTGGTACTATCGAACGCCCTCGAAATTTCAGCTCATGCTCAACTCCTTCGTCCGGTCCCTCCGACAGCTCTCCGGCCTCTATCTGGGCCCGGATCACCTCACGATCCATGTCGCCTAATTGTCCCTCACGGACACGCTCGATACAACTCTGGTATCACGGTGAGAGGACACAGGATAGCTCCATCACCGTGAAACCAGGTTGCACCCGAAGCACCGCCAATTGCTCCATCATTTTCCATTCTCTCATGGAAACCTCGGCTTTTCCCTTTCTACTTAGCGCGTCGGCTACTAAATTTCCCTTTCCAGGCGTGTAGGAGAGCGTGAAGTCAAACATTTGCAGGTACTCGACCCACCTCCGTTGGCGCAAATTTAGGTCTCTCTGGGTGAAGATATACCGTAGGCTTTTGTGGTCGGTATATACCACAAATTTCTCTCCCAACAGGTAATGTCGCCAAGACTTCAGGGCAAAAATAATCGCTGCTAATCCCAGGTCGTGTGTTGGGTAGTTTTGCTCATGGGACTTCAAGTTGTCGCGAGCCATATGCTATGACTTGGCGCTCTTGCATCGAACACACCCTGGTCCAACGCGAGACGCATCACAATACACCTCGAATGGCACTCCCTCCTGCGGTAGACTCAACACCGGTGCGGTAGTTAGCGAGTCTTCAACTCCTCGAATGCCTGCGGCACTTGTCCGTCCACTCGAATTTGGCTCCCTTCCGTGTAAGAGCTGTCATAGGTGCCGCCAACCGAGAAAACCCTTCCACAAAACGCCGGTAATACCCCCGCGGACCCAAGAAACTCCGGATCTCAAAAACATTTGTGGGCCTCTTCCAAGATGCTACGGACTCAATCTTGGTTGGGTCCACTCTAACTCCTTCGGCAGATACTACATGCCCAAGAAAATGCACCTCTCGCATCCGAAGTCACACTTGCTAAATTTAGCATACAAGTGATGATCTCGTAGTGCCCGTAGCACCACGGCCAAGTGCTCCTCATGCTCGGCTTGGGTTTTGGAGTACACAAGGATGTCGTCAATGAATACCACCACGAAGGAATCCAGGTATGGGGCAAATACCGATTCATTAGATGCATGAACACAAGAAAGTGCGTTCGTGAGCCCAAAAGGCATCACTAACCACTCATAGTGTCCGTACCGCACCTTGAACGCCGTCTTAGGGATGTCCTCGCTCCCGACCCTCAATTGGTGATATCCCGAACGCAGATCGATTTTTGAGAACCACCGTGCTCCACTCAGTGGTCGAATAAGTCATCAATCCGCGGCAAAGGGTACTTGTTCTTTACCGTTACTTGATTCAAACCTTCCGATAATCAATGCAAAGTCGCAACGAACCATCACCTTCTTAGCAAACAAGACCGGTGCACCCCATGGTGAGGTACTAGGACGGATAAAACCTTTATCTCCCGGTTCCTTTATCTCGCTTCGAAGCTCCCGCAACTCGGCGGGTCCCATCCGGTATGCTACTAGTGAGATGGGTCCCACCCCTGGCAACAGTTCAATCGTGAACTCGACACTTCGTGTGGAGGCAACTCCAACAACTCCCCAGGAAAGACATCCTGGAAATTCTCGACTACATCCTGGCCACACCCTTTTCTCCAAGTTACCTTCCTCCTCAAAGGTTAGGGTGGCAAGCCTATGGGTAATATTGCCCCATAGCTCCCTCGTCGGTCCAGCTCTCCCAAAGATCCCTATCCCATTCACCCACTAGGATACAGGAAGACCCTGTGGGTGTAGTAAACGATACTCGTCGCCTATAGCGGTCAATCTTAGCCTGAAAGGCCATCAACCATCCATCCCCAGAATCAAACTAAAGGTCCTCATGGGCATTACGTACAAATCAAATGAGAGGTCAACCTCTCCTATCGTAAGCGCACACTCTCGACACATTTGGTGGATCAACTCCACTCCTCCCATTGGGGACTCGACCCTCGAGGTCTATCAGCCTCCACACAATCAAGTCCAAGGCTCTCCACCAAGGACTTAGCAATCAGGGAGCACGAAGCTCCGGTATCAAACAATGCAAGAACAACGGTGCGAGATATTAGAATAGTACCTCGAACCACCGAAGGTCCAGCTCCACCTTCCTCGGAGGGTGATGGTAAATCCTCCATTTCAAGTGGTGTTGAGGTAAGCGCGAACACTCTGCCTTGGCTTGCCCCACCACTGGCCTCACTTGCCTTCCCTTTTGCTCCTGCTGCGAGTCCACCGGGACGCCCCTCCGATCCTCCTTGTGGTTGCCTCTCCCCCCGTGGCCTAGTGTGACCGGAACCACCGACCGGCCTGCCACGAATGTCTTGGCTTTGGGGGTGGGGCCTGAAATTGGGTTCCACCCCTGCTCCCTTGTGCTAAGCTTCCAGCTCCCCTGGCTGTTCCCCTTGCCGAAACACACCTTGCCGATGTGTCCCACCTTCCCACGGCTATGACACGTCAAGTGCTTGCTTGGGGCACTCACGTTTGACGTGCCCCTGACATGCCACAACAGGTACACCCGCTTGGGAAGTTCCCAGCAAGACTCCCCTGTCCTCCAAAGTAACGGGATCCGGGCGGAGCCATTGAAGCTTGGCCCCCATCCTTGGGAAAAGTCCCACTCCCGGACTCAACCTTCGCCTCTTGGTATCACCGTGCTTGTCGCGCGCGCTCTCGCCCCATCCGCTCCTGGTGAGCCTGTCTTCCCTCCTCTAATCCTCTCTCAACAATCTTGGCGGTGTCCACGACTTCAAAGATAGGTCTTCGATCGCAACATCTCCACCCTTTGCTTCAGGGCAGGTTTGAGACCCATGGTAAACTTATGGGCCTTCAGGTCCTCCCTTGATATTGCTTCGGAGCAAACCGACTCAGCCCCCGAAAATCTCGCTCATACTCGCTACCGAGCGCGATCCCCGCTCAGCGCCGAACTCCTCCCGCTTCGCCACCGCAATGACTCGGGAAAGAACTCCTCATGGAACACTGGAGGAACTCATTCCAGGCCATGGTCTCCATATCCCGGCTTCCCGAGATGCTAAGCCACCATTCCAAGGCTTCCTCCTCCAATCGCCGGACCGCTAGTCTCACTTTGTCTTCCTCCCGGGGTCGAAGAAAGGAGAACACATGCTCGATCCGCCGCAGCCGGTGCTCTGCTCCTAGAGGTTCAGCTCCTCCCTTGAACCTTGGTGGGTGTTCCTTTCGGAACTGCGTCAACACGTCTCCCTCTTCCCGCCTCACCGGCACTTCCCCGCCTACACGGAGGTTCCGCCTCACGGGGTGGAGGGGGTGGCACCCTGCTGTCGTGCCATCATCTCCCGACGCACCTCGTTTAGGATCTCTCCCCCTGAGGTCCTCACGCATGCCTTGCACGTTCTCACTTAGGGCCCGGACTTGGGCCATGATCCGCTCCAGGGGGATCATCGCCCTCTACACGCTGTCCTCTTCCCTCTCCAAGACGGGCGGAAGATTCATCTTCTACAACTGGAGTAGCTCGGGTTACTTTCCTAGGAGGCATCGTCTACATAATTTAAACCAAACTAGGATCGGCTTCTCTCAAGCTCTACACACCCTCATCCCCATGGGCCATGAGGTACTCAAGCAACATTTTACATTTAAACACACAGAAAATCACAAGTACACAGCAGCAATTCATAGCAACAAGTCTCACAGAAAATCACCGAATTTCACAAGGAACAAGTTTCAAACAACATAGCATGTCCAATCACAATGCTCATACTCGAAATTAAACTAGTGCTCTAATGCCAATGCATGTATGCACCCTCAACCCAAATGCAAGTGCCCTACTCCTTGGTCTAACTACCCCCGAGTACACCCCAGAAAACCAGATAGGACCACGTTGATCAGGCGTGTCCTATATCGCCTCCCAAGAGTCTCGAAGCGCCCAGGCCTCCCCACTATCCTAGGTCCACTAGACCATGAACTATCGCTCCGATACCATATTGTCACGCCCCAATTTCCTTCCACTTGGAAATGAGTAGTGACTGCCCATGCCCGCACCCGAAGGGACAAGGGGTTGGTGCAAGCACCTTAAAAGGACTTCTAGCACGGGTGCTGTCCCAAACCTGCACAATCAAGGCTAACATGCCAAGGGGCATGCTCCTGTTCCCAAACCATGCACACAAACACAAATTGAATAACAACATCTCATTTTATTTCATTTCAAAGACTAAATGTTCATTACAACCCAGTCGGGGAAAAACCCCTATGAAGCCATCAATAAAACCAAACCAAAATCCAAACACATAAAACCGGAGTACAACAAAGGAAATAATATAAAGCTTTCAGCCTCGGGGCCTAGCTCCTCGGCCTTCACCTACCCCTGCTAAACCCCTGCAAAAGAACAGTTTATAGGAGGGGTGAGCAAACCACGGCTCGGTAGGGATCCGGTCTCCCCGAGACCCGTCCCGTTGTACAACATGCATGATATGTGTATGCTTGTGCTCGTGTCGTGCCTAAGGCTAACGCAGCAAACATCACCCAAGAAACACTCTTTACCCGAACCCGCACCGAAGGGCAGAGGACACCCCGCCACCACGGCGACATGACATACCACATTCAGGCGAATGTTGCATGGACACCAATGCAACATTTTCCACCCGAGTCGGATATGGTCAACCACCTCCTCGGGCGCCATATCTACCCTCAGGAATGGGTGTAGACTTAGCCCACCGTCGTGAGTGCTACACCGAGACTCAGGACCACGTCCTGGCCAAATCTCAAAGGGGTCCAGCTATTGTGCCCGGCCCATATCTCACTCAATCTCAAACAAGATCAACGAACAACATAACATTACATCTCAACATGTAAACTCAGCACATCATTTACACTTTATCTCGAAGGACCAACATGGTCGGATACAAGCCACACACATCAGCCTCATAGGCTTAAAATCAAATACAAATCAAACACAAGACACACCAGGTCACACAGGTATATCATCAAACACCCATATACAAGGTCTCACAGGCATCATATTGAATACATGGCATGCAGGCCTCACAGACATTTTATCAAACACATAGTGTGCAGACCTCTTAGACATTTCATCAAACACATGGTGGGCATAAACAAACCCAGAAAATCCTCAGGCCAAATTAACATCGGAATCAACAAAACATGCCATCGAAGGCCAACATCCATATAGGAGATCACACCTATATGGATTTACATATATATATATATAGGTGAACATCCTAAAACAGAGGAGAGTTAGGAGAACATGAACCCCTACCTCAGGCTTTTGTCCTAACCTCCACGCTAGACGACTCCCAACGACGCGAACCACCACGCAAGAATCGCCCGGAGATCCTCTCTCTCTCTCTCTCTCTCTCTCTCTTGGCGCAAGAACAACAAAGAAAGGGACACAAGAACCCTAAACTCAAACTCAAGCCCTCATTATATAGACACTACCCACATCAAAACGACGTAGTTTTGATTAAGTAAACCCAGGATCAAAACGACGTAGTTTTGATCACACAAGTTAGCACCTATCCGCACCCATATAGGCCAAAATACTCGAATTTCAACATGGTCCTTTGGAGAAAGGTCATTAGAATGACAAAACCAAGGGAACCATGCAAAAATATGCTTGCACGCCAATTTGCACGCCAATTCCCCAATTGGCGTGCAGCTCCAAATGCACTCAAACTTCACCACAAGTCTCCTTGCATCTTGTAGAGGCCCGAGGAGCAAAAATATGCTTGCACGTGAAATGGGTGAATTCACGTTCAGCTCCAAATGCTCTGAAATTTCTGTGGTAGATAGAGGACCTCATTCTAAGAAACTTTTGTTCTTGCACGCCAATTGTTTGAGGCCATCTACTAGGTCAAAAGTGAGCTCCAAGATCAGCCAAAACAGCCTTAAAACCGCCTGGTAAACGCATAAGCATCTTCCTAGGGCAGAAAGGTACGTTACCACTTGTCACATGCACCTCCCAAAAGTCCCCTCTTGGGCTCATCTCTTACCTCACACTTGTGCACCAACATCCAAGGTGTTTGTGGTTAACTTCTTACACATGGGTTACACACGGGTCATTACATCCTCTCCCCCTTAAAACTTTTCGTCCTCGAAAAGAAATGACGTACGAGGAAAACAAACCCAAGTTACCCATTTGCCACCCGGCAAGCCACAACACCCAAATGGGTCATACACCGCGCACAAAGACATAACAAGACATAACAAGGTACCACCATAATCCATAACCACATGCCTCACAATAATGCATATAACACATATCCGCATGTCGCAAATACACATCTCAAAACACATCACAATGAAGAACATATGTCTAAAAGACAAAACCAATACACCAAATCATACACAACTAATACAAGAAAACACATCACAATCCTTGGCCAACAGCCACACAGTGCCACCTCCCACTCTTAAGGTTGTTCGTCCTCGAACAACGCCGGGTGTTGCTCACGCATCATGGACTCACATTCCATGTCTCCGCCGCAGACGTGTCGGCCCCTAAAAGACAACACACCTTCCAAAATGCACATGCCGAGGCACATCGCCCACAACCATTCACATACCCGCGACCGAAGATATCACACCATAACACACATGAAGGTACGTACCCACGCGACCCAATACAACACAACATGATAGGGAAACACATATTCGAATCTCACAAACAACCATTGTTCTCCTCACCTAACACATGTCACAAGTATTCACATGTCACGACAAGTATAAGACATATACGCCCATCACCAACACGTTTAACAGATCACATAGATCACAGAGCAACTCACATCATAAACACCACCACAAGGAACAACTCACAAACAAAACACTACTACACGTTTAACGTTCCACCGCCCATTCACCATCATTATAAACTCATCCGCAGGGAGTTTCCTCACAACCTTCCCACCTTTGGACTTTTCGTCCCCGAAAAGAGAAACCAAGTAGTAAACAACGCGAAAAGATCAAAGCAACACATAATGTAGTCATTACCACAAATGTTGGAGATGCCAACTCGCGGCATGATGGGACCAACACTCCACAACGTAAAATACCCAACAATTGGGAGTTGAAGTCAACGCGACCTCGGCCCATAGGTAGACCACACCCTAACAAAGAAGCACAATGAGGTCACAATGAAACACAAACAAATAGGATAGCATGATGCAAACCACAATCACATTCCCACCCAGGGAGCTCACCTCGCGAGCACCATCATCACTCGCGAAAACCACCTCACTCAAGCAAGGAACATTGAAACCCCACCAACGCCAATGGTGACGCAGAACGCAGTACAAGCCTAGACATAGAAACACGAGAATGGAGTGTGCCCTTAACCACTCGGTCGCAGTCAACCTGGCGCCCAACGGAGTCCAAGGATGCACTAAAAACAAGAAATGCAACACCACACACACAACCATGGTAAGACCAAAACCCACTATCGGGCTATCACTAGTCACCGACTTTGAGAATCGACCTCCTTGATCACGGTCAAACAGAGATCCGCCAAGGTCCCACAGGCCTTCACAACCGAGGCTTACCGTACAGCCCCAAGAGATAATGCCTTACCAAGTCGACAGACGGACCACGCGATAGGAATCCCTTGACGCCAAGTAGCTATGAACATCATAGTCCCCCCCCCACACCGAAAACGCTCCTATCTCGCAACCCGACCACAATGGAATCCTCTGTGTCACCACTCACAGGTCACAAGAAAATCCCTTGCCTCCAAGACATACTCCACCTCATGGCCCACCAACTCCGCTATATCAACTATTACGTTTTATCTCAACACACCAGCAAAAACACTCAAATGGACCAAGAAATACTCAGGCTCTAGCCGCGCCTTAATATGGTCACCGCAATTCCTCTGGGTAGGCACAAGAAACGAGGCATGCAAACTCCTTATTCGGGACATTCACGTAGCTCCCAAACACACCAACACTTTGATGGCGTGGACCATGTCACTTACCGCATCAAAACGCACACGAAAGACTTTCAAGAAGAACATATGTAGCATGAGGACCCCATGGTAGCCGCAGGACACAAATCTCCCCCAAAGGGGTAACACTAATACCCCTTACAAGCAAAACTCACATCCGACTCCATTTAGTGAATCACAACGCATCAATACTTTCACACTTTTAATTAGCATGCCATCATATGTGACAAGGAATAACATCAACATTACACATAACACCCCTCTTCATCCCACACCGCACATAATATGCGCATGCATCACCTCTTACTCCTCTCGCATATGAATGCCACGAGGCCCACACATAAGAACTTTGCTACTCCTTTAGCACATATGTAACACACACAACAAAACAAAGCAACCACAACACACGAAATAAACTACCGTGTAGAACACATGTAAGAGAGGACATACTAGTCCCCACCTCCTCGCCTCTTTTAAGCCTATTTCCCACACGACATGGATTAACGGAATGGTCCTACCACCAGGAGTACATCCTCAACCCCTCGGAAGGTGTCTCCCAATTATGAGGAAAAACCCAAACAAGGCCTGCCCAATCTCACTCGCTTGCTCGCTTGCACCGATTGGGTTCACCGGGCAGGATCCTATAAACTCACTCGTAACCTAGTTCCAGAACTCATCACATTCTTATACATACGCAAACCCATTTCACCACATATCCTATGAACATTACCCAAGGTCTTTCACACACCACCAGCATGACACGTGGTCAATGTTTGGCCACCCAAGAATTTGCAACCATTTCCATAGGACACCCACAAGAATCTTAAAACCACATACCACTCTCGCCAATCAATTTAGATTTCAATGACTCAAGGGGTGGGTTATACTAGTGGCAATTTCCTCCCTCAACCTTGACACTTGGAAAGGTTACCAAAAGAACATCCTTCTTAAGTAAAGACATCTACGTAAACCTCTACTCACAAGAAAACACATTTCTATTACTCAAGGTTGCCACAGAGGGGTCACACACTACCCACAAGCCACTAACTCATGCCTCCGGCTTCCTAGGCTAGCTAGGCCAGAGGTAATCTCACCTACGCTAGAGTATTAGGGGTAACACGGTGACATTTATTACTTTCCTCACACACGGGCGCCCAAAATTGACTACCACACGAAGATGCAATTAACACTTTAGACCGCATTAAAACCACCAGCTCTTTCCAATAACCGCTTATAACCATTAGTAATTTATTAGTCTTTTGGTATCATATATATATTTTATTTATTTATTTTACTCATTTATTCTCTAGTAGGTCCCCAACTACGTCCATCCAAAATGGTAACTCAAACGACCTTCTAAGCCTCACCTAACATAAAACAGTGGCTCAAGAGCCCACCCAGCGAAAATACCCCTTTATCACAAGTGTCTTAATCAAATTGCTAGAAACGCAACAATCAAAGGTTCACCCAGACCTCACCTAATCCTGCACGAGACTCAACCGATCACTATCATTAAAGGAATATGATACCACCACTAAACGAAATCTTAACACGCGAGAATCAAAATCGTACCCGTGACTAAGGAAAGTTCGCCATGCTCTCCTCCTAGCCTCACTTGAATTTTGCTTTGTCCCTAGCTCGTTGAGCCGGTCTTCTAGCACCATGACTTGTTTTACCAAAACAGCCATTTGGGAGATGTCCTACTTTCCAATGTCCCGGTTGTCCACCGCAAGAACAACCCCTTTGGGAAACCGGTCTCTACCTCTTGAGCCCCTTCTGCTCGATCAGGACAACTATGCTTCAATTAATCTTCACCCAAGATCCCCCCCGATGATGTGGGGTTGATAGCTCTCGACGTACCTCGCTCTTAATCGGTTGTCGAATCTCATCCCTCAACTCTTGCATTACCAGGCTTAAGATGCCAACCTCATTACTTACATCCCTGCAGCTCTCCCACTTGCCCGGCTGGGGGGGCGGGCTTCTTTGCTACCTCAATAGTCGTACCGGTCACAATTTTCGGAGACATTGGCTCCACGAAAAGGCAGCGCTCTAGGTCATCACTCCATAATCTCAACAATCGCGAGACCACTACCGACTAAGCGGCTTAAGCTATAACACGCATTATTACCATACAAGTCTATAGGTTCACATTTAACAATTATACCAATTTTACATTCCATTGCATTGCTCATAACCACGCTTATTTCACACAGTACCAAGCAAATCACATGTTCAACCATTCAGGAACACCAAACAAATCACATTTAATTTTTTTTTTTTTTTTTTTTTTTTTTTTGTTAACAGGTCACAAGCCTCAAGTTTCCAAGCACACGGTTTCACTTCCACAATTTCTTTTCCATGTTTCCATGCTCAAATCATCACAAAATTTCAGAGTTGCACAATTGAAACTTTATCATGTTCAAACCCTTTATCCATGCAATTACACACACCGCACACATTTCGTTCTCATTAAACCACATTGCACAAGCATCCATTCCACAAGCACACAGTTCAACTAAACAAGGACCTTTCCTTGTAGTCATGCTCAAGGTACTTCAAATAAAATCGAGTTGCCGGAGTTCACGCCTTATCACATTATTCATATTTTCTTTTATCACAATTATTTTTTTTATTTTTTTTTAAATTTTTTTTTTTTTTTTTATTTTTTTTTCAGGTATCCACACCTTCACATACAACAACCAATGCAACTAGTGCCCTAATGCCAATGCATGCAAATCCTACCACAAGACCGGACTACCCCAAGTACACCTTGGAGGCTCCAAGAGGACCGTGTTGATCAGGCACGTCCCTCCAGGCTCCTCCAAAGGACCCAAGATAACCAAGTCCGCCCACTACCCTAGGCCAACTAGACCATGCTCGATACCATATTGTCACGCCCGGATTTCCAACCCGAGGAAACCGGTACGTGACTCCCCATTCACCCACACGGAGGGCAAAGGGGTTGGATTCTTGGATGCCACAAACAAGTCTAACAATTACAATAAATCAAACAAGCCACATCTTTATTTAATTCCATATATCAAAGGTTCACAAAACAACCATGTTCCTTATTACAGTTCAATCCCTTAGTACATTTCCCACCCTGGGGTTACATAAATCATAAAATTACATTACCGAAATAAACAATAAAATGGAGATGGTCTTCCACCTTGGTGTTCCCACCTAACGCCCGTAGGTTCCTGTAAAGAAAACAACATGGTAGGAGGGGTGAGCAACCACGGCTCATTAGGGATCATGTCTCCCCAACCCATCCCATGCACCTAATATCTACATGCCTTGTGTACAAGTGTCGTGTCGTGTTACAATTACTCCACCAGATGTAATTACCGGCTATAATAGCAAATGCAATCATACACGGGCTGGTACATAAACACTCCCGGGCTTCCACACCACCGGGTTTCCAATAACATCCCGGGCTTCCACAACCACCGGGTTACAAAAACAGTCCCGGCTTCAACGACCACCGGGTTCCACAATCCCGGGCTTCCAACCACACGGGTTCCACAAACACCGGGCTTCCCCGTACCACCGGGTTCCAAACAGTCCCGGGCTTCCACAACACCGGGTTCCACAAAACGATCCCCGGGCTTCCACGCCCACCTGGGTGTACAAGCAAACACGCAGCACACATGGCCATACGGGCATAACATCAAACACTTAGTATGCTGCACCACACAGGAATAACATCGAACACTTAGCATGCATATATCCACAAGCTCATAAACCCAACCACACAGACATAATC
This sequence comes from Taxillus chinensis, assembly GCA_023512835.1. Taxonomy (NCBI): domain Eukaryota; kingdom Viridiplantae; phylum Streptophyta; class Magnoliopsida; order Santalales; family Loranthaceae; genus Taxillus; species Taxillus chinensis. Next base: position 56,276,779 of record CM042089.1, read on the forward strand.
TAACACACCGGACGTGCGTGGCCTCACAGGCATTACCTCAAACACATAACATGCACGGCCTCACAGGCATTACCTCAAACACATAACATGCACGGCCTCACAGGCATTATGTCAAACACTTGGCAGGCATATATACATATATCCAAACAACACGCCATTGAAGGCCAACATTCATATAGGAGATCACACCTATATGAATTTACATATAAATATATATACAGATATAACCCATAATCCGCCCTAGGACCAGAGGAGGAGGGTTTAGGAAAAAAGAACCCCTACCTTAAAGCGGATCTTCCTTGCTCCCGCGCCAAACGCCGTCCTCCCCACGCAAGATGCTCCGGCAAGAACCAGCAACTCCCTTCCCTCTCTCTCTCTAGCTCTCTCTCTCTCTCCGCGTGACACCGCAAAGAAAGGAACACAAGAACCCTAAACTCAAACTCAAGCCCTCCTTATATAGACACCATCCACATCAAAACGACGTAGTTTTGATTAAGTAAAACCCAGGGATCAAAACGACGTAGTTTTGATCACACAAGTTAGCACCTATCCGCACCCATATAGGCCAAAATACTCAGAATTTCAACATGGTCCTTTGGAGAAAGGTCATTAGAATGACAAAACCAAGGGAACCATGCAAAAATATGCCGCACGCCAATTTGCACGCCAATTCCCCAATTGGCGTGCAGCTCCAAATGCACTCAAACTTCACCACAAGTCTCCTTGCATCTTGTAGAGGCCTGAGGAGCAAAAATATGCTTGCACGTGAAATGGGTGAATTCACGTTCAGCTCCAAATGCTCTGAAATTTCTGTGGTAGATAGAGGACCTCATTCTAAGAAACTTTTGTTCTTGCACGCCAATTGTTTGAGGCCATCTACTAGGTCAAAAGTGAGCTCCAAGATCAGCCAAAACAGCTTTAAACCGCTTAGAACGCACTAGCATCTTCCTAGGGCGAAAGGTACGTTACCACTTGTCACATGCACCTCCCAAAAGTCCCCTCTTGGGCTCATCTCTTACCTCACACTTGTGCACCAACATCCAAGGTGTTTGTGGTTAACTTCTTACACATGGGTTACACACGGGTCATTACACAAGAATGTTGTGAGTAGAGGTTTCTGTAGATGTGCTACTTAAGAAGGATGTTCTTTTGGTAACCTTTCCAAGTGTCAAGGTTGAGGGAGGAAATTGCCACTAGTATAACCCACCCTTGAGTCATTGAAATCTAAATTGATTGGCGAGAGTGGTATGTGGTTTTAAGATTCTTATGGGTGTCCTATGGAAATGGCCGCAAATTCTTGGGTGGCCAAACATTGACCACGTGTCATGCCGGTGGTGTGTGAAAGACCTTGGGTAATGTTCATAGGATATGTGGTGAAATGGGTTTGCGTATGTATAAGAATGTGATGAGTTCGGAACTAGGTTACGAGTGAGTTTATAGGATCCCGCCCATGAACCCAATCAGTGCAAGCAGGCAAGCGAGTGAGATTGGGCAGGCCTTGTTTGGGTTTTTCCTCATAATTGGGAGACACCTTCCGAGGGGTTGAGGATGTACTCCTGGTGGTAGGACCATTCCGTTAATCCATGTCGTGTGGGTAATAGGCTTAAAGGAGGCGAGGAGGTGGGGACTAGTATGTCCTCTCTTACATGTGTTCTACACGGTAGTTTATTTCGTGTGTTGTGGTTGCTTTGTTTTGTTGTGTGTGTTACATATGTTTGAAAGTCTTTCGTGTGCGTTTTGATGCGGTAAGTGACATGGTCCACGCCATCAAAGTGTTGGTGTGTTTGGGAGCTACGTGAATGTCCCGAATAAGGAGTTTGCATGCCTCGTTTCTTGTGCCTACCCGGAGGAATTGCAGGTGACCATATTAAGTCGCGGCTAGAGCCCGAGTATTTCTTGGTCCATTTGAGTGTTTTGCTGGTGTGTTGAGATAAAACGTAATAGTTGATATAGCGGAGTTGGTGGGCCATGAGGTGGAGTATGTCTTGGAGGCAAGGGATTTTCTTGTGACCTGTGAGTGGTGACACAGAGGATTCCATTGTGGTCAGGTTGCAGATAGGAGCGTTGTCGGGGGGGGACTATGATGTTCATAGCTACTTGGCGTCAAGGGATTCCTATCGCGTGGTCCGTCTGCCGACTTGGTAAGGCATTATCTCTTGGGCCGTACGGTAAGCCTCGATTGTGAAGGCCGTGTGGGACCTTGGCGGATCTCTCGTTTGACCGTGATCAAGGAGGTCGATTCTCAAAGTCGGTGACTAGTGATAGCCCGATATGGGTTTTGGTCTTACCATGGTTGTGTGTGTGGTGCCGCATTTAATCGTTTTTAGTGCATCCTTGGACTCCGTTGGGCGAGGTTGGATGCGACCGAGTGGTTAAGGGCACACTCCATTCTCGTGTTTCCTAGGCTTGTACTCTCTGCGTCACCATTGGCGTTGGTGGGGTTTCAATGTTCCTTGCTTGAGTGAGGTGGTTTGCCGTTGATGATGGTGTCGGCGAGGTGAGCTCCCTGGGTGGGAATGTGATTGTGGTTTGCATCATGCTATCCTATTTGTTTGTGTTTCATTGTGACCTCATTGTGCTTGTCGTTAGGGTGTGGTCTACCAAATGGGCCGAGCTGCGTTGACTTCAACTCCCAATTGTTGGGTATTTTACGTTGTGGAGTGTTGGTCCCATCATGCCGCGAGTTGGCATCTCCAACATTTGTGGTAATGACTACATTATGTGTTGCTTTGATCTTTTCGCGTTGTTTACTTACTTGGTTTCTCTTTTCGGGGACGAAAAGTCCAAAGGTGGGAAGGTTGTGAGGAAACTCCCTGCGGATGAGTTTATAATGATGGTGAATGGGCAAGTGGAACGTTAAACGTGTAGTAGTGTTTTGTTTGTGAGTTGTTCCTTGTGGTGGTGTTTATGATGTGAGTTGCTCTGTGACCTATGTGATTGTTAAACGTGTTGGTGATGGGCGTATATGTCTTTTAGGGTCGTGACATGTGAATACTTGTGACATGTGTTAGGTGAGGAGAACAATGGTTGTTTGTGAGATTCGAATATGTGTTTCCCTATCATCTTGTGTTGTATTGGGTCCGCGGGTCACGTACCTTCATGTGTGTTATGGTGTGATATCTTCGGTCGCGGGTATGTGAATGGTTGTGGGCGATGTGCCTCAGCATGTGCATTTTGGAAGGTGTGTTGTCTTTTAGGGGCCGACACGTCTGCAGCGGAGACATGGAATGTGAGTCCATGATGCGTGAGCAACACCGGCCGTTGTTCGAGGACGAACAACCTTAAGAGTGGGAGGTGCACGTTGGTGGTCGTTGGCCAAGGATTGTGATGTGTTTTCTTGTATTAGTTGTGTATGATTTGGTGTATTGGTTTTGTCTTTTAGACATATGTTCTTCATTGTGATGTGTTTTGAGATGTGTATTTGCGACATGCGGATATGTGTTATATGCATTATTGTGAGGCATGTGGTTATGGATTATGGTGGTACCTTGTTATGTTGTCGTTATGTGCCGTGCGCGGTGTATGACCCATTTGGGTGTTGTGGCTTGCCGGGTGGCAAATGGGTAACTTGGGTTTGTTTTCCTCGAGACGTCATTTCTTTTCGAGGACGAAAAGTTTTAAGGGGGAGAGGATGTAATGACCCGTGTGTAACCCATGTGTAAGAAGTTAACCACAAACACCTTGGATGTTGGTGCACAAGTGTGAGGTAAGAGATGAGCCCAAGAGGGGACTTTTGGGAGGTGCATGTGACAAGTGGTAACGTACCTTTCTGCCCTAGGAAGATGCTATGCGTTCTAAGCGGTTTTAAGCTGTTTTGGCTGATCTTGGAGCTCACTTTTGACCTAGTAGATGGCCTCAAACAATTGGCGTGCAAGAACAAAAGTTTCTTAGAATGAGGTCCTCTATCTACCACAGAAATTTCAGAGCATTTGGAGCTGAACGTGAATTCACCCATTTCACGTGCAAGCATATTTTTGCTCCTCGGGCCTCTACAAGATGCAAGGAGACTTGTGGTGAAGTTTGAGTGCATTTGGAGCTGCACGCCAATTGGGGAATTGGCGTGCAAATTGGCGTGCAAGCATATTTTTGCATGGTTCCCTTGGTTTTGTCATTCTAATGACCTTTCTCCAAAGGACCATGTTGAAATTCCGAGTATTTTGGCCTATATGGGTGCGGATAGGTGCTAACTTGTGTGATCAAAACTACGTCGTTTTGATCCCGGGTTTACTTAATCAAAACTACGTCGTTTTGATGTGGATGGTGTCTATATAAGGAGGGCTTGAGTTTGAGTTTAGGGTTCTTGTGTTCCTTTGCCGCACTGTGCCGCCTCGAGAGAGAGAGAGCTAGAGAGAGAGAGGGAAGGGGAGTTCGGTGGTTCGCCAGGAGCATCTTGCGTGGGGAGGACGGCGTTTGGCGCGGGAGCAAGGAAGATCTGCTTTAAGGTAGGGGTTCTGCTTCTTCCTAAACCCTCCTCTCGTCCTAGGGTCCTAGGGCGATTCTGGTCGTATCTGTATATATATTTATATGTAAATTCATATAGGTGTGATCTCCTATATGAATGTTGGCCTTCAATGGCGTGTTGTTTGGATATATGTATATATGCCTGCCAAGTGTTTGACATAATGCCTGTAGGAGGTCATGCATGTTATGTGTTTGAGGTAATGCCTTTGAGGTAGGCGTGCATGTTATGTGTTTGAGGTAATGCTCGTGAGGCCACGCACGTCCAGGTGTGTTAGATTATGTCCGTGTGGTTGGGTTTATGAGCTTGTGGATATATGCATGCTAAGTGTTCGATGTTATTCTGTGTGATCGAGCATACTAAGTGTTTGATGTTATGCCTTGTATGGCCATGTGTCTTTGCGTGTTTGCTTGTACACCCGGTGGCCAGTGGAAGCCCGGGACTGTTTTGTGGAACCCGGTGGTGGTGGAAGCCCGGGACTGTTTTGTGGAACCCGGTGTTGTGGAAGCCCGGGACTGTTTTGTGGAACCCGGTGGCCGTGGGAAGCCCGGGATCGTTTTTGTGGAACCCGGTGGCTGTGGAAGCCCGGGACCGTTCTTGTAACCCGGTGGTTGTGGAAGCCCGGGATCAGTTATTGGAAACCCGGTGGTTGTGGAAGCCCGGGAGTGTTTATGTACCAGCCCGTGTATGATTGCATTTGCTATTATAGCCTGTAATTACATCTGGTGGAATAATTGTAACACGACACACGCACTTGTACACAAGGCATGTAGATATTAGGTGCATGGGATGGGTTGGGGAGACATGATCCCTACCGAGCCGTGGTTGCTCACCCCTCCTACCATGTTGTTTTCTTTACAGGAACCTACAGGCGTTAGGTGGGAACACCAAGGTGGAAGACCATCTCCATTTTATTGTTTATTTCAGGTAATGTAATTTTATGATTTATGTAACCCCCAGGGTGGGAAATGTACTAAGGGATTGAATTGTAATAAGGAACATGGTTGTTTTGTGAACCTTTGATATATGGAATTAAATAAAGATGTGGCTTGTTTGATTTATTGTAATTGTTAGACTTGTTTGTGGCATCCAAGTAATCCAACCCCTTTGCCCTCCGTGTGGGTGAATGGGGAGTCACGTACCGGTTTCCTCGGGTTGGAAATCCGGGGCGTGACAATTGTCATATTGTTTGACAAATTGCTTGAGCTATTTTCGAACTCACATAACCATCAAAAAAACACATTCATACTTTAACTCCGCTGTGTTGTTGACATCCCTACAAAAAAAGTATCTTTCAAGTAGATAGGAACCCAACGCATCCGCTCAGCATACAACCCTTTAAGCCATTTATTTCATTGAAGACCATACATCCGAATCATGTCTGTCCATCTATAATCAAACCCTTCTTTGCTAAAACTTTCATAAACACATATTTTTAAGTCCCTTTTAATGTTTTTATACTCACCACATCCTCTAAATTTCTCTAAAATCTTCTTCATTATATGCCAAAGGCACCACCAATGACGACTTCATTGGAATACAATTTCAATGGCATTTTGCATTGCTTTGCATTGGTCTGTGACTATAGCTTTTGGAGGACAGTTATCCATACACATCAACCAAGTTTCAAATAACCATTTAAAAGTTTTTGTATCTTCATTGGATAATAATCCACAACTCAACAATATAGAATTGCCTTGATGATTTATGCCTATAAAGGAGCAAACAACATATCGTATTTATTTGTCAGATAAGTTGGGTCAAAGGTGACAACATCTCTAAAAGCTTGAAATACCGCCCCTACTCCTTGTGTCATCCCAAAATATGTTTCTCGATCTATTATTATCATCCAAGTCGATTGTATAAAAAAACCACTCTCTTTTTCCGGCTTCCAATTAAAGTATTCCTGGAGGGCTGCACCATCTCCCTTTCCAAGTCTCAATTACGTTTCTTTACTAATATAATTTCAATAGTCCATTTCATCGAAACATAAATTTTCAGCACCCCCCGCTTCAACAACTAAAGATTGGAAATTCTTGTTCATTCGTATTCCTGCTCGATCATTTATATCCAATTTTCCTTTTATTACATCTCATATACCTTGTTTTTGTTGGGCTTAACGAATGATTATGTTCAACACAAGTGTTTTGCAATTTATATTTCCCATTCAAATTGTAAAACTACATTTATCCTAGCTTTACAATTTGTTTTCACTAAAAGTCGAGGTTCAGTGGACTCTTGGATGTTGTTTTCCCGATCCGTGATTTATAACAAGCATATGTGCACCATCTCTCGAGTCCATTATCTCCACATTTACTATCTCTTTTCATCACACCAAAACCTTTTTGCCTTCCATAGTTTCTATTGTACTCATAACAATCTTCTAAATTATCAAATTCCTTACCGACCTCAATTTCCTCAACTACATCATCACCATCACTCATTGCAATTTCATTACCAGTAATATTGCATACTGCATCATCTTCTCTATTAAAAATTTCATCTATTGTAACCATGGCCTACAAATATAATAGCAATTACAATGATAAAACCAACACCAACGTCATAGGAATTAATAAATGATCATATATATGCATTTTTAAATCTTCAAGTAATTTTATAAATATTAATTTCTTTTACTAACGACATAAAATTTTATACTAATGACATAGGAATTAATGCAGTTAATTAATATTATGAGTGAAAGCAATCCCGATGGTTCAACCCAACCATCAGACAATTAATGCGCTTTTTCCTTAATAATTACTTTTAAATGTGTGCGAGTTTATAAACCTACGACATTAAATTTAATGTAATTTTATCTTGCATTCATTATCTAAAATCATCAATTACCAAGCAATAAATATTTTTTTCCCGATTAATGCAATGATTAATTGCCAAATGAGATAAAACATCAATCGAAAGAAATTGACACATAAATTAAAATGATAAAACCAAGGGACTCACTGGCGATCGTCGATTTTAGGTAGGAGCGTCGAAATTGCTTCAACGTGCGGATGTAGGGTATATGGAGATCGGCAAAAGGGAGAGCAGAAAGGGAAAAACAAGAGCGCAAAATGAAAAACATGGGAATCGGGATAATATTATTACTTGCGTCGGGAATTGCTTTCCCTTCCACGTCGGATTATTATTTGAGGTCATCGCCACACTCGAGTACCACCATGTCGTCACACGTCATCGCACGTAGATCCGCCTATGAATCCGGTCGATTCTTCCGGTTCAAAATATTTATTGCTCTCTAAAATACTAGAACTATTTAGAATTTATGTTAAAATCTTCTTTTTTTTACGGATATTAAAAAAATAGAAATCCATTATTGAAAATAAAAAATAATGTTTACCTAAAATTTAGTTTTTTCCCAACTTGGCTTTAATTATTTCTAGCGAATATTACTTTCGTTGTCTTGAACATTAAATAGTTTGTAGATTAGTGATTTTCTAAATAAAGGTTAAAAGATGATATTGAAAATTAGGATATGTGCATTTTTAATATTATTACATTATTCTCTTTATTTTCTTTACATGTTGAAAAATTTTAAAATATAAAGAACCATTTTACACATAAAATTCAATACTACTCTTCAATTTACTTTCATTTTTAGTAAGATATTATTTTTTAATCTTGAGTTATCTTTATTTTAATTAAGAGGAAAGAAAAAAACTTGTGATAAAAACTTAAGAAAATGATAAAATAATTTGTGATAAATAAATAGTATTTTTTTAATTATAAAGAGTTCTTCGTATCAATTTTCACATATTGAGAATTATATAAAGAGTTACTATATCGATTTTTATATCTAGAGAATTATATAAAGAGTCTTTGGAGCATGAGTTTAAAATTTGATTCTCTATTTATAGATAATAGAAATTTTATTAAGTTGTTGTAGTGTAATAAAAATAAAAATATAATAATTTGTTGTGATAAAATGAATCTTGCATTTAATTAATCTTGTGTAAGAGAAAAATAAATAGTGATATTATTAAGATCTTGGGAGAGCGAAAATATATTAATGATAGCAAATTAGACAAGTTAGGGTGCATTTGGTATGAGTGTGTTAGGAACTAAAAGATTTGATGAAGTTATCATTTATTTTCTAATGTTTGGAGACTCAAGATCCGAACATATAAGGGTCGAAGAGTTGAAGCTCATAGACGAAAAACTGGCTACAAGGCATATTGGCAAAAGGCTCGTAAACTCACGGAGTTGAAGAGCTCGAAGTAAGGTGATGAAAAAACACGTGACTCGTAGATCCACAGGGTTAAAGATCGCAAAGTCAAAGTTCCGAAAACAGACTAGTCACTACGAACCAATGATAACCTCAAAGACTCAAAGAGTCGAAGTACTTTAAAGAAAAGTGACTAAATATCAAGCGACTCGAAGACTCGAAGCCGTAATATTGAAAAGTCACCAAATGCCATTAGGATAATTAACGGAACTTAAATTGCCACTAAAACTCGAAGACTCGAAGCGTTAAAGAGTTGAAGTCATACAAACACTCGTTATAAAATAAAAATGGAGACTCGCGGACTCGAAGGTCGAAGGTCGAAGAGTTTACACAATGTGACTGGCAAAATGAAAGTATAAATGTAAATCGAAGAGTCGGAGAAAGGGAGAAAGAGACAGTTAATCCAAGGAAATTGTCGGACAATAAAGACTCGAAGATCTTAGAGGTTGTGGCTGAAAGTTATAGCTAAAGAGTTAAATCCGAGAGTCGAAGACTCGAGAATATGGAGACTCGGTTGCAAGTAATCGTGAAAGATTAAGCAAAGAAACTCGCAGAGTCGAAGACTCACAGGGTTAAAGATTTTGTGTTCACTTTGAACGCATCAATGGTCGAAGAGCATCTTAGTAAATTGAAGAAAACTGAGGGACTCAAAGGTTCGTAGAACGAGAGTCGAAGACTTGCAGCTATAACAACTGGTAGATTAAGTACACCTCACAGAAGTCACTCTAGGAGTCGTTGGAAGAGTCTAAGACTCGAAGAGTCATAGCCTCGCAGTATATAGAGTGAACCAAAAAACCTGATCTAACTCGAGCTCTCCTCGATGAATACTCGAAGAATTGTGAGTCGTAGACTCGCGAAATCACTGCTGTCGAAGTTTGAAGTACAACTACACATCTCATACAGATTCAATCTAAATCTTCAAGTCACCAAACCTTCGAGGCACCCACCTTCGAGGCAAACTTACAATCCTAAGTACATTCACTTAGTGATACCTTCAGCTAGGGTTTGTACAATAAGCCTACACCGTTCAGAGCAGTTGAACACATTTAATGTCGCAATAATGGCTACCAACCACCATCAACGGATGAACGGCCAAGATCGACTGTATCAATATGGGCATGCAAATACACAGTATGGGCAACAAATCTTCCAACAGAATAGATCACCCATCCTCTGTACTTCTGCATTTTCAATGGTAGGAAGTCAGACTACCGGGATGGACAACAAGGCGCACGAGCACTATAACCTTAAAAATATCTCTCTCACACACTTAACGACAAAGAAGGTGAGTCAACCTCTCTCTCAAAAAGCGTGGAAGACACAAAACACAAGATATAGGATTCTAACATGCAATAAAGAAATAACTCTTGTAGAATCATAAAGTGAGTTCCAACGCTAGAGAGAGAGAGACTCTGAAAGACTTCTTCCAAGTGTTGTGCGCCGTGTTGAACTAAGAACAAGAACAATTTACTTGTGCATTTAAGATCCAGTACAAGCTTCGTGTCTGATCTCTGTGTTGTTGTCACAATCCATAACTATCATTGAACATTCCTTTCACGTCTGAGAGCCGTTACATATAGACCATTTACTCTCGTCTCAGATTTGTTTGATAGTTCATAATCACTCACACTCCATGTTGTCATCTTCTCCATAAATTCTTACATCATAGTTATCTTTAAAAGATTCATAAACCACTAACGGTCCTAGCTTTCGCGAGAATAGTCTATTCACCCCCCCCTAGACTCACTTTGGGACATACAATTGGTATCGAGCGGTTCTACAATTCTATGAGATCCCTAAATGGCAGAGATGGATTCCAGCAGCACAGCTCCAACTCCCGAGCAAGCTCCGGTTCCATTTGAGGAACAAGAAGCCTGTCGTGCTCCAGTAGTGGAATCGACTGGAGAACTGGAGCAAGAAGAACTAAGCACCAGTAGTAATAAAAAAGAACAAGAAGAATTCTATGATATCCTTCTGGCTCATCCTCCCAAGTCCCTATGTGCACACCCGTGTGCTTCTCCAAATGGAAAGCGAGAATGAGAGCGCACCCGGACATGCTTGACACGTTTCTCAGGAAGTAATACAAAACGAGCCTTTCACTCCAAAGAGCATGTAGAGAAGCCGATTACAAACGAAAGACCCAGATAGTTGGTCAAAGGTAGAGCGAGGAGGAAAGTGAAGCTTGGCTTTAAAGAAAAAGCCATACTTTTCTCGCACTAGATGATGGCATGTTCACGGATGTGCGAGGACCTCGACACGGCAAAAGAGGTATGGGACAAACTTTGTCTCATCTATGAAGAAGATGAACAGAGATAAGGGACAATAAGATCTCCATACTCAACCAGAGTATGAGACCTTCGAGATGTGAACCGAAGGAGTCATGACAGTATCTACAAACGGTTCACTGGCCCGATTCAACGGATGAAGACTTATAATGTTGAGATCTCTCAAAAGGACAAAAACCGACAAATTTCGAGATCTCTACCTTTAAGCTGGCGATAAAGACTTCATCTATCCATCATTCAAGGAATGGAAGACCTATGCCATGGAAGCACTTTATGGGGACCTTAAGACGTTTGAAATGCAAAAAGAAGAGCTTGAGGCATTTGAAAACCCTTCCAAGAAAAAGGAGAACTCTATTGCCTTTAAGTGTCTTGAACCAAGGGAGTTATCTTCTAAGGAAGAAGAAGATGAAGTCAAGAGCTTGATACATGATAACTTGCATTTATGCCATTATTCTAGTGTATATTTAGGGCATTAAAGAGCATGACTAGAGCTTAATTTACCCATATTTCATAGATATTTGCTCTAACCCCTAGAAGACACTACTTGTTCTAGATATGTGTTTTTAAGTTGTTTTGGCAAGTTTTTAGGTGATTCCTTTTCAAAAAAATCAGCTAGATCATCTTGTCTACTAAAGAGGAAGCTTGTTGATTTATTGGACCATAAAGATGCCCTTACCAATATCACGTGCGAAGGGAAAGTTTCTCCAAATGATGCCCTTTACCTCCCATAAAAATTTCGAGCAAAAGGACAACAAAAGATTTTACACGTGATATAGGAATTTGGTTTTTTTGACCTAGTAGAAGGCTTCATATGATCTCACATGCCAGAATAAAAGTTTCTCCAAATGATGCCATCTACCTCTCATAAAAGTTTCAGACCATTTGGAGGTGCTTGTGACAATGACCTTTGTCACGAGCAATGATGTTTTTGCATTGAAGGCTTATATCTGATGTGATAAAGTCTTGGGTGAAGATTTAGAGCAAATGGAGGTGCCTGTGACAATGACCTTTGTCATGAGCAAGAATGTTTTTGCACAGTCACCTTTGTTTTGTTATCGGCGATGATCTTTTCCTAAAGAACCTAGTCCATATCGTGCTTGGTTTGCGTTATAATGGTTAAAAGGTAAAATTGCCGTCACTTATCAAAACTATGCCATTTTGATTAATGACGATAGTTGGCTAGGGCACACATTGCACATTAGGTTCCTCTATAAATAAGGGGGCAGTAGGCCTTAAAGAGACATCTTGAGAGGAGGGCACATTTTTTGAGAGAGGGAGAGAGCTTCACGGCTAGGAAGGTTCTCGTTCTTTGAGCTGTCGGCCCTAGGAGTTTGACGGCTAGGGAAGGTCTAGAGTTGAAGTTCTACTGCGCCTGGTTCTGAGATGATGTTCTTTATTTGTTTATGCGTTGTCAAGAACATGTGTGAGTAGTTTTCTTAATCTAGGGGAGCAATGTAGCCCCATATGCTGATGTACTGATTCTATAAATATTGGGTTTGTTTAATTGAGGTTTGCATGTTTTATGAATTTGTTCTTCATCTTCTATATCGGGGCTGTATACACCTAGGTTTCTTAGCCCTAGTATGGGGCTGACTTTGGATTCATAGCATATTTGTGATTGGTGTGACCATTATCAAGTCAGAAATATGATATTTAGGCTTTATTTGTTCCTGCCATGATGACCATTCAAACAAACAACACTTAGAAGGTCTCATCGATGACCATTTACGAACCTTGGCTCATGTATAGTATGTTATCGTTTAAATAACCCCAAGAACCTTAAAATCAATGGAAACAACGTAGGGAGGTGAAATTGTGATCCTAGATGCTTTAATCTTTGAGTTTTAACCTTAAATTCAATTCGCTATCTTCGTTATTTAAGAAAACCACATAAAAATTAGATCTTTAGTTTAAAAAAGAGAACTTTTTTGCCAAGACATTTTGTAAACTAGAGTAGTTGGGTGATTTGATTTGAAAACTTGAAAACTAGGCTAATCCCCGTGGGTTCGACCCCTTACTTTCGGCTATTCCGTTTAGTGCAAACTAAGGGAATTAATTATCTTGAAGAGAGATTTAATGAAGTTAGCTAACTCTTTTAGGGAGGCTAAAAATCACTCTGTCAAATTGGCGCCATTGCCGGGGAATGCGGTTAACTAGTTTTTCAAAATCAACATTGAGTGAAATTGTTTGAATCCGATCTTGGTGTTTAAATCGTGTCTTTTATTTTCTATTATTTTGTGTTATTTATTTATTTATTTTATATTGTTCGGAGCTGATAGGTGTGTTCTTATTGTTTTACAGAACATTCACTAGGTGTTTGAGAAAATTCTTAGTTGTGTATGCGACAAAGGGAACTTGTGCCATTTAATCCAGAACTCCGAACGGATAATTAAAGATCGTCGTAGGGCGCCAGGGAGGCAAGTGAGGCAAAGTTGAATGTCACGCCCGGATTTCCAACCCGAGGAAACCGGTACGTGACTCCCCTTTTACCCACACGGAGGGCAAAGGGGTTAGGATGCAAACCCCGAATATAACATTTTAAACATCCACAACACATTCAAGAAAGAAATGTTCATAAAAGCAATCCACAATCCAAACCATCTTTATTACAACAAAATCCTCTTTTCAATCCATCCCCACTGGGTTACATCAATTCCCATAAAAAATAACATAAATGGAAGACAAGAAAGTAAATAAGGTCTTCCACCTTGGGGTCCCACCTAACGCCCGTATGTTCCCGAAAGAAAACACAACATAGAGGGAGGGGTGAGCAACCATAGCTCGGTAGGGATCATGTCTCCCCAACCCATCCCATGCTCCTAGCGTGCACATGAGGGTGTGTACAGGTGCGGTGTAGATGACAATAAGATATAAACAGGTTGTATTCCACAATCACACTGAACACACATATCCTGAACCATACGGGCTTAGCCATATAGGCTAGCATATCCACAACCCACTCGAGGCTTAGCCACACGGGCTAACATATCCACGGCCATATAGGCTTAGCCACACAAGCTAACATATCCAGACCCATATAGGCTTAGCCACATGTCCTAACATATCCATAGCCATATAAGCAAGCCACACAGCTAATATATCCACATCCATATAGCTTAGCCACACAGCTAACAGGTTCCATTCCCGGGCTTCCATAGCCACCGGGTTCCACAAACACAGCATACAAGGTCACACAGGCATTAAACCAAACACGTAGCATACACACTTTCATAGGCATAATACCAAACACTTAGTTCGCACAGCCAATCAGGCATAAAATCAAACACTTGATATGTAGAGTCTCACAGGTATTTTACCAAACGCTTAACATGCATACATTCACAAACCCACAAACCCAGCCACACAGGCAGATTATCAAACACATACTAGGCATATCCACACAAACATATTCACACAGGCATTTTATCGAACACTTGATATGCACTCACCATCCAACACCAAAATACATCAAAAACCGCCATTGAAGGCCAACATCCATATAGGAGATCACACCTATATGGATTACATATATATATAAACAGGTAAAATCCATAATCTGCCCTAGAACCCTAGGACAGAGGAGGATTTAGGAAGAACAGAACCCCTACCTTGTATGTTCTCCTGCTCCCGCTTCCACGCAAGACGCTCCGGCAGCCACCAGAAGCTCTCCTTCCCCCCCCCCTCTCTCTCTCTCTCTCTCTCTCTCTCTCTCTGCGACGGCTGGTGGAGCAACAAACCCTAAACCTAAAACAGAGGGGCTTCTCCTCCTTATATAGACAACACAACATTAAAACGACGTAGTTTTGATTAAGTGAATCCCAAAGATCAAAACGACGTAGTTTTGATGGAACAAGCTATGACCTTCCCACATCCATACACACCAAAATATTCACAATTCCAACATGGTCCTTTGGGAAAAGATGATTAGAATCACAAAACCAAGGTAACCATGCAAAAACATGCCTGCACGCCAATTTGAACGCCAATTCCCCAATTGGCGTGCAGCTCCAAATGCACTCAAACTTCACCCCAAGCCTCCTTGCATCTTGTGAGGTCTGAGAAGCAAAAATATGCTTGCACGTGAAATGGGTGAATTCACGTGCAACTCCAAATGCTCTGAAATTTTTGTGGTAGATAGAGGACCTCATTCTAAGAAACTTTTGTTCTTGCACGCCAATTGTTTGAGGCCATCTAGTATACCAAAAGTGAGCTCCAAAATATGCCAAAATAGCTTAAAACCGCATGTATATGCATAGCATCTTCCTAGGGCATAAATGTACATTATCACTTGTCACATGCACCTCCCAAAAGTCCCCTCTTGGGCTCATCTCTTACCTCAAACTTGTGCACCAACATCCAAGGTGTTTGTGGTTAACTTCTTACACACGGGTCATTACATCCTCTCCCCCTTAAGACTTTTCGTCTTCGAAAAGAAATAACATACGAGGAAAACAAACACAAGCTACCCATTTGCCACACGGCGAGCCACAACACCCAAATGGGTCATACACCGCGCACAGCACATAACAGCACATAACAGCACATAACAAGGTACCACCATAATCCATAACCACATGCATCACAATAATGCATATAACACATATCCGTATGTCACAAATACACATCTCAAAACACATCACAAATATGAACACATGTCTAAAAGACAATACAAATACACCAAATCATACACAACTAATACAAGAAAACACATCACTATCCCTTGGCCAACAGCCACCTCCCACTCTTAAGATTGTTCGTCCTCGAACATCTCTCAGGTCTTGCTCACGGTTCATGGACCCACGCTCCCACGTCTCCTCCTCACCTAACACATACTTCACAAGTAGGCACATGTCACAATGATGTAAGACATATACTCCCATCGCCAACACGTTTAACAAATTACCTAGGTCACAGACCAACTCACAGCATAAACACCACCACAAGGAACAACTCACAAAACATTACTACACGGTTAACGTTCAACTGCCCAGTCATTACCACAAATGTTGGAGATGCCAACTTGCGGCACAATGGGACCAACACTCCATAACATAAAATACCCAACAATGACCCACCAATTGGGATTTAAAGTCAACTCAGCCTCAGCCTATAGGTAGACCTCGCACTAACAGCAAGCACAATGAGGTCACAATGAAACACAACAAATAGGATAGCATTATGCAAACCATAATCACATTCCCACACAGGGAGCTCACCTCAGCAGCACCATCATCACTGCGAAAAACCACCTCACTCAAGCAAGGAACATTGAAACCCCACCAACACCAATGGTGACGCAGAACGGAGTACAAGCCTGGACACAGAAACACGAGAATGGAGTGTGCCCTCAACCACTCGGTCGCAGTCAACCTGGCGCCCAACAGAGTCCAAGGATGAACTCAAAACAGTAAATGCAGCACCACACACACAACCATGGTAAGACCAAAACCCACTATCGGGCTAACACTAGTCACCGACTCTGAGAATCGACCTCCTTGATCACGGTCAAATAGAGATCCAACAAGGTCCCACACGGCCTTCACAATTGAGGCTTACCGTACAGCCCAAGAGATAATGCCTTACCAAGTCAGCAGATGGACCACGCGATAGGAATCCCTTGACGATGTGTAGGTACTAACAACATAGTTCTCTCCACCCTGGAAAACTCTCCTACCTGCAACCTGACCACAATGGAATCCTATGTGTCACCACTCACAGGTCACAAGAAAATCCCTTGCCTCCAAGACATACTCTACCTCATGGCCCACCAACTCCGCTATATCAACTATTACGTTCTATCTCAACACACCAACAAAACACTCAAATAGACCAAGAAATACTCAGGCTCTAGTCGCAGCTTAATATGATCACTGCAATTCCTCCAGGTAGGCACAAGAAACAAGACATGCAAACTCCTTATTCGGGACATTCACGTAGCTCCCAAACACATCGACACCTTGATGGCATGGACCATCTCACTTACCGCATAAAAACGCACACGAAAGACTTTCAAGAAGAACCTATGTAGCATGAAGACTTCATAATAACCGTAGGACACAAATCCCCCCCAAAGGAATAGCACTAATACCCCTTACAAGCAAAAACTCACATCTGACTCCATTCTGTGAATCACAACTCATCAATACTTTCACACTTTAACTTAGCATGCCATCACACGTGACAAGGAATAGCATCAACATTACACATAACACCCCTCTTCATCCCACACCGCACATAATATGCGCATGCATCACCTCCTACTCCCTTGCATATGTCCTACAAGACCCACACATAAGAACTTTGCTATACCCCTTTAGTACATATGCAACACACACAACAAAACAAAACAACCACAACACACGAAATAAACTACTGTGTACAACACATGTAAGAGAGGACATACTAGCCCCCACCTCTTCTAAGCCTATTACCCACAGGACATAGACTAACGGAATGGTCCTACCACCAGGAGTACATCCTCAACCCCTCGGAAGATGTCTCCAAATTATGAGGAAAAACCCAAACAAGGCCTGCCCAATCTCACTCGCTTGCCTGCTTACACTGATTAGATTCACTGGGCACGATCCTATAAACTCACTCGTAACCTAGTTCCAGAACTCATCACATGTTTATACATACGCAAACCCATTTCACCACATATCCTATGAACATTACCCAAGGTCTTTCACACACCACCAGCATGACACGTGGTCAATGTTTGGCCACCCAAGAATTTGTAGCCATCTCCACAGGACACCCATAAGAACCTTAAAACCATATACCACTCTCGCCAATCAATTTAGATCTCAATGAATCAAGGAGTGGGTTATACTAGTGGTAATTTCCTCCCTCAACCTTGACACTTGGAAAGGTTACCAAAAGAACATCCTTCTTAGGTAAGACATCTACGAAAACCTCTACTCACATGAAAACACATTTCTATTACTCAAGGTTGCCACAATAGGGTCACACACTACCCGCAGGTAATCTCACCTACGCCAGGTATTAGGGGTAACACAAGAACATTTATTACTTTCCTCACACATGGGCGCCCAAAATTGACTACCACACAAAGATACGATTAACACTTTAGACCACATTAAAACCACCAACTCTTTCCAACAACCTGTTCATAACCATTAGTAATTTATTAGTCTTTTGGTGTCATATATATATATATATATATATATATATATATATATATATATATATATTTATTTTACTCATTTATTCTCTAGTAGGTCCCCAACTATGTCCATCCAAAATGGTAACTCAAACGGCCTTCTAAGCCTCACCTAACATAAAACAAGTGGCTCAAGAGCCCACCCAACTGAGAATACCCCTCCATCACAAGTGTCTTAATTAAATTGCTAGAAACTCGGCAATCAAAGGTTCACCCAACCTCACCTAATCCAAAGACGAGACTCAACCGATCACTATCATTAAAGGAATATGATACCACCACTAAACAGAAATCTTAACACGCGAGAATCAAAATCGCACCCTTGACTAAGGAAAGTTCTGCCATGCTTTCTTCCTAGCCTCACTTGGTAGTCTTCGGCCCCCAAACAAGGTTTGAAATATATATTTTATTTTTCCCTAACTCGCTGAGCCAGTCCTTTAGCACCATGCCTTGCTTTACCAAAACGATCGTCTGGAGATGTCCTACTTTTCCACAGATGCGACACTAGTACTTCTTCCACTGCAAGTACAACCCCTTTGGGAAACTGGTCTCTGCCTCTTGAGCCCCTTTCTGCTGATCAGGACAACTATGCTTCAGTTAATCTTCACCCAAGCTCCCCCGATGATGTGGGTTGATAGCTCTCGACGTACCTCGCTCTTAATCAGTTGTCGAATCCCATCCTTCAACTCTCGAATTACCAGGCTTAAGACGCCAACCTCTGCCATGATTAGATCATTACTTACATCATGCAGCTCACCCACTTGCCCAGCCCGAGGGGCGGGCTTCTCTGCTACCTCAATAGTCGCACAGGTCACAATTTTCGGAGACATTGGCTCCACGAAAAGCAGCGCTCCAGGTTATCACTCAGCAATCTCAATACCATTACCGACTAGGCATTCTGAGCTATAACTAACCTCAAAACATGCATTATCACCACACAATTTCATGGATACACATCACAGACTATACAAGTTCACACCTTTATATTGCACATATAATCTGTACTTAAGTGGATATCTCATCGTTTTGAACACAATATCGCTTCTTCCACACAATACCATACAAAGGCACATACTCAATCATTCACAAAACACCAACATTATTGTATTTTATTTTATTTTATTTTCCGTTCGTTCACATTTTACAAGCTTCAATTCACAAGCACTCAGTTTCAATACCACAAATTCTTTTCCATGTTTTCATGCTCGAATCATCACAAAATTTCAGAGTTGCACAATTGAAACTTTATCACATTCAAACCATTTATCCATGCAATTACACACACTGCACACCTTTCAGTTCTCATTAAACCACATTGCACAAGCAGCAATTCCACAAGCACACAGCTCAAGTTGTCATAAAATCAGAGTTAATCAGAGTTGTACAATTTAAAACATGTTCTTCATATTTTCTCTCACATGCTTTATCTCGGTTACCCACACAATCACACAAAGACAACAAATGCAACTAGTGCCCTAATGCCAATGCATGCAAATCCTACCTCAGGTATGGACTACCCCGAGTGTACCTTAGAAGCTCAAAGAGGACCGTGTTGATCAGGCACGTCCCTCCAGGTTCCTCCAAAGGACTCAAGATAACCAGATCCGCCCACTACCCTAGGCCAACTAGACCATGCTCTGATACCATATTGTCACGCCCCGAATTTCCAACCCGAGGAAACCGGTACGTGACTCCCCTTTTACCCACACGGAGGGTAAAGAGGTTAGGATGCAAACCCCAAATATAACATTTTAAACATCCACAACACATTCAAGAAAGAAATGTTCATAAAAGCAATCCATAATCCAAACCAGTCTTTATTACAACAAAATCCTCTTTTCAATCCATCCCCACCTGGGGTTACATCAATTCCCATAAAAATAACATAAATGGAAGACAAGAAAGTAAATAAGGTCTTCCACCTTAGGGTCCCACCTAACGCCTGTATGTTCCTGAAAGAAAACACAACATAGAGGGAGGGGTGAGCAACCACGGTTCGCTAGGGATCATGTCTCCCCAACCCATCCCATGCTCCTAGCGTCTACATGAGGGTGTGTACAGGTGCAGTGTAGTGACAATAAGATATAAACAGGTTGTATTCCACAATCACACGGAACACACATATCCACAGCCATACAGGCTTAGCCATATAGGCTAGCATATCCACAGCCACTCAGGCTTAGCCACACGGGCTAACATATCCACAGCCTCTCAGGCTTAGCCACACGGGCTAACATATCCACGGCCATATAGGCTTAGCCACACCAGGCTAACATATCCACGGCCATATAGGCTAGCCACACAAGCTAACATATCCACAACCATATAGGCTTAGCCACATGGGCTAGCATATCCATAGCCATATAAGGCTTAGCCACAAGGCTAATATATCCACATCCATATAGGCTTAGCCACACAGGCTAACAGTTCCATTCCCGGGCTTCCACAACACCGGGTTCCACAAACACAAAGATACAAGGTCACACAGGCATTAAACCAAACACGTAGCATACACATTTTCATAGGCATAATACCAAACACTTAGTTCGCACACCAATCAGGCATAAAATCAAACACTTGATATGTAGAGTCTCACAGGTATTTTACCAAACGCTTAACATGCATACATTCACAAACCCACAAACCCAGCCACACAGGCAGATTATCAAACACATACTAGGCATATTCACACAGACATATTCACACAGGCATTTTATCCAACACTTGATATGCACTCACCATCCAACACCAAAATACATCAAAAACCGCCATTGAAGGCCAACATCCATATAGGAGATCACACCTATATGGATTACATATATATATAAACAGGTAAAATCCATAATCTGCCCTAGAACCCTAGGACAGAGGAGGATTTAGGAAGAACAGAACCCCTACTTTGTATGTTCTCCTGCTCCCGCTTCCACGCAAGACTCCGACCACTCACGCAAGACGCTCCAGTAGCCACTAGAAGCTCTCCTTCCCTCTCTCTCTCTCTCTCTCTCTCTGCGACGGTTGGTGGAGCAACAAACCCTAAACCTAAAACAGAGGGGCTTCTCTTCCTTATATAGACAACACAACATCAAAACGACGTAGTTTTGATTAAGTGAATCCCAAAGATCAAAACGACATAGTTTTGATGGAACAAGCTATGACCTTCCCACATCCATACACACCAAAATATTTAGAATTCCAACATGGTCCTTTGGGAAAAGATGATTAGAATCACAAAACCAAGGTAACCATGCAAAAACATGCCTGCACGCCAAATTGAACGCCAATTCCCCAATTAGCGTGCAGCTCCAAATGCACTCAAACTTCACCCCAAGCCTCCTTGTATCTTGTGAGGTCTGAGAAGCAAAAATATGCTTGCACGTGAAATGGGTGAATTCACGTGCAACTCCAACTGCTCTGAAATTTCTGTGGTAGATAGAGGACCTCATTCTAAGAAACTTTTGTTCTTGCACGCCAATTGTTTGAGGCCATCTACTATACCAAAAGTGAGCTCCAAAATATGCCAAAACAACTTAAAACCGCATGTATATGCATAGCATCTTTCTAGGGCATAAATGTACGTTATCACTTGTCACATGCACCTCCCAAAAGTCCCCTCTTGGGCTCATCTCTTACCTCAAACTTGTGCACCAACGTCCAAGGTGTTTGTGGTTAACTTCTTACACACGGGTAATTACATCCTCTCCCCCTTAAGACTTTTCGTCCTCGAAAAGAAATAACATACGAGGAAAACAAACACAAGCTACCCATTTGCCACACGGTAAGCCACAACACCCAAATGGGTCATACACCGCGCACAGCACATAACAGCACATAACAAGGTACCACCATAATCCATTGTTCATCCAATGCCTCAAAAGCTTCCTCTTAGTCTATGGGCTGAAGTTATGTCCACTGCATGCTATATTCAGAATAGAACTCTTATCAATAAGGTTACCATGAAAACACCCTATGAGATATGGAGAGGCAGGAAGCCATCAGTCTCTCATTTCAAGGCCTTTGGGTGTGCTTGCTATGTATTAAACAACGGCAAAGAGGCCTGGAGTAAATTTGAGCCAAAATCCGATGATGGGATCTTTGTCGGATACTTTTTACACAACAAGGCTTCTTGTATTTTCAACAGAAAACATCTAACAGTTGAAGAGTCTATCCATGTTGATTTTAATGAATCTAACCTTGACTGGTCGAGTGTAGGATCGTGTACGGACAATACGATTGATTATTCTCAGTGCAGACATGTCCCTGCTGCAACTCCTGATGAATCACCTAATACCAGTGAAGCAACAAGAAATGCTACTGATGATGCTTCAGAAGACTTAGACTCAGGACTTCCACATAACTACAGACAGATTGTTACAAATATTCATAACACCGGAGAAGCTTCAAGTCTATCCGGACCAGTTAATACTAAAAGTCATAGTGCCGAAGAACCTCAAGTTATTCCGGAACTATTCATCATATGGATATAACTAGCCCGGAAGAAGCTCAACCAGCTGATGTACAAGATCCACCCGATCTGGCAGAACTTCAAATCATTAACTACTCACCACCACTTGTGCAAAACTATAGGTGGACTCGGAACCACCCATCAAATCAAGTAATTGGTGATCCTACTATTGGAGTAAGAATGAGGGCAGCCACTTCCAATCTATGCCTCTACTCATGTTTTCTGTCACAGATAGAGCCAAAGGCAGTGGATGAAGCCCTTCAGGATTCAAACTAGATAGACGCTATGCAAGAAGATCTTAATCAGTTCAAGAGGAACGAAGTGTGGACTTTAGTACCAAGGTTGAGGTCGCAACAAGTCATTGGAGTTAAATGGGTGTTCCGGAACAAATTAGATACTGATGGAATAATAATCCGGAACAATGCTAGACTGATAGCCAAAGGATACTATCAAGAAGAAGGCATTGACTATGACGAGACCTTTGCTCCAGTAGCTAGACTTGAGGCGATCCGAATGGTCCTAGTGTATGCATCATATGAAAACTTCAAGGTTTATCAAATCGACGTCAAGAGCGCATTTCTTAATAGAGATCTTCAAGAGGAGGTTTATGTTGAACAACCTCCGGGCTTCGTTGAACACAAGGCTGAACATATGGTATATAAACTCTGAAAAGCCTTGTACGGATTGAAGCAAGCTCTAAGAGCCTGGTATAACACATTATCAGAATTCTTGCTCGAACATAATTTCAGAAAAGGGAAGATAGACACCACACTATTTCTACGGAAAGAGAAAGATCATTCTTTAATCGTACAAATCTACGTGGATGACATCATTTTCAGATCATCAAATCTGAAGCTTTGTGAAGAGTTTGCGAAGTTGATGACTGGCAAATTTGAAATGAGTATGATGGGAGAATTAACGTACTTCCTTGGAATAGAGGTTAAACAAATGAAGGATGGAATCTTCATCAACCAAGCCAAGTACACATGGGATTTAATCTAGAAGTTCGTTATGGAAAACTCATCTTCCGTGAAGACTCCCATGACAATCAGTGCAAAGTTAGATCCTGATACTGACGAAAAATCAGTAAATGTGACTGAATACAGAGGTAGATTGGATCATTGCTATACCTTACAGCAAGTCACTCGAACATAATGTTTGGAACTTGTATTTGTGCAAGATATCAAGAAGATCCTGAAGAGTCACACATGCTTCATGTAAAAGGGATATTGCGGTATCTCAAAGGGACAATGAATTTGGGACTCTGGTATCCAAAGGAGTCCAACTTCTCTTTATCCGGATATTCAGATGCTGATTTTGCCGGGTGTCGTGTCAACAGAAAGAGCACTAGCGGTACTTGTCAGTTCCTTGGAAACAGATTGATTTCATGGTTCAGTAAGAAACAGAATTCCGTATCAACATCTACTGCTGAGGCAGAATATATAGCTGCTGGGAGTTGCTGCGCACAGCTTCTCTGGATGCAAAGTCAGCTTACTGCCTACGGTTTCAACATGACATCTTTTCCATTATACTGCGATAACACCAGTGCGATTGCTATCAGCAACAACCTTGTTATGCACCCGAAAACAAAGCACATTGAAGTCAGGTATCACTTCATCCGAGATCATGTTCTCAAAAAGCACATATCACTTGAACATTTTACTATGGATGATCAACTCACAGACATACTCACCAAGCCCCTACCCGATGCAAGATTTTCTGAACTTCTCTTAAAACTAGGTATGCTTGATCTTACTGCATAGGTACTTATTTTTGTATCTAACAACATTTTCTCAGAACATGCATCGTGGTTCTTAGTGGGCGTTAGACACTTACTGTATTTGATGCTGATCACGTTTACTACTGATATGCATCATGTTTCTGATAATTTTCTTGTATCCTCATAATGGGAGGATGCTTGTGTTTCCCGACTGGAGTCGTTCAGCTGACATAATTAACATTATATGAGTATACTCTTCTTCGGATCTCATGATTCATATTTTCATTTATCAACTCATGTCCAATGCTATTTCATATCGATTATACTATTAACAAGTCTAGTTGAAGAAATGAAATGGTTAGCTCGGAATGCTGGTGGATGAAATCACAGTGGCAATCTGATCAGCTTCTGAAGTAGAGTTTCCTAAAGGATAGACAGCACTATTCTCATAATTTAAATCATTTAGCTGGAAATGTCTATCGAGAGGATTGCAAGATCTAAGGGGGAGAAAATGCTTATTAATTGCCTAAGTAATACCTCCCTTATATGTCTCATGACCTCTTTTCTGGCTGTCTATCTGAGGGGGAGTTCATCACTGAGAGGATCACACGATCTACGGGGGAGCAAAAGCTTTATCTATTATTTCAGTAATAACCCCCTAATATGTCTCGGATGCTCCTCCCTCTAACTTCTCACTTTTGGATCTGACTGGACATGCATTGTTGAATCAAATTTGTGGCATGTTTTCATGTTTTTATTTCTTCAACTGTGCATCTTAATCGGATAATCAATTGATTGCATCTGGCATGTGTTCTTTCTTCAATTCTCACTCATGAATCTTAATCAGAGTAACTCATATATAGTTCATTTATCTTGGCCATGATGTTCAGCATGACGGTTTCACTATGTTGACCAATGTGAACTTATGTGTTTCTAATCTGACATATGCTTATTTTTCAGTAACTTTGATTTAGTCATTCGTTTGTATGTGTCTAGCCTTCATTTTCAATGCATGAGTTCTGCTTTTTCATAAGTTCGGATTATGCTAATTTTCCATATCTATTTATATCCGTATTAATCCCAACCTGTCAAAGCTCTGTGTTCCTTTTAGTTTATCTTTGTGCAGCTACAGGTTCCGATTCACTTTGCCTTATCACCGAAATATCTTGTCTAAAGTCTCGGATATGAAGTGTTGTGGTACTTCGTCCTTCTTCGACTTTAAGACAGCAAAGGAATCATTTTCTCTCTTACCACACTCTGTTTCTATGGACACACTCTGTTGCTCATCTGAATATTCTTCTACGGATTATTTTTCATTCGGATGATCATTGGTTCATTTCCTTCGGACTCTTGAAACACTTAAGTCTCATCGCGTGTTTTTGAGGAGGAATAATGATGGTCTATTTAAAATTCAAGTCTGAAGACAAGCAATTTCCGGAAGAAGGTATACAACTGTCATAAATACTTGATTTTGCGGCCTCCATGTCACTTTTAAATTCAGAAGCGCTCAAGTATCAAGATAAATGACATCAGCTCGTCAGACGGATCACTATTCCTCTCGCTTAATCCCTAGACCTGCTGGTAACCACGGACTCGGTCTTATATATACTGGATTTTACCACACAGCGCGAGTTTACATTTCCAAATCCCTAAAACTTCGTCGCTCTTCCAATCTCTAAGACCTACCTTCCTCATCCCTCTCACTCTCACTCGAAATGGCACCGAAGCTCTCTCTTTTTAGCGTTAATCCCGGCCATCTGGTCGATTGGCCTGCAATTTCCGATCCTCTAGCTTGGTTTTTGGACCTACGCCCTCTCCTGGAAGCCACCCACATTCTGAATTTGGTCTCCAATCCCGTCGACCTTCTTATCGACAATATTACTGAGTACTACCAGCGCATCCGCTGCACCACCAATTCCATCCTTTCCCATGTTCGGAGTGAATCCATCGTCATCACCCCCGCTGTCCTCCGCATCGCTCTCAACCTACCCCCCGGTGAACGTCAGCGTCCAGACCCAGAATCGATGGCAGCTTCCATGGGCTATACTTATAAAGGGAAGGAATACAAGGTGAAGTCCTTCCAAGGTCGCTACTGGTGTATGGCAACTATTCTCAGCCGATGTCTACTGGCTCGCACATCCGCTTTGGACTTTGTTCCGTATGACCTCCTCCTGGCCATGTATGGCGTCTTTGAGGGTCTCCCGATGGACGGGGGAACCTTCTTGTTCTGATTGTTGAGGAATGGTCCCAAGAACCAATCTTTCAGGCAAATTCTCAGCATTGTCTTCAGGTATCTGCGTCCGTCCCATTTCAATGGAAGTTGCACTATACCTTTCCCCCAGGCTTACTATCTTCGCCATCTTACTCCTAATGGGACCATGATGGCATGCTAGCCTTCTGCTACTCTCCGTCTCCTTCCCGCCTCGGAACAACAGGGCAGTTCGGTTGGTGACCCAGCCGACAGCCATGCCCCCGAAGTTAGCTCTGCTCACTGGTCCTCTCAAATTCAGTTCGTTGCTGCACCTTCCATCTCTCGAGCCTCCTAGCACAACATCTGTCTGGAACCATCTGAGGTTGCGGGGCCCTCTCAGCCAAGTCCTTATCCGGCTGATTCACCAGCGCCTTCTCCCGCTGATGTCCCCGCACCCGACTCACCCGCTGTTGCTGCCACCGTTGATGCTGCTATTGCTACGGCCATGGCGGATGTCCCTCCTTCTCCTCCGAAAGCACCTTTACCTCCCCTACCTCAACCTCGTGACTACCTTGACCATCTCTCCACCGACACCTTAACGGACCTATGGTTCCGTTTTAGCCTAGCCTGCACCGCCTCCATCCTTGACAATGACAACCTAGGATGCACGAGTTCCTTCTCCTGCTAAGGCCCGGTCTGCCTCTCCTGCCGCAGCTATCCCCGTTGTTGACCTCTCTGGTCAAAGTGGATCTGTTGCTTCGGATGCCTCTGATGCTCCGAATGCCCCTTTTGCTGTTGCTACTGATGCACTCTCCACTCCTGCTGACTCCTTTACCCAGGGCATTCCTATACCTATTCCCGCGGGGGAGTCCTCGAAAGCCCCGAAGTTGGCGCTTGGACGTGCCTCGTTTGGCACGGTCCACTCCGATGCTATGCTCTCTGCTCAGCTGGACCACCACGCCCAAGCCCAGAGCGCCCAAATTTCTACCATCGCCGCCAAGGTTGATGCTTTAGGCGCCCAACTCCTCTTTGCCTTGACCGACTCCTTCACTTCCATCGAGCAGAAGATGGATCTCGCCGCCTCATCTGTTCATTCCCTGTCTACATCATCCGTCCTCCTACCGCACCGTGGTGATCTACTAAAATGGGGGAGAAAGTGTCATCTGATCCTTCTGCACCTTCCTCAGCTTGTGCTGAGAAGTGGCCTGCATCTTCACTGCTTCTGGGAGTTACAATCCCCAAATGCAGCCGCTTCTCTCAGCCCAGCTTCTCAAGTGCAGCTCCTCCTTCGACCACTCCATTCGCGGTTGACACCTTCCTCCCATTATACGCGGATCATGATCCTCTTGGTGCGGATGGACGTGTTTTCGATGTAATGACTAAGTATGCCACGTCCAATGCCGAGTGAAGATGTCTATCAGATTTGTACCCCTTCTCTCCTCAAGACATTCAGACTATTTGTTCTAAGACGAATCTGCTTACCACAGAAGACATAGACAACTTCTCTCGGGCAGTTAAGATGGAGATGAGGCTGTTTCCGTCTCTGTACAAGGACAGACACATGTTCGATGTCTTGCCGCGTTGGAATGAGGGCTATCTTCCAGATGTAGCCCACATTCAGACATTCATCAACGGAACTGCTGAGGATAACATACCCTGGAAAACTCTCTCATCTATCCTAATTTCGTACCCGGTCATTGTTGGTCCCGGAGAGCCTAGAGGGGGGTGAATAGGCTCTTTAAAAATTCTTTCTCTCTCTTAATGGCTAGACACTCACTCTGGTTAAACAGATAAAATCAGTGCGGAAGATTAACCAGGTAGTGGAAGTATGTTGTTTTATTATCTGAAGATAACTACAACAAAGCAAAACAGCGTTTTAGCTGATTACAACACAACACTCTGTTTATGGTTACACACACTGGGCTGTAAATCTCTGTATGAGCTATTTCACACGATACATGCTTGTAAGTTTTTGAGTACAAGTAAGCACGCGCATCTATATATTTTACATTGCTTTAGGTATATATAGACATCCTAGGAATCTATCTTGGAACTGCATTTTCCGAGCAGTGTGGAGCATTGAAGTTCTTCATCGGAAAATGCTGAAGCTTTAACTGCTGCGGATGTGGAGCTCGAAATATTGGAAGCATAAGTTGTGGTGAATTCTTGCTTGATTCCAATTGCATTTGAGATCGCGTCCACATCTCCGCATGATCCACGTGTAAGAATTTAGGTTTTCAACGGGTTTGTTTTACATCGGGATGAAGCGAGCTGATTGCAATAAAAGCGGCTTGGAAATGATGAAGCAGCGTCTTCTTAGTCCGTCATAAGGTTCCTTACTCCGTATCAGCGAAGCTCGGATCCTTACTCCATGTCAGTGGTTGCTTACTCCGTATGAATGAAGTCTTGGAATCCTTGTTCTGTGTCAGCACCTCTTACTCCACATGAAGTATAGGCTTGGAGAGCTTATTCCGCATCAGCGCTTCCTTACTCCGCATAAAGTAGGTACTGAATGCTTACTCCGTATCAGTGAATCCTTACTCCACATGAGTAATGGGTCGGATTCCTTATTCCGCATTTGTTGTCCTTACTCCGCAACAATTATCCTTACTCCGTTCGAATGAGATTCGGATTTCTTAGTCCGTGTCTTCTTTTTCTTTAGTCCAGTGGAGTGACAATTTCGATTCTCTCTCCGCAACAAGTCTCTCTTATTCCGTGCGAGTCATAGACTTGGAATCTTATTCCATATCAATTGACTTAGTCAAGTTGAGAGTTAGACATGGGTTCCTCAAGTCGTTTTGTCTAGTGTTTAGTCCGCACAAAAAGTCCTTACTCCAGATGAAGACTCGGTTATGTACGAAGTGAATGACGATACTCATGATGATCCAGATCAGGATTATGTATCCTGTCCTTAGCTTTATTCTTACACGAGTAGGTCCGGATTAAAGTTAACTCATCTCACAGACTTAATAGTAAACATGAAACATCTCGAGTCAAATTATATAGGGTTTGTTCCGCATTATCCAAATTCTAGGTTTGATCCAACAGTCATGACACCATACTTCATGCTGATTGTTTTTATGATTCCGTCCAAGCAGCTGATCTTAATTGATTCTCATCAGATTGTGGAGAGCTATGTCAAAAGGAATCAATGGGAGCCACTGCGTCTTCGACTGACGGAAGCCATAAGGCAATCTGGACTTTATAAAGTAAGGGGCCTAACTCCATTGGGCCCAACTGAAAAGCTGAAGGCGACGATCCAGGGCAAGAAGCTAGTGCCACAACAGCCCGATGGAGATAGCTGTGGAGCCTTTGTCTGTTTCTTCATCAAATCGATTATAAAGGTGGATAAAGGCTGCAACAATATTGAAGCCTATACGAAGGAACAGACAATGGAGCTTAGAGAGAAGGCAGCAAGAATAATCTTCAAGTATAGTAAGCCTTATGTACCTTAATGTAAAACTCATGTATTAAGGCTGATTTGTACTTTGTTGCTGATGAAATGAAAATGGAAGTTATTTCTATTTTGTGTACTGTCTTCATGTTTTTCTTAGCAGATCAGATTATAAAAGGTTTTGGCATATCCATAATTAGGGAGATTGTTGGATCAAGCCCAGAATTTGGATGATGTAGATAAAACCCTATATAATTTGATTTGAGACTTTGGTTGTTTCATCTTAAGTTGTTGCAGAAGATATGATCTTAATCCGGACCTACACTCGTGAGAGCAAAGCTAAGGACAGGATACATAATCCTAATCCGAACAAGAGTGAGTGTCGCCAAAACACTTGGTAAATAACCAAGTCTCTCCTTCATACGGAATAAGGATCATTCGTGCGGACTAAACACTTAATGCTACGGACTAAGGAAATCGCGCCTAACACCTTAAATGGATCAAGTCAAATAGATGCGGAGTAAGAATCCTAGTTTATAAGTCGCACGGAGTAAGACATAGTTATCGCGGAGTAAAAGGCTAAGTCTTCCACTCAAGCGGACAAAGGAAAAGAAGACACGGAGTAAGAAATCCGAGTCTTCCATACATGTGGAGTAAGGAATGACTTGCACGGAATAAGGACCCGAGTCTTTATTCGCACGGAGTAAGGAAACTAGATGTGGAGTAAGGAATCCGAACTACTCACTCATACGGAGTAAGGATGTGCTGATACGGAGTAAGCCATCCGTTCCTTTTAACTCATGCGGAGTAAGGAACTCTCACAGAGTAAAAAAGCGCTGATGTGGAGTAAACACTCCGACCTACTCATTCATACGGAGTAAGGAAGCACTGACATGTTGATGATCATGTGATTGTGTCATGTTGTTATGCGGTGCTTGAGCTTGAATTTTGCTATGTCCTTTGGGCATGTGGTTATTTTCGAGGATGTAAAGACTCGTATTTGGGTAGTGTTGAGAGATAGCCATTCTATGAGAATGCAACTATCTTGACAGAGTGTAGCCGTCGACGTGAGCATTTTGATAAGACTTGGGCCCGATTCCGAGTTGGGGCCCTGAGTGGCCCGATTGTTAACCTTTCGGGGTTTATTAGTTGACTTTGCATTTGAGCAGTCATTTGAGTGTGATAATATTTGAATAGTGTTGTACTTATCATTTTGAGCATTTTGACTATAATTTGACTCAATTTGGAGTTTAGGACCTTGAAGGTCAATTTTTGTGCTGGGAGGTCAATTATTAACTAAGTTAATAGTTGTCAATGATTGGTAGAAATATAAATAGAAGGAAAAGTAAGAGCTTTCATTTTACGCTATCACGTTTGTGCATTTGAGAGAGAGAGAGCTTGGAGCTTGAAGCCTTGGTGATTTGGGGCGATTTGGGGCGATTTGAGTTCGTTGAGCTCAAAGAATCACTCCAGGTAGGTGTCCTTGAACTTCTTATCTTGATTCTGTCTTTGGTATGCACGAATTTGTCATGATTTATGGAATTTAGCATGAACCCTAGGTTTTGGGCAAATCCAATTTTGGGTTAGATCTAATTGTTTAGCATAAGATCTGTGGTTAAGAACTGATTTATAATAGTTTTAATGTGTTTACGTGATCTGGGGTTGTTTAACCGCATATTCCATGAGGGTTGAAAAGTCAACCATGGAAATTTGGATTTAGATCTAGAGTTCTGGAAATCTGAAATTATGTGCATATTTATATTGTTACTATACGATTTAGAGGCATTCAGGACACGTTCAGGGTAGATATCATAGTCTGTTGCGTAAAATGTGTGTTTGTGAGCGTCTGGGGTTGCTAGGTTGATTCCACACAAAGAACAGGCAAAAACGACGATGAACAAGACCTGGGAACTATTGGGTCGAAAGAATGAAGACCCGAGTACATAGAGCATGTAGTATAGACTTGTATGTTTGCATGATGTGGAGTATTGGGGTCACTTATCGAGCTTGTCGCTCACCCCTACTTGTTGTTTACCTTTTTCAGGTGTGACCCGAGACTAGTGGAGGAACCAGGAACATGACTTCCCCTTGCACTCGAAAGGTCAAAGGGTTGGTGACTAGCACCAATAGAGACTACACCGCGGGTTCTGTCTCAATCATGCAACCCTGTACAGTCATACATCATGGGTAATCCTGTACTTATCCATATATCATCATACATACAATAAGTCAAACAGTCATACAGACATCACATCACAAACAGTATGCAAATACAACTGTGCACGAGTACACAGAGCATGTAGTATAAACTTGTATGTTTGCATGATGTGGAGTATTGGGGTCACTTACTGAGCTTGTCACTCACCCCTACTTGTTTTTTACCTTTTTCAGGTGTGACCCGAGACTAGTGGAGGACTTTGTTCCAGGAGGACGTGCCCACTACTCTGATGTATGATACCGTATTATATTCTATATTTTTTTGTGTGATATCTCAAACATGTACTCGTGTATAGTATTTGCATACTATTTGTGATGTGATGTCTGTATGACTATTTGACTTATTGTATGCATGATGATATATGGATAAGTACAGGATTACCCTTGATGTATGACTATATAGGGTTGCATGATTGAGACAGAACCCGCGGTGTAGTGTCTATTGGTGCTAGTCACCAACCCTTTGACCTTTCGGGTGCAGGCAAGGGGAAGTCATGTTCCTGGTTCCGGGTTCCCTGGAATTTGGGGGCGTGACAGTGTTAGTGGAATCTTAGTCCAGATCACTGATGGCTCGGATCCTTACACCGTATCAGTGGAAGCTTAGTCCAGATCAGTGATGTCTCGGAATTGACCATAATACTGGGATTTGACCATTTTTCTTCTCTTTTTTTAACTTTTAATTACCCTTTTACCCCACCAAAATGCCAAAATGGATGAACTTTTGGGGATTGTTTGGGAAACCCCGTCTTCACCTAAATAGTCACTTTGGAGAATCTTGCATGGTCACATTTCTGGGCCCTTTGACTAGGGGCATTGACCGTCTTCTGGCAAATTTAACTTTTTCTATCGCATATTGTTTTGGCCATAACTTCTCCATGCTAACTCAGAACTGAGCTCGGTCAGGTGCTTTAGTCTCCAAATTTTCTCTTCCATCACCTGGTGTTGGTCTTGGGGAACTTTAGAGGCTTGTAGTAGAGGTTCTAAACTTTGGGCTTCCCTAGACTTCTTTACAAGATATATGGCATGGGCAGATAAATATATAAAATGGGGTTAGGATGTCCAACCCGGACAAAATGGGATCCAACAGCTGCCCCTTTTTGTGCATTGTTTGTGTACAAATAGTGTACAAAGATAAGAGAGACTCATTTTGGACCGGGTTGGAGCACTTACGACTTACCCGCTGCACAAGGTTGGGTTGGAACATTTGGATAGCGAGAAGAGTAATCCCGGTTGCCTCAAGGGAAAAGAAAGTGTGACGACCTATAATGGAAAGAAGGTAGCTAATTCCAGTCTGTTTATGAAGAAGCTAGACACACAAAACTGAAAAGAAATGAGCTAAAACTAGTTTGTTTAGGAAGAAGCTCAAAAGAAAGAAACTAGTTAATTCTAGTCTGTTCAGGAAAAAGCTAGACACATAAAACAAAAGAAGCGAGCTAAAACCAGTTTGTTTAGGAAGAAGCTCAAACGAAGGGAATTAGCTAATTCTAGTCTGTTTAGGAAGAAGCTAGACACAAAACTGAATAGATACGAGCTAAAACCAGTTTGTTCAGGAAGAAGCTCAAACAAAAGAAACCAAACCCGGACCACCCCGGGAAAACTGAAAAGAAAGAAAGCAGCTAATTCTAGTCTGTTTAGGAAGAAGCTCAAATGAAGGAAACTAGCTAATTTCAGTCTATTCAAGAAGAAGCTAGACACACAAAACGAAAAAGAAATGAGCTAAAACCAGTTTGTTCAGGAAGAAGCTCAAACAAAAGAAACCCGGACCGCCCCGGGAAAACTAAAAATAAGAAAGCAGCTAATTCCAGTCTTTTCAAGAAGAAGCTAGACACATAGACTCAGACCGCCCTAGGAAAACTGAAAAGAAAGAATGTAGCTAATTCCAGTTTGTTCAGGAAGAAGCTAGACAAACAGACCCAGACCGCCCTCGGAAACCGAAAGAAAGAAAGCATTAATTCCAATGCGTTTGGAAGAAGCTCAAACGAAGGAAACTAGCCAATTCCAGTCTGTTTAGGAAGAAGCTAGACACACAAAACTGAAAAGAGGCAAGCTAAAACCAGTTTGTTTAGGAAGAAGTTCAAACAAAGGAAATTAGCTAATTCCAGCTTCTTTTAGGAAGAAGCTAGACACAAAACTGAAAAGAAACGAGTTAAAACCAGTTTGTTCTGGAAGAAGCTCAAATGAAGGAAACCCGGACCGCCCTGGGGTTTGATTTTCTATATGATGATGCATGATGATGCATGTTGCTACTGACACATGATAAAGGAAACTACTTACACATGATTACAAGCAAACACAAAGCAGAAAAGCTCAACATCTTCTTCTTATCCACGCGCACAGCAAAGCTTCAACCCAAGTTTCCAAAATCCGCGACGGCTGCGACGGAGGTCAGGAACAACCTCCAAAACGTCTCTCTCTCTTTAAACGTGTAGAATGTGTAGCCTCCCTCCACTTGGATGTGTAGAATCTCTATTTATAGAGAATGGATGGGCCTTGATGTGTGTTATAAAGTGTACCCTAGCCCATCTATCAAAACGACATAGTTTTGATAAATGACACTACAAACTTTAAAATCTCTCAATCCAAGCACAATATGGACAAGGCCCTTTAGGAAAGAATGATCAGCATAGAAAAACGACTGGATCGGTGCAAAAATATGGCTGCACGTCAATTTGAACGTCATATGCCCAATTGGCGTGCAGCTCCAAATTAGCTGCAATTCTTCCCCAAGCTTCCTTGTATCTTGTAGAAGGCAGATAAGCAAACATATGCTTGCACGCCATTTCAGTCCAATTGGCGTTCACGTCCGATTGCTCTGAAACTTCTGTGGGAGATAGCGGATATCATGCTGAGAAATGTTTGTTCTGCACGCCAATTGGTTTGAGGCCATATACTTGGT
Source organism: Taxillus chinensis (assembly GCA_023512835.1). NCBI lineage: Eukaryota > Viridiplantae > Streptophyta > Magnoliopsida > Santalales > Loranthaceae > Taxillus > Taxillus chinensis. The sequence goes on from CM042089.1 coordinate 56,311,832, forward strand.
CAAAAGTGATCTCCAAAACCTACCAAAACAGCTTAAAAATGCATGTATTTTGCAAATAGCATCTTCCTAGGGGTTAGAGCAGATATATGTGAAATATAATACAATAAGGCTCTAATCATGCTCTTAAACACCCTACATGAACACTAGAATAACAGCATAAAATGCACGTTATCAAATACACCACACTTGAACCATTGCTTGTCCTCAAGCAAAAACATACAAGTATGTAGAAATAAAATAAACACTCAGTCAAACAGGAAGAAAAATAAAATATCAATCAAGGAGAGTCATGATTTCCCAAGCATGCAACTCTATCATGATGAAATGGGCATTTTAAGCAACCTAAATGAGTCATAGCTTAGTTCATTCATGTCCATATTGTAAGGACCCGTACCTTAAGTTAGTCACGATTAGTCACGTTTTTGCCTTCCGAGTAGAGTTTTTCTAGATTTTGACCTAGTGAATGGGCTCAAATGAATTCACGTGCAAAAGGAAAGATGCTTAGAATGATGTCCTCTATCTACCACAGAAGTTTCAGGCCAAACGGACGTGTATGTGAGGTGCACGTGATATGGGTCCAATTCACGTGCAAGTGTGATTGTCTTCTAAATGATGCAAGGAGGCTAGGGGTGAAGTTTGAGAGCATTTGGAGTCCATTTGGAGTTGCACGTGAATTGGGAATTCACGTGCAAATTGGCGTGCAGCCATATTTTTGCATGGTTCCCTTGGTTTTGACATTCTAATGATCTTTCTCCAAAGGACCATGTTGAAATTCTGAGTATTTTGGCCTATATGGGTGCGGAAAGGTGCTAACTTGTGTGATCAAAACTACGTCGTTTTGATCCTGGGTTTACTTAATCAAAACTACGTCGTTTTGATGTGGGTAGTGTCTATATAAGGAGGGCTTGAGTTTGAATTTAGGGTTCTTGTGTTCTTCCTTGCTGCAGCTGCTGCCAGAGAGAGAGAGAGAGAGAGAGAGGATCTCCGGGCTGTTGCCGTGGTGGTTCGCGTCGTTGGAAGGTGTCTAGCGTAGAGGATAGGACAAGAGCCTGAGGTAGGGATTTATGTTCTTCCTAACTCCCCTCTGTTTTAGGATATACACCTATATATATATGTAAATCCATATAGGTGTGATCTCCTATATGGATGTTGGCCTTCAGTGGCATGTTTTGTTGATTCTGATGTTAATTTGGCCTGAGGATTTTCTGGGTTTGTTTATGCCCACTATGTGTTTGATGAAATGTCTGTGAGGCCTGCACACTATGTGTTTGATGAAATGTCTGTGAGGCCTGCATGCCATGTATTCAATATAATGCTGTGAGACCTGGTATATGGGTGTTTAATGATATGCCTGTGCGGCGGTGTGTGTCTTGTGCTTGATTTGTATTTGATTTTAAGCTGTGAGGCTGATGTGTGTGGCTTGTATCCGACCATGTTAGTCCTTCGAGATAAAGTGTAAATGCTGTCTTGAGCTTACATGTTGAGATGTAATGTTATGCTTGTTCTGTTGGTCTGCTTGAGACCGAGCCGAGATTTGGGCCAGGCACAATAGCTGGACCCCTTTGAGATTTGGCCAGGACGTGGTCCTGAGTCTCGGTGTAGCACTCACGACGGTGGGCTAAGTCTACACCCATTCCTGAGGGTAGATATGGCGCCCGAGGAGGTGGTTGACCATATCCCGACTCGGGTGGAAAATGTTGCATTGGTGTCCATGCAACATTCGCCTGAATGTGGTATGTCATGTCGCCGTGGTGGCGGGGTGTCCTCTCGCCCTTCGGTGCGGGTTCGGGTAAAGAGTGTTTCCTGGGTGATGTTTGCTGCTTTAGCCTTAGGCACGACACGAGCACAAGCATACACATATCATGCATGTTGTACGATGGGACGGGTCCTGGGGAGACCGGATCCCCTCTTACAGGCGTGGTTTGCTCACCCCTCCTATAAACCGATTCTTTTGCGGGGTTTAGCGGGCGGTAGGTGAAGGCTGAGGAGCTAGGCCCCCGAGGCTGAAAGTTTTATATTATTTCCTTGTTGTACTTTGGTTTTATGTGTTTGGATTTTGGTTTGGTTTTATTTATGGCTTTATAGGGGTTTTTCCCCGACTGGGTTGTAATAAACATTTAGCCTTTGAAATGAAATAAAATGAGGTGTTGTTATTCAATTTGTGTTTGTGTGCATGGTTTGGGAGCGGGGAGCATGCCCCTTGGCATGTTGGCCTGATTATGCGAGGTTTGGGACAGCACCCGTGCTAGAGGTCCTTTTAAGGTGCTTGCACCAACCCCTTGTCCCTTCGGGTGCGGGCATGGGCAGTCACTACTCCTTTTCCGGTGGAAGGAAATTGGGGCGTGACAATATGGTATCGGAGCGATAGTTCATGGTCTAGTGGACCTAGGATAGTGGGGAGGCCTGGCGCTTCGAGACTCTTAGGAGCGATATAGGACACGCCCGATCAACGTGGTCCTATCTGGTTTTCTCGGGGTGTACTCGGGGGTAGTTAGACCAAGGAGTAGGGCACTTGCATTTGGGTTGAGGGTGCATACATGCGTTGGCATTAGGGCACTAGTTTAATTTCCGTATGAGTATTGTGATTGGACATACTATGTTCTTGAAACTTGTTCTTTGTGAAATTCGGTGATTTTCTCAGAGACTTGTTGCTATGAATAGCTGCTGTGTACTTCTGTGACTTTCTGTGTGTTTAAATGTAAGATGTTGCTTGAGTACCTCATGGCCCATGGGGATGAGGGTGTGGAGAGCTTGAGGGAAGCTGATCCTAGTTTGGTTTAAATTATGTAGACGATGCCTCCTAGGAGAGTAACCCGAGCTACTCCAGTGTAGAAGATGAATCTTCTGCCCGTCTTGGGAGGGAAGAGGACAGCGTGTAGAGGGCGATGATCCCCTGGAGCGGATCATGGCCCAAGTCCGGGCCCTAAGTGAGAACGTGCGAGCATGCGTGAGGACCTCGGGGAGAGATCCTAAACGAGGTGCGTCGGGAGATGATGGCACGACAGCGGTGCCACCCTCTCCACCCCGTGAGGCGGAACCTCCGTGTAGGCGGGAAGTGCCGGTGAGGCGGGGAAGAGGGAGACGTGTTGACGCGATTCCGAAAGGAACATCCACCAAGGTTCAAGGGAGGAACCGAACCTCTAGGAGCGAGCACCGGCTGCGGCGGATCGAGCATGTGTTCTCCTTTCTTCGACCCGGGAGGAAGACAAAGTGAGACTAGCAGTCCGGCGGTTGGAGGAGGAAGCCTTGGAATGGTGGCTTAGCATCTCGGGAAGCCGGGACATGGAGACCATGGCCTGGAACGAGTTCCTCTAGCTGTTCCATGAGGAGTTCTTTCCGAGTCATTGCGGTGGCGAAGCGGGGAGGAGTTCGGCGGCCTGAAGCGGGGATCGCGCTCGATGGCCGAGTATGAGCGAGATTTCCGAGGGCTGAGTCGGTTTGCTCCGAAGCAATATCAAGGGAGGACCTGAAGGCCCATAAGTTTACCATGGGTCTCAAACCTGCCCTGAAGCAAAGGGTGGAGATGTTGCGGCTGAAGACCTATCTTGAAGTCGTGGACACCGCCAAGATTGTTGAGAGAGGATTAGAGGAGGGAAGACAGGCTCACCAGGGAGCGGATGGGGCAAAGCGCGCGACAAGCACGGTGATACCAAGAGGCGAAGGTTGAGCCCGGGAGTGGGACTTTTCCCAAGGATGGGGGCCAAGCTTCAATGGCTCCGCCCAGATCCCGTTACCTTGGAGGACAGGGAGTCTTCGTGGGGAACTTCCCAAGCGGGTGTACCTGTTGTGGCCTGTCAGGGGCACGTCAAACGTGAGTGCCCCAAACAACGACTTGACGTGTCATAGGCGTGGGAAGGTGGGACACATCAGCAAGGTGTGTTTCGGCAAGGGGAGCAGCCAGGGAGCCGGAAGCTTAGCACAAGGGAGCAGGGGTGGGACCCAATTTCGGGCCCCACCCCTAAGCCAAGACATTCGTGGCAAGGCCGTCAGGCTGGTTCCGATCACACTAGGCCACGGGGGAGAGGCAACCACAAGGAGGATCGGAGGGGCGTCCCGGTGGGACTGCAGGCGGGAGCAAAAGGGAAGGCAAGTGAGGCTAGTGGTGGGGCAGGCCAAGGCCAGGGTGTTCGCGCTTACCTCGGACCAGCTGAAATGGAGGAATTACCATCACCCTCCGAGGAAGGTGGAGCTGGACCTTCGGTGGTTCGAGGTACTATTTTAATATCCCGCACTTGTTGTTGCTTGCATTGTTTGATACCGGAGCTTCGTGCTCCCTGATTGCTAAGTCCTTGGTGGAGAGCCTTGGACTTGATTGTGTGGAGGCTGATAGACCTCTGAGGGTCGAGTCCCCAATGGGAGGAGTGGAGTTGATCCACCAAATGTGTCGAGAGTGTGCGCTTACGATAGGAGAGGTTGACCTCTCATTTGATTTGTATGTAATGCCCATGAGGACCTTTAGTTTGATTCTGGGGATGGATGGTTGATGGCCTTTCAGGCTAAGATTGGCGTTATAGGCGACGAGTATCGTTTACTACACCCACAGGATCTTCCTGTACCTAGTGGGTGAATGGGATAGGGATCTTGGGAGAGCTGGACCGACGAGGGAGCTATGGGGCAATATTACCCATAGGCTTGCCACCCTAACCTTTGAGGAGGAAGGTAACTTAGAGAAAAGGGTGTGGCCAGATGTAGTCGAGAATTTCCAGGATGTCTTTCCTGGGGAGTTGTTGGAGTTGCCTCCACACAGAAGTGTCGAGTTCACGATTGAACTGTTGCCAGGGGTGGGACCCATCTCACAAGTAGCATACCGGATGGGACCTGCTGAGTTGCGGGAGCTTCGAAGCAGATAAAGGAACCCGGGAGATAAAGGTTTTATCCGTCCTAGTACCTCACCTTGGGGTGCACCGGTCTTGTTTGCTAAGAAGGCAGATGGTTCGTTGCGACTTTGCATTGATTATCGAAGGTGAATCAAGTAACGGTAAAGAACAAGTACCCCTTGCCGCGAATTGATGACTTATTCGACCAGCTGAGTGGAGCACGGTGGTTCTCAAAAATTGACCTGCGTTCGGGATATCACCAATTGAGGGTCAGGAGCGAAGACATCCCTAAGACGGCGTTCAGGTGCAGGTACGGACACTATGAGTGGTTAGTGATGCCTTTTGGGCTCACGAATGCACCTGCTGTGTTCATGCATCTAATGAATCAGGTATTTGCCCCATACCTGGATTCCTTCGTGGTGGTATTCATTGACGACATCCTTGTGTACTCCAAAACCCAAGCTGAGCATGAGGAGCACTTGGCCGTGGTGCTGCAGGTACTACGAGATCATCACTTGTATGCTAAATTTAGCAAGTGTGACTTCTGGATGCGAGAGGTGCATTTTCTTGGGCATGTAGTATCCGCCGAAGGAGTTAGAGTGGACCCAACCAAGATTGAGTCCGTAGCATCTTGGAAGAGGCCCACAAATGTTTTTGAGATCCGGAGTTTCTTGGGTCTGGCAGGGTATTACCGGCGTTTTGTGGAAGGATTTTCTCGGTTGGCGGCGCCCATGACAGCTCTTACACGGAAGGGAGCCAAATTCGAGTGGACGGACAAGTGCCGGCGAGCATTCGAGGAGTTGAAGACTCGCCTGACTACTTGCACCGGTGTTGAGCCTACCGCAGGAGGGAGTGCCATTCGAGGTGTATTGTGATGCGTCTCGCGTTGGACTGGGGTGTGTTCGATGCAAGAACGCCAAGTCATAGCATATGGCTCGCGACAGCTGAAGTCCCATGAGCAAAACTACCCAACACACGACCTGGAGTTAGCAACGTTATTTTTGCCCTGAAGTCTTGGCGACATTACATGTTGGGAGAGAAGTTTGTGGTATATACGACCACAAAAGCCTACGATATATCTTCACCCAGAGGGACCTAAATTTGCGCCAACGGAGGTGGGCCGAGTACCTGCAAATGTTTGACTTCACACTCTCCTACACGCCTGGGAAGGGAAATTTAGTAGCCGACGCGCTAAGTAGGAAAGGGAAAGGCTGAGGTTTCCATGAGAGAATGGAAAATGATGGAGCGGTTGGCGATGCTTGAGTGCAACCTGCTTTCAGCGATGAGGGAGCTATCCTGTGTCCTCTCACCGTGATACCAGAGATGTATCAGCGTGTCCGTGAGGGACAGTTAGGTGACGTGGATGTGAGGTGATCCGGGCCCAGGATAGAGGCCGGAGAGCTGTCGGAAGGACCGGACGAAGGAGTTGAGCATGAGCTGAAATTTCGAGGGCGTCGATAGTACCACCTCCCTTGCGTGAGGATGTCTTGAGGGAGTTTCATCATTCCCGTTTGGCTGTACATCCAGGAGGAACTAAGATGTATCATGCCGTTCGCGCACGGTTCTGGTGGCCGGGACTGAAACGGAGTGTAGCGAGTTTGTTTCCAGGTGCCTTACATCGGCAAGTGAAGGCGAACACCAACGACCCTGGTCAATTGCAGCCTTTACCTGGGCGAGTGGAAGTGGGAGCATATTACCATGGACTTCGTGGACAGGGCTTCCTACCACTTCGGGAGGAAGGACATGATTTGGGTCATAGTGGACCGCTTGACTAAGTCAGCCCATTTCTTGGCAATTCGAGAGCGCGACTCTATCGGCACGTTAAGCCAGTTGTATGTTGATGAGATTGTCCGCTTGCACGGAGTGCCCTTGTCTATTGTTTCCAGACGGGGATGCGCGGTTTACATCCCGGTTTTGGGGAGGTCTCGCAGGAAGCATTGGGAACCCGACTTAATTTGAGTACCGCATTCCATCCTGGAGACCGATGGTCAGTCCGAGAGGACCATTCAAACATTGGAAGACTTGTTGAGGGCTTGTGTACTTGATTTTGGAGGATCATGGGCTTCCCACCTTCCTCTGGTGGAGTTTGCCTATAATAACGAGTTACAGTCTTCGATTGGGATGGCCCCGTTTGAGGCATTGTATGGCCGACCGTGTCGGTCTCCATTATGTTGGGCAGAAGCTGGAGAGGCAGCTTTGTTAGGACCTCAATTGGTCCAGGAGGCTACGGCAAAAGTTCAGCTGATTCGGCAACGCCTTCTTACATTCGGAGCGACAGAAGTCTTATGCGAGATCGCCGACGCCAACCGTTGGAGTTTTTGGTGGGAGACCACGTATTCCTTCGTGTTTCTCCACGAAGAGGGCATAAGAGATTTGGGACTGGGTCCAAGTTGTCCCCTCGGTACATTGGACCGTTCGAGATTTTGAGCAGAGTTGGACCTGTTGCTTATAGGTTGGCGTTACCACCTCGTTTGACAGAGTTCATAATGTTTTCCATGTATCCCAGTTGCGGAAATATCATCCAGATCCCACCCACGTGCTAGATTGGGGTACCCTGGATCTTGGAGAGGATGTGTCTGTTGTCGAGACACCCATTCGTATTGTCGATAAGCGCGAAAAGCAGCTGCGAGGTAAGACTATTCCGTTGGTTCGGGTGTTGTGGCAACACCGAGGGCTGGAGGAAGAGACCTGGGAGCGTGAGACTGAGATGCGTGCTCATTATCCTGATCTGTTCGAGGACGAACAACTCTGAAGGAGGGGAGGAGGGCAAGCATCAAACTTCAACATAATCAGGTACTTGCCCAACTAGTTATGACCATGTAGAGTGTATAAATGTGTGAAATAATTTGTGATTTGTTGTGTATTAATTTGTGCTAGAGGGTGTTAGAGGCCTATGCTTTGGTTGTGATTGTTTTCTTTCATTCCACCTTTTCTTTTCGAGGACGAAAAGTCTTAAGGGGGAGAGGATGTAAGGACCCGTACCTTAAGTTAGTCACGATTAGTCACGGTTTTGCCTTCGAGTAGAGTTTTTCTAGATTTTGACCTAGTGAATGGGCTCAAATGAATTCACGTGCAAAAGGAAAGATGCTTAGAATGATGTCCTCTATCTACCACAGAAGTTTCAGGCCAAACGGACGTGTATGTGAGGTGCACGTGATATGGGTCCAATTCACGTGCAAGTGTGATTGTCTTCTAAATGATGCAAGGAGGCTAGGGGTGAAGTTTGAGAGCATTTGGAGTCCATTTGGAGTTGCACGTGAATTGGGAATTCACGTGCAAATTGGCGTGCAGCCATATTTTTGCATGGTTCCCTTGGTTTTGACATTCTAATGATCTTTCTCCAAAGGACCATGTTGAAATTCGAGGTATTTTGGCTTTATATGGGTGCGGAAAGGTGCTAACTTGTGTGATCAAAACTACGTCGTTTTGATCCTGGGTTTACTTAATCAAAACTACGTCGTTTTGATGTGGGTAGTGTCTATATAAGGAGGGCTTGAGTTTGAATTTAGGGTTCTTGTGTTCTTCCTTGCTGCACTGGCGTGAGAGAGAGAGAGAGAGGATCTCCAGGGCTGTTGCCGTGGTGGTTCGCGTCGTTGGAAGGTGTCTAGCGTAGAGGATAGGACAAGAGCCTCAGGTAGGGATTTATGTTCTTCCTAACTCCCCTCTGTTTTAGGATATACACCTATATATATATGTAAATCCATATAGGTGTGATCTCCTATATGGATGTTGGCCTTCGGTGGCATGTTTTGTTGATTACGATGTTAATTTGGCCTGAGGATTTTCGGGGTTTGTTTATGCCCACTATGTGTTTGATGAAATGTCTGTGAGGCCTGCACACTATGTGTTTGATGAAATGTCTGTGAGGCCTGCATGCCATGTATTCAATATAATGCCTGTGAGACCTGGTATATGGGTGTTTAATGATATGCCTGTGCGGCGGTGTGTCTGTGCTTGATTTGTATTTGATTTTAAGCCTGTGAGGCTGATGTGTGTGGCTTGTATCTGACCATGTTAGTCCTTCGAGATAAAGTGTAAATGCTTGTCTTGAGCTTACATGTTGAGATGTAATGTTATCTTGTTCGTTGGTCTGTTTGAGACCGAGGCCGAGATTTGGGCCGGGCACAATAGCTGGACCCCTTTGAGATTTGGCCAGGACGTGGTCCCGAGTCTCGGTGTAGCACTCACGACGGTGGGCTAAGTCTACACCCATTCCTGAGGGTAGATATGGCGCCCGAGGAGGTGGTTGACCATATCGACTCGGGTGGAAAATGTTGCATTGGTGTCCATGCAACATTCGCCTGAATGTGGTATGTCATGTCGCCGTGGTGGCGGGGTGTCCTCTGCCCTTCGGTGCGGGTTCGGGTAAAGAGTGTTTCTTGGGTGATGTTTGCTGCTTTAGCCTTAGGCACGACACAAGCACAAGCATACACATATCATGCATGTTGTACGATGGGGACGGGTCCTGGGAGACTGGATCCCTACGAGCCGTGGTTTGCTCACCCCTCCTATAAACTGATTCTTTTGCCGGGGTTTAGCGGGCGGTAGGTGAAGGCTGAGGAGCTAGGCCCCTGAGGCTGAAAGTTTTATATTATTTCCTTGTTGTACTTTGGTTTTATGTGTTTGGATTTTGGTTTGGTTTTATTTATGGCTTTATAGGGGTTTTTTCCCCGACTGGGTTGTAATAAACATTTAGCCTTTGAAATGAAATAAAATGAGGTGTTGTTATTCAATTTGTGTTTGTGTGCATGGTTTGGGAGCAGGAGCATGCCCCTTGGCATGTTGGCCTGATTATGCAGGTTTGGGACAGCACCCGTGCTAGAGGTCCTTTTAAGGTGCTTGCACCAACCCCTTGTCCCTTCGGGTGCGGGCATGGGCAGTCACTACTCCTTTTCCGGTGGAAGGAAATTGGGGCGTGACACATATCCCTAAGTCCAACAACCATGCAATTTCCTTCTTGAAAATTCAGATATCGATGGCAGTCCATGCTAACACAACACCTAGTTTCCCTTTAAGTTCTCACAAAGGATAAAGCTGCCTCACTCAAATATAACTTTTCTACTTCTCTTTAATCTCAAGCCCCATACCTATCAATTAACAAAGGATGGTAAACTCTATCTCTACATCCGCCATCAGCTATTGATTAAGTACTTGCCAAGCAATCATGAGAGTTCCCTATTGTGCTCATCAAAGAAAACACACTCTCTATTCTACTTTATTTGAACTCACACGCTAGTCTAAACTCAATAAACTCACACTCTATTCTAATAACTGATATAACAAAACCATGAGCTAAAGAATTGAGCTCAAAATTCTCAAATAAACAAAACTCAGCCAATGTGGCTACAAATCTAAACAAATCTATTTTTTTTTGTTTTTTTAAGTAATAACCTTACGAGGTTGCATTTTATACTCTCCCTTGATGGATTATTCACTCTCTTTTTATTTATGCTCACTTTTTTTTTTGAAATAACAATACTTACAAACACATAGGAAGGTTGGATTTTTGTATTGCATACCCTTTTCACAATGTGCATCACAGCCTTTCTTTTACTTTCCAACACCACAAAATAAAGAAAAGGATGCATAGACAGTCAAAGTGACTTAGAGGCCTTGCACCCTAACTACACACCAAACACTGAGCACTAATAAGTAATCACATGCTTACGTAACTCCTACCATTAAATAACCAATGTTGAAAGCAGAGAAGAGTAAGCAAACTATTACCCATGCCCAAAAATGGCACTCAAGGGCTAAAAAGAAGCTTTTCTCATGTTTTCTTTTTAGTTTCTTTGTCACTCAACTTTAAGGGTCACTAAGGTCTATCTTAGCATGTTATGCTTAGCTAATATTCAAACTTCAGCTCCAAAAACATGGTGATATCATTCAAAAGATAAAGACATGATTAAACCAAATCAGAGCACATTTTAACTACTTTAACACCCTTATCACAACATGATACTAATGTGGCACAAAAAGTAAAATTTGTAGGCCAAAATTGCATACTTAATATCCATGTCTCCACATGCAAATCACTCAAGCAGGCAACTCAAACAATCATGCAATTTTTTTTTAAAATGACTAACAAACAATCTAAGAACACACAACATAAAAGACAAGCAAGTGGCTCAAGTCACTCCCCAATTCACCACACCTAAAATATGCTATGTCCTCATGGCATGAAATAGGGAGTAGGAAAATAATTACCTCTCAGTTGGCAAGCTGTAATAGTAGATAACATTGGCCACCATTCGACGTGCACGAGTAACAAAATCAGCTGAGGTTTCTCCGCGTATTTCCCAGCTTTCCCTCATTTGCAGAATAGCCATCATATAGTAGCAAACAAAAATCCCACAGCTGAATTGGTCAGGCTGCTGAGGGAGTTCCATTTCGTTGAGGTGAATAAGAGGGAGCCTGTTCTGCAACAATCCTTCTTTTTTCATCGCATCCTTGATTCTTTTTATGAGCCCATGAATAAGCCGCTCTTTCTTCTGGTGAACCCTTCGTCTTGGCTTGGATCATAAAGCACCGCATGCCCTGCACTTAAATCCACACACACCAAGACATAGTGACGATCAATGTGCACAGGGATTAGCACCTCGTGCATACCATGCCAAGGACGGTGCCCTTCATTCTGACCATTTATACGCTGGCGCCACACACTTTCAGACAAAGGTTGCTCATAAAGCTCGCACAGCATAATAGAGGTATACTGGGACAGTGGGTAATTATGAGGCTCAGCCTCCACTACAAAATGCATAGTCCTGCAAAATAAGTCACCTTATCTGAGTATAGATATTCATCACCTAAGATCCGTTGAAGGACAAACGAGGTGAAGAGGTCCATATCCCTTGCAAAGCGAGCCCTTAACACCTGTGAGTTAATGAAGTTCTCAAATGCTGCTTGACTCTCAGCAGATCATAGGGCTGGATCTATGGTTAAGTGTATAGGCTCTCCAAGCAAGTCTTGAGGTGCAGCAGGAATGTATGTCCCCCATGAGACAGGAAGCACCATAGGCACAATAGCCTGAGAATAGGTAGGATCCATAAAGGGCTGAAAAGGTGAATGCCCTGCTTCTGGCTTTGCCCCCTTTGGTGAATAAGGTTGCCCTGCTGAAGTTTCTGGTTGTGGTGGGTCTTCTTGGGCATGAGAAGAGTCTTCATGAACTGAAGGTAAATCTTCTTCAGATATCTCCACTACGGGAGAGTGTTTGGATGCTTTCTTGTTGCTCATGGCCTTCCAAATTTTTCCTAGGAGGCCCTTGACTTCCTTGTTATTCTTCCTTAATGCTTAAACTTCGCGTTGGGTTCTAGCATTTGCCTCCCTGAGCTCTTGTGTTTCTTTTCTCCACACTTCAGTAGATGCTGTAGCAGGAGCTTCAGGGGCTTCCCATGCTCTGGCTGACGGTCTAGAAGCAGTGTGCTGGTCTTGAGAGACAAGTACCATTAACTCTTCAAACTAAGCACTCTGAATATGTCCATTTGTAAATGCCCAATTGATAACTTCTACCTCACTTACCACCTAGCCACTGATACCTTGAAAGAAGTTAAACACATCTTCCTTGTGCACATTATACTACATATACATGGCAGTAAGCCTGAATAGGGTTTGTTTCCTTTCATCCAATGGAGTGGAGGTGTCTTGCGCAGCAAACTCAGTAGGCCGCTCCATATGAACACTATGTCATGAAGGTGTGGTTCGGCCCGGGAAGATTTCCCCCAATTGCCTCTAGAGCTTACCCCTAAGCCTCCTTTTGGTTGCAGTACTCTCAAAATCCATTGAGAGGGGAATGGGGTGCTGTCTAAATGGGCAAAATGCTGAGCATGCTGGCTCTGAAAAATAACACATAACATTCTGCCATATACCCTCTTTGTCAAGTTTTTCTTCCACCAATTGAAAATAGCAGCAGCCCAGTCCACATCTAACATATGGTCAATGCTATACATGAATGTAAGATGGGTCATAGGCACACCATCCTTTCCACTAGTTTGCAACAGCAAGCACTTTCCTACCAGATGAGCTAAACATCTAAATTTTCCCACAAAGCCATTTTTAGTAAACTGCCTCCTCTTCTCAGAACGTTTGGCATAATTTAAGGCAGTACCATACTCCCCTAAGGTCAGGTGAGGGAAGTGATCAGTAGGTATAGGAAGGTTAAAGGTCTTCTTAATTGTCTCAGGTGTGATACGAATATACACCCCCTGACCCTGCCCTAGAATCGCATCCTCCTCCTCATTTAAGTAAATGGAATGATAAAACTCATGCAAAGCAGGATAATAAACAGCACATTTGGCTGAAACTAACCTCACTAACCCAAGATTTTGAAGCTTTAAGGCCACCTCACTTGACCATCCCTGGTCTGATTCCTCCAAGGCACTTAGATCCAGAGCATGCCCCAGGAACATCTCCCCATCCTCACTGCTGGAAGAACTGGATGAATGAACTTCTTCCTTGCCTGATCTCCTTGTGCGCACCATCTTGCTTCAGGAATTTAGAGAGAAGAAGGATGAAATTTGGCTAGAGCAGCAAGAACCAGAGCTTCACAAATTTCAGATCTAGAAATGAGTTTTTGGTGTGAATGACCTAGCTCCCGGCCTCATTATTTATAGCATGCAGAAGAAGAAGTGTCCCAATTTGGATCATACACGTGTCCTCCAATTTTCAGGGCGTTTGGACCATTTTAACCCTTACACGTCATATGGGTGAATTGGCGTTCAGGTCAGAATCATCCCAAATTTTGGTGGTGGGTCCCTCATGAGCTGTCAAGCAATAGTCTCTTCTGCACGTGATATTCTTGAAGCTTCTAGGAGGTCCAAAATCGGTATTTTGCCTTTTTATCCCTTCAGATGACAGCTAGCAATTGACGTGCAAGAAGTAAAGTGCTTCATGTGATGTTTATCTACTGGATCGATGAAGTTGCAGAGGAAAAAGAGGTGCACGCCAATTGGTCAATTGGCGTGCAATATGGCGTTCGAGCCCAAATGAGCCCAAACTTTGCCGCTGAGTTGCTTTTGCGGTATGGATCAACTTCTATGCTTGCACGCCAATTCATTAGGCTTAAATTCAAGTACTTGTGGGCTTCACTTGTTCCCTGCTCCAGGACTTGTTCCTTAAAATAAACAAAATTGTTCAAGGCCCAATAATTTTGGTTCATCCTGCAAATGGTTAGTCAAGAAAGAAACAAAATCTACTGCACTAGGGTTAGCTTGCAAACAAAATTGTTGAATAAAAATAAGTAAAATAAAACATTGGGTTGCCTCCCAACCAGCGCTTTATTTAAAGTCTCTAGCTAGACTTTCAATTAAGATCATGAGGTGGTGAAAGAGAGAGAATCAACAATCTCCTCTCGAGTTGGATCAAAGTATGGTTCCATCTGTTGCCATTCACCCAAAATTTCTTGCCATCTACAGCTTGGAGCTCAAAGCTCCCATATGGCTTCTTATCAACTATCAAAAAAGGTCCCATCCACTTTGACCTTAATTTTCCAGGAAATAGCCTTAACCTTGTGTTAAATAAGAGAACTTGCTGCCCCAAGGTTAAAGGTTCATTGGTTAATTGCCTATCATGCCATTTCTTGGTTCTTTCTTTATAAATTTTAGCACTTTCATAAGCATCCATCCTGAACTCATCTAATTCAATTAATTGAGTCATCCTAAGCTCTTTGGCCTCTTGTGGATCAAAATTTAACTTCCTCAAGGCCCAGTGAGCCTTGTGCTCTAATTCCATAGGTAAGTGACAAGCCTTCCCATAAAGAATACGGTAAGGTGACATCCCAATGGGAGTTTTATAGGCTGTCGTATATGCCCATAAGGCTTCATCAAGCCTTTGAGACCAGTCTTTCCTATTTGCTCCAACAGTTTTCTCTAAAATGGCTTTAATCTCTCTGTTGGACACCTCTCTTTTTCCATTAGCTTGTGGGTGGTAAGCTAAAGACTTCCTATGAGTTACCCCATTTTTGTACAACAACTTGTCAAACAGTTTATTGCAGAAGTGACTACCTTCATCACTAATTATAGCCCTTGGTGTCCCAAATCGGCTAAAGATGTTTCTGGTAAGGAAGTGAGTCACTACTCTAGCATCATTCACTCTGGTTGGTATAGCTTCTACCCACTTTGACACATAATCCACAGCCAATAGGATATATGAATACCCATCAGAATTGGGGAATGGCCCCATAAAATCAATGCCCCATATATCAAAAATTTCAACTGGAAGAATTCCAGTTAATGGCATCTCATTCTTCCTAGATAGACCACCTACCCTTTGACATCTATCACAGGTTTTGATGTAGACATAGGTGTCTTTCACCATGTGAGGCCAATAGAAGCCACACTGCATGATCTTAGCCATAGTTCTCTACACCCCAAAGTGGCCCCCATAATGTGATGAATGACAATGGTATATTATGTCATCTATCTCCTCCTCAAGGACACACCTTCTAATTATTTGGTCCGGTGATAACGTGCATTTTATGCTATTATTGTAGTGTTTATTTAAGATGTTTAAGAGCATGATTAGAGCCTTATTACTTCATATATCATATATATTTGCTCTAACCCCTAGGAAGATGCTATTTGCAAATACATGCATTTTTAAGCTATTTTGGCAGATTTTGGAGCTCACTTTTGATATAGTAGATGGCCTCAAACAATTGGCGTGCAAGAACAAAAGTTGCTTAAAATGATGTCCTCTACCTACCACAAAAATTTCAGAGCATTTGGAGTTGCACGTGAATTCACCCATTTCACGTGCAACCATATTTTTTACTTCTCGGGCCTCTACGGGATGTAAGGAAGCTTGGGGGAGAAGTTTGAGCTGATTTGGAGCTGCACGTGAATTCACCATATCACGTGCAAATTGACGTGCAGAGATATTTTTGGACCGATCCTATCGTTTTTTCATGTTGATCATTTGTTTACGAAGGCCCATGTCCAAATTGTGGATGGAAGATAGAGATTTTAAAGTTTCGAGTGTCACTTATCAAAATTACGTCGTTTTGATAGATGGGCTAGGGTGCACACCTCAAGGCCCATCCAACCTCTATAAATAAAGCCTCCGCCCCTGCTAGACAACCTAGATCCTCCTACACGTTTTTAGAGAGAGAGAGGCTTCACGATTTGGAGGTTGCTCCTTGACCTGGGAGAGCAGCCGTCGCAGCCGTCGCGGATTTTGGAGCCTGGATTTGAAGCCTTGTTGCGCGCGTGGATTAGAAGAAGATGTTTAGCTTTACTGCTATGGTTTTTCTTGTAATCATGCGTGAGTAGTTCTTATAATCTAGGGGAGCAATGTAGCCCCCTTGTTGCTTTCTTTGTGTTTATGAATATTGGGTTTGGATGATTGAGTTTTGCATGTTTTATGAATCTGTTCTTAATTTCTATCTTTGGATGTATACCTTGGTATTCTTAGCCCTAGTCTGGGGCGGATTGAGATTCATAACTTATTTGTAATTGGTGTGATCATTATCCTTTTGCAAGTATGATTTATTGGCTTTGCATATTTGTGTGTTTAGATGACCATTCTGGCATACAACTCTTAAAAGGACCTCAATGACCATTTGTTGTTCTTGGCTTATGTTTAGCATGTTTTCAATCAGACAACCCTAATACCATGAACCGGTAGAGATAACATAGGGAGGTGAAATTGTGACCCTAGATGCCTTTAATCCTTGCATCTTAATCCTAAAATCAATTTGCTTTCTTTGTTTATTCAGAAAACTAAATAAAAATTAAATCTTTAGTTATAAAAAGAATTTGTTTTTGCCAAGACATTGTTTTAAGCAAGATTAATTTGGTGATTTGAGTTAAAACTAGATAACTTGGTAATCTCTGTGGGATCGACCCCTTTCTTGTTGCTATTCTATTTAGCATTAGTTAAGGGAATTAATATTTTGAGAAGGGATTTAAACGATAGTAGCTTAACCCTCACTTGGGTTTCGCTCACGAAATACCCGTTCGTCAAATTGGCGCCATTGCCGGTGATTCAACGGTTAACTAGCTTTAGAAATCAACATTGAGTGAAATTATTTGAATTCTGATCTTGGTGTTTTATTTTGTCTTTTATTTTCTGTTATTTTGTGTTCTTTATTTGTTTATTTTGCATTATTCGGAGCTTCTGGGTGTGTTCTTGTTATTTTACAGGAACATACACCAAGTGTTTGAGGAATTCCTAGTTGTGCATGCCAAGACAGGAGTTTATACCATTTAATCGGGAACCTGAAAGATTGTTCAGAGCTCATCGTAGAGCAGCTATGGAAGCAGCACATGAGGCTGAAGAAGCATTGCAAGGCTTAGAGCATTTAGTAGGTGAATTGATGGCAGATTTAAGGCCTGATGGTGGTGCACCGCAAGGAGGTGCCAATTACAATGGCCAATATCCAGAAGAAGAGGGTAATAAGTTTATGCCTAGAACCTTCTTAGACTATAAGAGACCGATGATGTCAGACCATTATTCTGGGATTCGGTAGACAAGAGTCCAAGCAAATAGCTTCGAGTTGGCCGGCGTTGATCAACATGGTGAGCAACAACGCGTTTGGAGGAACGATTGTGGATGATCCACACCGGCATTTGATGAGGTTCACCAGGATGTGCGACACCATAAAGATCAACAATGTATCGGAGGAGGCAATAAAGCTAAGGCTTTTCCCTTTCTCTTTAAGGGATAGAGCTCTTGGCTGGTTCAACGATCTGCCCAGGTGGTTCAATCAACACTTGGGAGGAGATGTAGACCAAGTTCATGTCAAAGTACTTCCCTCCTTCCAAGGTGATCCAGGCTCAGGGGAGATTAGCGATTCAGGCAAGATGAGATGGAGACTCTTCATGAAGCTTGGGAGCGTTTTAAAGACTTAGTGAGAAGATGCCCCCGATCATGGAAGACCTCGGTGGATTCAAATTGAATCTTTCTACAGTCTTCGGTCCCACTCACAAGACAAGGTGAATGCGAGTTCTTGGAGGATGCTTGATGAATCTAGAGCCTGGCAGCAGCAAAGCTCTTGGAGAGGCTGTCATTAGCTGATTGGCGGTGGTCTAATGTGCGTACTTCAAAGCCAAGGGAGAAGATAGTTTCAATTGATAATTCTTCCAATGATATGCAAGCACGAGATTCAAGCTTTAGTGAAAGGCATGGAAGTATTGGCTCTTAAAGTTGAAGGATCACAAGAAGCTTTACCGATGGGCGAGCGGGGCTAGAGTGGAGCGAAGAAGCAAATTATGTTGGAGGAAAGGGCTTGTATCGAAGCGGCAATTTTATCCTCAACATCAACAACAAGGGTACAACCGAACTAGCGACAATCTCGGCCATTTCGGAGAGAAACCAGAACCAGGGGAGATACCTCATTTCGGTACAAATATGTGCCCCCGGGGATGAAGCGAGAATCCGTATGCTACGGATAATTATTTACACCCACCTCCGGGATTCGAGCGAAAACTGACCTCGGCCTCAACGGCAAAGAGGACGGGTATATCGAGAATGTGGATGAGCCAACCAAAAGAGAGGATAATTTGGAGGAAAGGGTAGTCACCATGGAATCTTCAATGAAGAATATAGAAAAGGTGCTTGTGAGTTTTGCCCGAAATGTAAATCAAGGAGTCTCAACTAAATCTTTTCCAAGTGATGCGAGGTGAACCCCAAGGAGAGCTGCAAGGCTATTACTCTAAGAAGCGGGAAGGCACGAAAGGAAGCGAAGAGCCTAAGAAGAAGGAAATTCCAAAGAAGAACAGAGCGGACCCTTGGAAGGCTGATGACCAAGGAAAATCGAGATAAAGCGAAGAAAGAGTGCAAGAAAAGAAGGACCGACGGTGAGTCAAGACGGAATAACTAAAGAACAGAGGCAAGAGCTCGGGCCTACTATGCCATTTCCTCGGAGGTGAGGAACCGGAGGGTTGAAGAAGAGCATGAGCGCTTTACGGAGTTTGTTCAAGAGGCTTGAAATTAACATTCCATTTGTGGAAATCTTGGAGCGGATGCCTAGGTACGAAAGTACATCAAAGATTTTGTGAAGAAGAAGAGGAAATATGGGGATCATGAGATGGTGGCGATCCTTAACGAGGTGAGCGGTGTTGTTCAACGAGTTTGCCCATCAAGCATAAAGATCCGGGCGGTTTTAATCTCCCTTGTGTGATTGGCAATGCACCTGATAGCGAGGCCTATGTGATTTAGGGGCCAGCATCAATTTGATCTCCTTTGCTTTGTACAAGCAGCTTGGGCTTAAGGGCATGAAGCCCACTTCCATATCATTGCAGTTTGCTGACCGGTCTACTGGAAGGCCTGAAGGGATAATTGAAGATGTGTTAGTCAAAGTGGGCTCCTTCATATTTCCAGCGGACTTTGTAGTTTTGGAGATGGAAGAAGATAGAGGTTCGGCTACTCCTTGGAAAACCGTTTCTTGGAACGGGTTGTGCATTGATTGATGTTGCTCGAGGGCAACTAACTCGAGAATTAATGAGGAGACCTTAGTCTTCCACATGGGGAAGGCTTTGCAAGGTCAAGAGGAGGAGGACTGCCTTTGGGTTGAAGACCTTGAGGAATTGGTGGAAGACTACTTGGCAGAAGAAATTACCACCACCAATAATGGAGCCCTTCAGCTTATAGAAGCTCAATAAGATGAAGAGATGTACTTGACAGCTGAGGAGATTAAACCCTGCCATGAAAGAAGTTGTTAGAAAAGAAATTTTAAAATGGAAAAATGCGGGTATAATTTATGCTATTTCCGATAGTGAGTGGGTGAGTCCATTGCATGTTGTGCCCAAGAAAGGGGGGCATGACCAGTGATTAAAAATGAGAAAAATGAATTGATCCCATCTCGCCTTTGTGACGGGGTGGAGAGTGTGTGTTGACTATAGAAAGGTGAACAAGGCTACTAGGAAGGATCATTTTCCTCTTCCTTTCATTGATCAAATGTTGGATAGGTTAGTGGCTATAGTCACTCTTGTTTTTAGATGGCTATTCCGGGTATAATCAGATCATGGTTAAGCCAGAGGACCAAGAAAAGACCACCTTCACGTGCCCTTTTGGCACTTTTGCATTTAAGAGAATGCCATTTGGGCTTTGTAATGCCCCTGCCACCTTTCAAAGGTGTATGATGGCCATTTTTCGGGGTTTGGTTGAGGAGATCATGGAGGTCTTCATGGATGACTTCTCGGTGTTTGGTTCCTCCTACCAACGGTGCTTGAAAAATCTAGATGTGGTCTTAGAGAGATGTGAGGAGAAGGAACTAGTCCTAAATTGGGAGAAATGCCATTTCATGGTAGCCAGGGGATAGTTCTAGGGCACAAGGTGTCTGCACATGGTTTGGAGGTAGACAAGGCAAAAATCTCCACTTATTGAGACTACTGCCACCTCCAACCAATGAAGAAAGAGTGAGAAGTTTCCTTGGCCATCTTTGGCTTTTATAGGAGATTCATTAAGGACTTCTCAAAAATTGCAAAACCCATGAGTAGGTTGTTAGAAAAAGACCCAAGCTTTGAGTTTAATGCAGATTGCTTAGAAGCTTTCAACATCCTCAAGGGTAAGTTAGTCCTTGCACCTTTTATAGTCACACTGGTGGGCTCGGCCTTTTGAGCTAATGTGTGATGCGAGTGATTATCTTTGTGGGGTAGTCTTAGGGCAAAGGCGAGAAAAGGTGTTTAGGGTCATTTATTATGCTAGTAAGACCTTAGATGATGCTCAACAGAACTATACCACTTCTGAGAAAGAGTTGCTTGGCCGTGGTTTATGGATGCAACAAGTTTAGACCCTACCTTTTTGGGTCTAAAGTCATTGTTTATCTTGATCATGCTTGCATTGAAATATTTGTTTGCTAAAAAAGAAGCTAAGCCACGCTTGATTAGGTGGGTTCTCCTCTTACAGGAATTTGACCTTGAAATTAGAGACACAAAGGGAGCCCCTAAATTCTGTGTGATCACCTCTCCCCGTGTGGAGAATACACCTAAGTCTCTACCCATTGTAGATGACTTTCCTGATGAGAAGTTGTTTGAGGTGCATCATCTTCCTTGGTTTGCTTGACATAGCAAATTATTTAGCCACTTGGGTTCATACCCAGCCAGGTTAGACTACCACCGGAGAAAGAAATTGTTAGTGGATGCTAAGAAATTCATTTGGGAAGACCCAATTCTTTATAGGAGGTGTTCTGACCAAATCATTAGAAAGTGTGTCCTTGAGGAGGAGGTAGATGACATAATACATCATTGTCATGCATCACATTATGGGGGCCACTTTGGGGTGCATTGAATTGTGGCTAAAATCATGCGGTGTGGCTTCATTGGCCTCACATGGTGAAACACACCTTTGCCTATATCAAAAAGTGTGATAGATGTCAAAGGGTAGGTGGTCTGTCTAGGAAAAATGAGATGCCCTTAACTAGA
Source organism: Taxillus chinensis (assembly GCA_023512835.1). NCBI lineage: Eukaryota > Viridiplantae > Streptophyta > Magnoliopsida > Santalales > Loranthaceae > Taxillus > Taxillus chinensis. The sequence goes on from CM042089.1 coordinate 56,333,007, forward strand.
ATCCTTCCGTTGAAATTTTTGACATTTGGGGCATTGACTTCATGGGGCCATTCCCCAATTCGATGGGTATTCATACATTTTGCTTGCTATGGATTATGTGTCTAAGTGGGTAGAAGCTATTCCTACTAGAGTGAATGATGCTAGTGTTGTGACTTACTTCCTTACTAGGAACATCTTTAGCCGTTTTGGGACACCAAGGGCTATAATCGAGTGATGAGGGTAGTCATTTACGTAACAAATTGTTTGACAAGTTATTGAACAAGTATGGTGTCACTCATAGGAAGTCTTTAGCTTACCACCCACAAGCTAATGGACAAGCGAAGTGTCCAATAGAGAGATTAAGGCCATTTTAGAGAAAACTATTGGAGCCAATAGGAAAGATTGGTCTCAAAGGCTTGATGAAGCCTTATGGGCATATAGGACAGCTTACAAAACTCCCATTGGGATGTCACCTTACCATATTCTATATGGTAAGGCATGTCACTGCACTGTGGAACTAGAACACAAGGCTCGTTGGGCCTTGAAGAAGTTAAATTTTAACCCACAAGAGATCAAGGAGCTTAGGATGACTCAATTAATTGAGTTAGATGAGCTTAGGTTGGATACCTATGATAGTGCTAAATTTTACAAAGAAAGAACTAAGAAATGGCATGATAGGAAACTCAACAATGAACCTTTAACCTTAGGGCAGAAAGTTCTTCTATTTAACACAAGGTTGAGGTTATTTCCTGGAAAATTAAGGTCAGTGGATAGGACCTTTTGTGATAGTTGATAAGAAGCCATATGGGAGCTTTGAGCTCCAAGTTGTAGATGGCAAGAAATTTTGGGTGAATGGCAACAGACTGAAACCATACCTTGATTGAACTCAAAGGGAGATAGTTGATTCCCTCTCTTTCACCATTGCATGATCATAGGCGAAAGTCTAGCTACGAGACTTTAAATAAAGCGGTGGTTGGGAGGCAACCCAATGTTTATTCTTTGTGTTTTATTTTATGTTATTTTCTTTTATTTATTTTATTCAATAAATTTGTTTGCAAGCTAACCATTGTGCGGGAGACTTTGCTTCTTTCTTAACTAACCATTTGCGAGGATGAGCAAATTATTGGGTCTGAACTTGTGGAATTATTTTTAAAGTCAAAGTCAAGGAGCAAGGAGCAAGTGAAGCCCAAAAGTGCTTGAAGATGGGCTCAAACAATTCACGTGCAAGACTTAAAGATGGTCCATAATGCAAAAGCAACTAAGTGGAGAATTTTGGGCCGTTTGGGCACGAACGTAAATTTGCACGTGAGTTGCCGAATTCACGTGCACCTCCTTTTGGTGTAACTTTCCGGAATGGTAGATGAAGACCATGTGAGTCACGTTTACTCTTGCGCGCAGTGCTAGCTGTCGTATGGAGGCTCAAAAATGCAAACTACGATTTTAGCCCTCCTAGAAGCTTCAAACAATTCACGTGCGAAGGGACTATTGCTTGCCGGCTCTGGGGGACCCACCACCAAAGTTTGGGACGATTCGACATGCACGCCAAATCGACCAATTCACGTGCAAGGGCTATTTTGGTCGAGAACACTTTGAAAATTTAGGGGCACGTGTATCACGCCAATTGGAGCATCTTTCCTTCACGCTATATAAAGAGAGGCCATCTTCAAGGCTTCCACGCTAAAATCACTCCAGGATACGAGTATTAGAGAAACTTCTGCTCTTTTGCTCTCTTGCTCTTCGGTTTTCCGCTTTCCGCTCTTTATTCTCATTCCAAAGATGGTGCGCACAAGGAGGGCTGGCCAGGAGGAGGTGCGCTCACCTAGTGCTGATAGCCAGCTCGAGGAGGAGATACTCTTGGGGCATGCTCTTGATATGCGAGGCTTTGGAGACTTCAGAGCTGGGTGGGCTAGAGAGGTGGCTCTTAAAATTCAAAATCCGGGATTACAAAGGTTAGTATCTGCCCGACCCAGCTATTTCTACTACGCCCTACAAGAATTTTATGCATCTGTCTCTGTGAGTGAGGATGAGCGATAGGGGTTGTGCAAGGGGTTTTTGTCGGAATTACCCCTGAAATTAATAGACATTGCTTTAACCTCCTGCACCCGTGGATAGCTTTCCTCGGCTAAGCCTAGGAGAATTTGGTGCTTGCATGCAACTATGCTAGAAAATTTCAAAGTCGAAGGCGATATACCAAGAATGGTTTTGTTGGAAAATTTAGATGCCTAGCATACCTGGTAGGCAAATGCTTATTGATTCGGACCGGTGGGATAGATAGTGTGCCTAAGCCACACACGGGTTCATGTATAGCATTGATCATATGCTAAATGTGGATTGGGCCACTACCATTTTTCAATGGTGGAAGAAAAACTCATCAAAGCGAGATAAATGGCGAGACTTTTGTGTTTGATATTTCAAAGCATGCACCTTTGCATTTTTCCTCCATGGATAGCATCACTTTTCCTTGGTTGGGTGATAAGAGTATTGCATGCTGAAGGGGGTTTGGGGATCGGTACCGAGAGGTCATTGGGCAACCAATGTTCCTCTTCCATCATCACCCCGCTAGGCACGGTGTTCATGTGGAGCGATCCACGACTTTGCAAGGAGACCTCTCCTCATTTGGATCAAAGGAAGCGGACTCTATACGGACTCCTTGCCATCTACATGCGGTTCAATGTACATAAAGAAGATATTTTCAATTTCTTTCAATGCATTCGTGGGCGGGTGGTGAGCGAAGTGGAGGTCATCGATTGGGCGATCACTAATGGGCACATCACTAGTGCCCAATTTGAAGAATTAATGGCCCTCGTCTGCTGGAGACCAACAAGCTACTTCACAACCTAGAACCAAAGCATGGGAGGCCCCCAGACGTAGCTACTCGTGCATCTCCTAGAGCATGGGAAGCCTACAAGCTCCTCTGCTTGCATCTACCGAAGCTTGGAGGCAAGAAACACGGTAGCTCGGGGAGGCCAATGCCGGGGCCAATGCCAGGTGGAAGCCCTGAGGAAGGACAACAAAGAAGTCAAAGGCCTCCTAGGCAAAATCTAAAAGGCCTTGAGCAAGAGGAAAGCATCAAAACGTTCTCCTATAGTGGAGATATCTGATGAAGAACCCTCTCCGTCCCCCGAAGTTACTTATCCGGCGCGGGCGGATCCACCTCGACCAGAATCTTCGGCTAGGCCATCCTACTATCACCTAGAGGAGGCGAGCCGGCAACGGGGTATTCACCCTTTCGGCCTCAAGAGGAGACGAGAGCCGGCGAAGGGTATTCACCCTTCCCGGCCTTTTGCGATCCTGCGTATTCTCCAGGCTCTTGTGCTGTTATATATCTGTCTCTTGGGGTACATACATGCTGCTGAACACTGAAGACCTTCTTGGCCCTCCTACCCATTTAATCATTAATCCAGCCCTATCATCTGCTGAAAGTCAAGCGGCATTTGAAGACTTCATTAACTCTCGGGTGTTAAGGGCTTGCTTTACAAGGGACATGGACCTCTTCACCTCGTTTGTCCTTAAAAGGATTTTAGGCGATGAATATCTATACTCGGATGAGGTGGACTTATTTTGCGGGACTATGTGTTTTGTTGTGGAGGGTGGGCGTCATAATTACCTACTATCCCAGTATACCTCTATTATCTTTGTGCGAGCTTTATGAGCAACCTTTGGCTTGAAAATGTGTGGCGCCGGCGTATAAATGGTCGGGAATGAAGGGCACCGTCCTTGGCATGGTATGCATGAGTGCGATCCCTGTGCGCATTGATCGTCACTATGTCTTGGTGTGTGTGGATTTGAGTGCGGGGCATGCGGTGCTTTATGATCCAAGCCAAGGCGAAGGGTTCACCGAGAAGAAAGAGACGGCTTGTTCATGGGCTCATAAAAAGAATCAAGGATGCGATGAAAAAAAAGAAGGATTGTTACAGGATAAGCTCCCTCTTATTCACCTCAACGAAATGGAAATCCCTCAGTAGCTTGACCAATTCAGCTGTGGGATTTTTGTTTGCTACTATATGATGGCTATTCTGCAACAGAGGGACAACTGGGAAATACGCGGAGAAACCTCAGCTGATTTTGTTACGCGTGCATGTCGAATGGTGGCTAATGTTATCTACTACTACAGCTTGCCAGCGAGAGGTAAGTGTTTTCCTAGTCCATATTTTATGCCATGAGGACATAACATATTTTAAGTATGGTGTATGGGGAGTGACTTGAGCCACTTGCTTGTCTTTTATGTTGTGATTGCATGTTTTATTTTAAAAAAAACTGTTTTTAGTTGCATGATTGTTTGAGTTGTTTGCTTGAATGATTTGCTTGTGGAGACATGGATATTAAGTATGTAATTTTGGCTTAAATTTTTTTTATGCCACATTAGTATCATGTTGTGATAAGGGTGTTAAAGTAGTTAAAATGTGCTACGATTTGGTTTAATCATGTCTTTATCTTTTGAATGATATCACCATGTTTTTGGAGCTGAAGTTTGAACATTAGCTAAGCATAACATGCTAAGATAGACTTTAGTAACCCTTAAAGTTGAGTGACAAAAATAAAAAGAAAACATGAGAAAAGCTTCTTTTTAGCCCTTGAGTGACATTTATGGTTTATGGGTAATAGTTTAATCTGATACTCCTCTCTGCATTCAACATTAGTTATTTCATGGTAGGAGTCAAGTAAGCATGTGATTACTTATTAGTGCTCAGTGTTTGGTGTGTGGAGTTAGGATGCAAGACCTTTAAGTCACTTTGACTTCCTATGTATCCTAATTTTTGTTTGTTGTGTTGTAAATATAAAAGGCTGTGATATAGAATGTGAAAAAGCCATCACTTAATTGGGAAATGGGATGTGAGACATCAATGAATTTCTGTCTCTCCTTATGTAGCAAAATGGCAAGGGGTATGCATTAGAAATATCAGTCTTATTTATGTGTTATGTGAGTAAAAAAAAAGAGTGAATAATCCATCAAGGGAGAGTATAAAATGCAACCTTGTAAGGTTATTACTAAAAAAAAAAGAAAAAAAGGGGATGCAAAATAAAAGCCACATTGGCTTGATGTTCATATGAGTAATTAGTTAGTTTGGTAGTCACGTTAGGTGAGTTTTGTTTATTTGAGAGTGTTGAGCTCAATTCTTTAGCTCATGGTTTTGTTTTATCGGTTATTAGAATAGAGTGTGAGTTTATTGAGTTTAGACTAGAGTGTGAGTTCAAATAAAGTAGAATAGAGGGTGTGTTTTTCTTTGATGAGCACAATAGGGAACTCTCGTGATTGCTTGGCAAGTACTTAATCAATAGGTGATGGCGAGTGTAGAGATAGAGTTTTCCATCCATTGTTCATTGATAGGTATTGGGCTTGAGAATTATTATATTTGAGTGAGGTTTGCTTATCCTTGGTAAGAACTTAAAGGGAAACTAGGTGCTATTTTATCATGGATTGCTTGCTCATATCTGAAATTTAAGTGGTGATATTGCATGGTTGTTGGACTAGGGATATGGACATGAATGAACTAAGTTATGACTCATTTTGATGCTTAAATTCCCATTTCATCATGATAGAGTTGCATGCTTAGGAAACCATGGTTCTCCTTGATTGTTATTTTATTTTTCTTCGTTTGATTGCGTGTTTATTTTATTTTTGCATGCTTGTATGTTTTTACTTGAGGACAAGCAGTGGTTCAAGTGTGGTGTATTTGATAACGTGCATTTTATGCCGTTATTCTAGTGTTTATTTAGGATGTTTAAGAGCATGATTAGAGCCTTATTGCTTCATATATCATATATATTTGCTTTAACCCTAGGAAGATGCTATTTGCAAATACATGCGTTTTTAAGGTTGTTTTGGCAGATTTTAGAGCTCACTTTTGATATAGTAGATGGCCTCAAACAATTGGTGTGCAAGAACAAAAGTTGCTTAGAATGATGTCCTCTACCTACCACGAAATTTCAGAGCATTTGGAGTTGCACGTGAATTCACCCATTTCACGTGCAAGCATATTTTTGCTTTTTCGGGCCTCTCGGGGATGTAAGGAAGCTTGGGGAGAAGTTTGAGCTGATTTGGAGCTGCACGTGAATTCACCATATCACGTGCAAATTGACGTGAAGAGATATTTTTGGACCGATCCTATCGTTTTTTCATGCTGATCATTTGTTTACGAAGGCCCATGTCCAAATTGTGGATGAAAGATAGAGTTTGGAGTGTCACTTATCAAAACTACGTCGTTTTGATAGATGGGCTAAGGGTGCACACCTCAAGGCCCGTCCAACCTCTATAAATAAAGCCTCCATGCCCCCTGCTAGACAACCTAGACCCCCCTACACGTTTTTAGAGAGAGAGAGAGAGGCTTCACGATTTGGAGGTTGCTCCTTGACCTAGGAGAGCAGCCGTCGCGGATTTTGGAGCCTGGATTTGAAGCCTTGTTGCGCGCGTGGATTAGAAGAAGATGTTTAGCTTTCTTGCTATGGTTTTTCTTGTAATCATGCGTGAGTAGTTCTTATAATCTAGGGGAGCAATGTAGCCCCCTTGTTGCTTTGCTATGTTTATGAATATTGGGTTTGGATGATTGAGTTTTGCATGTTTTATGAATGTGTTTCTTAATTTCTATCTTTGGATGTATACCTTGGTATTCTTAGCCCTAGTCTGGGGCGGATTGAGATTCATAACTTATTTGTAATTGGTGTGATTATTATCCTTTTGCAAGTATGATTTATTGGATTTGCATATTTGTGTGTTTAGATGACCATTCTGGCATACAACTCTTAAAAGGACCTCAATAACCATTTGTTGTTCTTGGCTTATGTTTAGCATGTTTTCAATCGAGACAACCCTAATACCATGAACAGTAGAGATAACATAGGGAGGTGAAATTGTGACCCTAGATGCCTTTAATCCTTGCATCTTAATCCTAAAATCAATTTGCTTTCTTTGTTTATTCGAGAAAACCAAATAAAAATTAGATCTTTAGTTATAAAAAGAATTCGTTTTTTGCCAAGACATTGTTTTAAGCAAGATTAATTTGGTGATTTGAGTTAAAGCTAGATAACTTGGTAATCTCCGTGGGATCGACCCCTTTCTTGTCGCAATTCTATTTAGCATTAGTTAAGGGAATTAATATTTTGAGAAGGGATTTAAGCGAGTGTAGCTTAACCCTCACTTGGGTTTCGCTCACGAAATACCCGTTCAGTCATCTGGACACCTCCTATAGAGAATTGGGTCTTCCCAAATGTATTTCTTAGCATCCACTACCAACCTCTTTCGCTGATGGTAGTCCAATTGCTTGGGTATAAACCCGGTGGCTAAATAGTTTGCTATATCGGCAAACCAAGGAAGCTGGTGCACCCCAAACAACTTCTCATCGGGAAAGTCATCTACAATGGGTAGAGACTTAGGTGCAATCTCCACACGGGAGAGGTGATCGGCCACGAGAATTTAGGGCTCCCTTTGTGTCTCTAATTTCAAGATCAAATTCCTATAAAAGGAGTACCCACCTAATCAAGCGTGGCTTAGCTTCTTTTTTAGCAAATAAATATTTCAAAGCTGCATGATCGGTATAAACAATTACTTTAGACCCAAAAGGTAGGGTCTAAACTTGTTGCACCCATAAACCACGGCCGCAACTCTTTTTCGGTGGTGGTGTAGTTACGTTGAGCATCATCTAAGGTCTTACTAGCATAGTAAATGACCCTAAACACCTTATCACGTCTTTTCCCTAAGACTACCCCCACAGCATAATCACTTGCGTCACACGTTAGCTCAAAGGTGAGCCCGGTCTGGTGTGACTATAGCTGGTGCGATGACTAACTTAACCTTGAGGATGTTGAAAGCTTCTAAGCAATCTTCATTGAACTCAAAGCTTGTGTCCTTCTCTAACATCCTACTCATGGGTTTTGCAATTTTAGAAAGTTCTTAATGAATCTCCTATAAAAGCCGGCATGGCCAAGGAAACTTCTCACCCCTTTTTCATTTGTTGGAGGTGGCAAAGTCTCGATAATGGAGATTTTTGCCTTGTCCACCTCAAACCTTGTGAAGACACCTTGTGCCCTAGAACTATCTCCTCGAGTTACCATAAAATGGCATTTTTCCCAATTTAGGACTAGTTCCTTCTCCTCACATCTTTTTAAGACCACATCTAAATTTTTCAAACACTTGTTGGTAGGAGGAACCAAACACTGAAAAGTCATCCATGAAAACCTCCATGATCTCCTCCACCAGGCCCTGGAAAATGGCCATCATGCACCTTTGAAAGGTGGCGGGTGCATTGCATAGCCCAAATGGCATCCTCCTAAAAGCAAAGGTGCCAAAGGGGCACGTGAAAGTGATCTTTTCTTGGTCTTTGGGTTTAACCATGATCTGATTATACCCGGAGTATCCATCTAAAAAGATAGTGACTATAGCCGGCTAACCTATCCAACATCTCGGTCAATGAAAGGAAGGGGAAAGTGATCCTTCCTGGTGGCCTTGTTCGGCTTCCTATAGTCAACACACGGTCTCCGTCTCGTCACGATCCGAGATGGGATCAATTCATTCTTCTCATTTTTAATCCGCATCATACACCCTTTCTTGGGCACGACATGCAACGGACTCACTACTCACTTATACCTGAAATAGCATAAATTATACCCGCATTTTTCCATTTTAGAATTTCTTTTCTATACTTCTTTCATGGCGGTATAATCTTCTTTGTCTTTAATTTGTGGGTTTAAAGTCATCATTCATTAGAATTTTGTGCATACAAATCCCCGAGACTTATGCCCCTAATGTCTTCAATGTTCCACCCTAGGGCCTTTTTGGGTTTCCTAAGGATTTCTACAGTTGAGTGCACTCTATATCATTTAAATTAGCGACAACTATAACTAGAAATTTATTTGTAGAGTCTAGAAATTCATACCTTAGGTGTCCGGGTAGTTCCTTCGGTTCTTGAGATGGAGGTATGTCCTCTTCCTTCTCCTCCTTTGCTTGCTCCGGGGAATTTGATGTTTGCTCATCCTCCTCGGTTGTCAAGTCCGTTCTTCATCTTGTTGAGCTTACGTGGGTGGAGCACTCCATCATTTCTTTGTTGTAATTTCGTCGCAAAAAGTCTTCCACCAACTCCTCAAAATCTTGAACCCATAGGCGGTCCTCCTCCTCTTGACCTTGTAAAGCCTTCCCCATATGGAAAACTAAAGTCTCTTCATTAATTCTCGAGAGTCGGTTGCCCTTGAGCCACATCTATCAATGCACACCTGTTATGAGAAATGGTCTTCCAAGGAGGAGCTAAACTCCTCTATCTTCTTCCATTTCCAAAACTACAAAGTCTGCTTGGAAAAATGAAGGAGCTCACCTTAACTAGCACATCTTCAATGATTCCTTCGGGTCTTCCGGTGGACCGGTCCATAGCTACGATGAGATAGAAGTTGGCTTCATTCTTGTGAGTCCAAGCTCATTAGTGACGGCCACCGTCTCATGATCCCCATACCTTCTCTTCTTCTTCACAAAATCTTTGATATATTTTTTACGTACCTAGGCATTTGCTCCAAAATTTCCACAAATGGAATATTAATCTCAAGCCGCTTGAATAAACTCAACAAGCACTCATACTCTTCCTCGACCCTCTGATTTCTCATCCGTGAGGAAATGGCATGGTAGGCCTGAGCTCTTGCCTTTGTTCTTGACTATTTTGCCTTTAGTCGGCTATTGTTCCTTCTTGTCTTGCGACCTTTCTTCTTCTTTATCTGATTTTCCTTGGTCATCAGCTTCCCAAGGTCTGCTTTGTTCTTCCGGAATAGCCCTTTTCTTGGGCTCTTCGGCTTCCTTCAATGCTTTCCCACTCCTTAGAGTGATAGCCTTACAACTCTCCTTGGGGTTCACCTCGGTGTCACTTGGAAAAGTGTTGGTTGACACCCTTTGATTAGCATTACGTGCCATACTCACAAGTAACTTCTCCATATTCTTAATTGAAGACTCTATCTGCCTACCCTTTCCTCCAAATCACCCACCTCTCTTACTAGTTGTCTCATCCTCATGCTGATATGTTCTTCATTGCGGGCCGGGTTGAGGTTTCTTGTTGCTCAAATCCGGGGAGGTGGATGTAAGAAATTATTAGTAGTATACGGATTTTGCTTCGTCCACGGAGGCACATATTTATACTAAGGTGATGTATCTCCCCCTCGGTTACGATTCTTCTAATATCCCTGAGATTGTTGTTGGTTACGATTGTACCCTTGTCCTTGTTGGTGAGGATAATATTCTTTGCCACGGTACAAGCCTTTCCCTCCAACATAATTTGCATCTTCGGCTCCGCTCCATCCTTGCTCGGCCTCTTGGTGAGGCATGTTGTGATCCTCCAACTTTAAAAGCTAACACTTCCATGCTTTTTGCTAAAGCTTGGATCTGCCCTGCATATCATTGGAGGGAGTATCAGCGAAGATATCTTCTCCCTTGGCCTTGAAGTGCGAACGTTAGACCATTCGCCGATCAGCCAATGACGGTCTCTCAAGAGTTACTGCTGCGCGCATCGGGCTCTAAATTTATCAAACATCCTCCAGACGTTTGCATTCACCTTGTCTTGTGAGTGAGATTGAAGACCGGTGTAGAAAGATTCAATTTGAATCCATTGGGGTCTTCCATGGTCGGGGCATCTTCTCACCAAATCTTTAAAGCGCTCCTAAGCTTTATGAAGAGTCTCCGTCTCATCTTGCCTAAATCTGCTAATTTCCCCTGCGAGGGTTGGATCACCTTGGAAGGGGGAAATACTTAGACATGAATTTAGTCTGCATCTCCTCCCAAGTATTTATTGAACTTGCTGGTAAGTTGGTTAAACCACCCAAGAGCTCTATCCCTTAAGGAGAAAGGGAAAAGCCTTAGCTTTATTGCCTCCTCGACACATTGTTGATCTTTATGGTGTCACACATCTGGTAGAACCTCATTAAATGCTGGTGTGCATCGTCCATTGCTTGTTCCTCCAAAAGCGTTGTTGCTCACCATATTAATTAATGTCGGCCTCGGCTCAAAACTATTTGCTTGAACTCTTGTTTGCCTAATCCCCAGAATAATGGTCGACATCATCGGTCTCGCGTAGTCTAAGAAGGTTACGGGCATAAACCTATTACCCTCTTCTTACGGATATTGGCCGTTGTAATTGGCCCCTCCTTGCGGTGCACCACCATCGGGCTTTAAATCCGCCATCAATTCACCTCTTGAATGCTCTAAGCCTTGCGGTGCTTCTTGACCCTCTCGTCTTTGCTTCCCTAGCTGCTTTGCGATGAGCTACGAACAATCTTTCGGGTTCCCGATTAAATGGTATAAACTCCTCTCTTGGCATGCACGACTAGGAATTCCTCGAGCACTTGGTGTATGTTCTGTAAAACAACAAGAACACACCAGCGGCTCCGAACAATGCGAAATAAACAAATAAAGAATACAAAATAACGAGAAAATAAAAGACAAAATAAAACACCAAGATCAGAATTCAAACAATTTCACTCAATGTTGATTTTAAAAACTAGTTAACCGTTAAATCCCCGCTTAGGGCGCCAATTTGTGAGACAGATTTTTAGCCTCTCTAAAAGAGCTAGCTAATGTCGTTAAATCTCTCTTCAAGATAATAAATTCCCTAAGTTTGCACTAAAAGAATAGCAGCAAGCAAGGGAGTCGAACCCACGGGGATTAGCCTAGTTTTCTAGTTCTTAAATCAAAACACCCGATTACTCTTGGTTTTACGAATAAACAAAGAAAGCAAATTGATTTTAGGATTAAGATTCAAGGATTAAAGGCATCTAGGGTCACAACTTCACCTCCCTATGTTGTTTCTACTGATTTTAAGGTTCTTGAGATTATTTAATTGATAACATGCTATAACTAAGCCAAGGTCTGCCGATTGGTCATTACCGGCCCCTTAGTCTTTGTCTGCCTAAATGGTCATCATGACATCAAAATGCAAAGCCTAATTATCATACCCATGACGGGATAATGGTCACACCAATCACAAATAAGTTATGAATCAAAGATCAACCTCGGACTAAGGCTAAGAAAACCCAGGTGTACAACCCGATATTAAAAGATAAAACAGATCCATAAAACATGCAATCTCGATTAAACAAACTCAAAATTCAATCAATCGGTTTGACAACATAGGGACTACATTGCTCCCCTAGATAAAAGGAAACTACTCACACATGATTACAAGCAAACACAAAGCGAGAAAAGCTCAACATCTTCTTCTTATCCATGCGCACGACAAAGCTTGACCCAAGTTTCCAAAATCCACGTGACGGCTGCTCTCTTAGGTCGGAACTGACCTCCCAAAACGTCTCTCTCTCTTTAAAAATGTGTAGAATGTGTAGCCTCTTCCACTTGGACTTGTAGAACCTCTATTTATAGAGAATGGATGGGCCTTGATGTGTGTTATAAAGTGTACCCTAGCCCATCCATCAAACGAGCGTAGTTTCGATAAATGACACTACAAACTTTAAAATCTCTCAATCCAAGCACAATATGGACGAGGCCCTTTAGGAAAGAATGATCGGCATAGAAAAACGGCCTGGATCGGTGCAAAAATATGGCTGCACGTCAATTTGAGCGTCATATGCCCAATTGGCGTGCGGCTCCCAATTAGTTTGCAATTCTTCCCCAAGCTTCCTTGCATCTTGTAGAAGGCAAATAAGCAAACACATGCTTGCACGCCATTTCAGTCCAATTGGTGTCCACGTCCGATTGCTTACTGAAACTTCGTGGGAGATAGCGGATATCATCTTTGAGAAATGTTTGTTCGGCGCGTCGATTGGTTTGAGGTCATATACTTGGTCAAAAGTGATGTCCAAAACCTACCAAAGCTGACTTAAAAGTGCATGTATTTGCAAATAGCATCTTCTAGGGGTTAGAGTAGATATATGTGAAATATAATACAATAAGGCTCTAATTATGCTCTTAAACACCACTGCGTAAACACTAGAATAACGGCATAAAATGCATGTTATCAACATACCAGGAAAAAAATAAGAAAGCGCTAATTCAGTCTTTTCAAGAAGAAGCTAGACACACAAACTCGAGGCCCTAGGAAAGCGAAAAGAAAGAATGCGGCTAATTCCGTTTGTTCGGGAAGAAGCTAGACAAAGCAGACCCAGATCGCCCTCGGAAAATTGAAAAGAAAGAAAGCGACTAATTCCGGTTTGTTGGGGGAAGAAGCTCGAACAAAGGAAACTAGCTAATTCCGATCTGTTTAGGAAGAAGCTAGACACACAAAGCGAAAAGAGGCAAGCTAAAACCGGTTTGTTTAGGAAGAAGTTCAAACAAAGGAAATTAGCTAATTCCGATCTGTTTAGGAAGAAGCTAGACACACAAGGGGAAAGAAGCGAGTTAAAACCAGTTTGTTAGGAAGAAGCTCAAATGAATGAAACCGGGACCGCCCAGGGTTTGATTTTGTATATGATGATGCATGATGATACATGTTGCTATAATGATTGCATGATTTTGGATATTTGTATGATAGGTGCATGTATGCACAATTTAAAAGTATGAAGTATCTAATGTTTGCATGAATGCATGGTTATGGAATGATATATGATGTTTGCATGATTTGTTAATGGAGCTTAACTCGTTGGTGGTCTTTGGGATACTTTTTGGACGGGGGAAATCGTCCGGTAGCTCTCTCGAAGTTTGGCTTGTTGGGGGAAACTTGCTTGAGTTTTGGAGGCAACATTCTCTTGGGGCGGTTATCTAACTAGAACAAAGTTATTGAATGACATTCTAAGAACCTGCTTGGAGAATAGGCTTTTTTTTTACACACGCAAAATTTTGAATTGAAACAAAGCTTTAATGAAAATGAATTTTTTTGTTTGGAGTGTGTAACGTACAATCACAACTTGTTGTCCACTTCGATAGAGGTAACCTTTGGTATAGCTTTCGGCTTGGGATATATTGTATTTCAAGCCCCGGAGTTGGTGAGTGAATGGGAATTACGATGGTTTGAGTCGGTGCTTAGGGCTAGGTTAAGGATATTGCTGTTTGTTTACTTACGAGGTTTAGGGACTTATCAAAGTTTTCGCTAGTCGGTGGGATTATCTTTGTGCATTGCGGTGTAGGGACTTTATTTGAAAGGATTTGTTAGGCTTGGTATTAGGGTGCACGAGTGTGTCGGTCCTAAGGCTCGATGTTGGCTACTCTCGGGCCTTGAGTGCTTGACCTTCCTTTTGAGGCTTTAACTTTTGCTCTTAGTGCCCTTTTCAAGTTTTCACTAAGCTACCCTTGTTTTACGCTTGTTGTTCCTTCACCTTGTAGGTGGCTTTCTATTTTACCCTTGATACCCTTGCGGGTTATCATCAAGCCCGCCTTACGTCCTTGATTTTTGTAACACTATTCGAATTGAGCATATGAGAAATAACTTTGATCATTTAATTCGAGAGGACTTTCTTAGGGCCGTAATGTTGCACTGGGCTACTAGGTTTATCAAGAAAGGGATATAACGAGGCTCAAACCTATTCTAGGCTGGTTGTGATCCATAGTTGAAACAAGACTCTCCTTTTTTGTTTATCAAAAATTTGCCCCGGTGTGGGGCACTATTGTTGCTCAAATGATTTTTTTACCACTTTGCCCCCGGTGTCGGGGGATTTCACAAAATTGACCCAATGTGGGATTATGGTCTTTAGAATATTTCCCTTTTTTTCTTTCATTCTCTTTTTTTTTTTTACTCAATAATTTCCCATGTGTGGAATCTTGATATTCAAAATTGGACCCATTGTGGGGTGAACTATGGATCGGGTTATATATACAAGAAGAATTTTAGTCGGGCTCAAAAGGGCTAGTAAGGGTAGTATCACGAGGTAGTGAAAGACGACCTCTCTTCATTTTAAACAATATAAGTCGTTCTCGAAGTGCGCAAGAAGGAACTTTCAATGATAGAAGGAACTTTTTCATGCCCCAATTTTACATAGGGACCGGTTCATTGTCTTTCTTGCTGATATGCTCTTCTAATCCGCTTGGGTTTGAGATAGAGCTGGAATGGCTTAGGTTTCCTTGGCTTGATATGCCCTGGTTTGGACTTCCTTGCCCGTCTTTGAAAGAGTAACAAATAGTAACGGGCGTTGCGCACCAAAAATTGTAGGTAAAATACACTTACTAAAACAAAACGAGGGTTAATTGAACACACAAAACAAAAGAAAATTGCCACATCCCCCGAAAGGTTTCTCTGGACATCATAATCCTGGTTAATGTTATTTTTGTGGCTCCATTGTTTACTAGCTTGGATGTTACGGTAATAGGTTTGAGTCGACACTTGGTTCACGGGACGGCTTCGAAAAGTCCAACCACTTGGCCCTTACTAAGCTGTTGGACAATTTTCTTGAGGGCAAAACAATTTTCAAGGTCATGCCCGCTCCGTTGTTGTGATAGGCACGTCGGGCCTCCAACTAGTACCATGCGGGGGTGGATGTTTCACTTATTCTTTAGAATTGGAGCCACCATTTTGGCTTCCGGGAGTCGTGGATATAGCTCGGCATAGGTTATAAGGATCTTATCAAATTCTTGTTTGGGTCTATTGGTGGTTTGGTTCGGCCTAACGGTGGTTTGTTGGGGTTACGGTTGCATGGTTGGAGTTGGATTTGGTGGAAAACGATAAGGAGCTCCCCCTTGTGGTCGATATGCTAAATATGGAGGTGTCAGCGCTACATGAGCTATCATTGGGACTGGCCTTGCATAGGATCTAGGTGTGGGATCCAAATTGGGATATGTCCCAAAGTTGGCTTGATACGGAAGGAATGCTTTGCAGGTTTTTGGACATACGATTCTTTCTTTTTCCCCGTCCGTGCGGACTTCTTGGATGTGTCGACGTATCGCCATGAAGCTTCCCTTCTTTTACACCGTCTTTAATACGTTCCCCTAAAGCCACTAGATCTAAGAAGTTCTTTGGATACGTTACTATCGGCTTGTCATAGTATACCCCTTTCAAAGTTTTGATAAACATGGTAGTCGACTCCCTTTCGGATAGCGGGGTTGAACTTCTTTAAGTTGCCTCCCTCCATCTTCTAGCATAGACTTTCTTTAAATAGCTTCTTTCTCAAAGGCTTACAATGCCGGCACTGTCTAGCTCCAATTTCGTGACGTGTTTGTATTGTGTGAGGAAAGCTTGTTGCGAGGTTTCTCCCAGTCTTGATATGACTTCCCTCGGTGAATGTACCATCGAAGTGGTGCCCCAATCAAGCTTTCTTGGAAATAATGCATGAGGAGTTTGTAAATCATTAGCATGGGCGGCCATCTTCTAACAATACCTAGTAAGGTGTGTTTTTGGGCACTAGGACCCATTAAACTTGTCGAAGTCTTGTACCTTGAATTTTGGTGGCGAGAATGATCTTTGGGCACCAAGCACAAATCTTGGGGACTAATCATCCCATAAGCTTTTGTTCCTTGAGCTGCTTTGAGTCTTTCCTCGAGCTTCTTCATTGACGGTGATTGATCACCCTCCTGAGGTACATGAAGTCCCATCGCTTTGGCCATGTTGCTCGGAGTAGTTGAGGTAAATTGGACTTGAGGAGAAGGCCTAGGGTTCATGTTGAATTGATTGAACTCCTGTGTGGAATGCTGGTATAAAGTGGGGAGGCATTGTTGCCCCTTGTGCTTGCCTTGGGGACTGGTCGGTGGCCGTCTCGGTGGGACCCCTATCTTTATCTGCCACCATCTTGGTCGACATTTCCATCATGGCTTTCATTTGATTTTGCGGTTCTTGTTGGCCTTGCTCCAAACTAGCAAATATGTTTTTGTTTGTTACTGCCATTAAAGTGGATAGTTGTTGTCGGGATTTGAGGTTGTATTGGTGCCTGATCTTGGCTATGGCAAAAGTGGGCTGCGGTAAGCTCTCTTTTTTATTTTTATTTTTTTTGTTTTCCTCTTATATATTGCTTGTTTTTTTTTTGTTGACATGCGTGTATGCATGAACATGTGAATGAGTAGGTGGCATGCATGGATCTACATGTCAACGTGATGCGATACATGAGGGCAAATTGTTATGGAGGGTGTGAATGTACGAATGAGGATGCACCTCTCGGTACCTATGGACTGATGTGGAATAATATTATATGTTAGGTGGAGAATGAATGGACACACAATCTTGAGGTGGTCTATGTGACCAAAGGCGTATGTGGAGTGGAATGGAATAGAACATGTGTCCTATGTGGGCCCAAGAAATGAACATGGTAAGTAACAAAGTGATGTTATTTTACGGTAAGACGAGTTAGCACAAGCGAACAATAAAATTATGAGCAGTTGTATGAGATAAGTCAAGCAGTATATAGCATTAGCAAGACAAATAGACGAGGATAAAAGAATAAACCAATAGTAAGGCAAATCATTTGTGCAAGGGATGACTTAAGGACTACCCTACAAAACAAAGGTTAACATGGCATGGAATAAGCAAACAACATACGGGTCAATGCCCTTGATGAGCTTACATTCTAGACCTATCTTATTCGTTGGTTTCCAAACTTCCTCACGTAGGGAGCTCCGTACGCTATGGGATTTATTGGAGGGGGTCTTAAAAGGACGAGCCTTAAAAGAACCTCAAGCTTGAGTGAGGAGTTCGGGGCCCTATTGTGGATAATGATCAACGCGCAATGATATCGTCCTAAACCTTGCTAACCTAAATTGTGACAAACCGGGTATAGGGTTATGCATGATCGCAACGGTATGGAAAGTAGTAAATCATAACTATCATGGCATTAATGCGTATAAATCACAACTATCATGAAAAAAACAAGTTAAATAAATAAATAAATAAATAAATAAAATAACCAAGTAAAAACAAAAGAAAACCTCCCGATCCTGATCTTAGGCCTAGCTGTTGGTCCATGGGAGCCTAGAGGGGGATGAATAGACTCTTATTAAAATTCTTTCTCACTCGGGCATAACACTAATTACGGTTAAAAGAAATATTCGGTGCGGAAGATAACCGGATAGTGGAAGTATTTTTGTCTTATTATCTCGAGATAATTCTGACAAAAAGCACAACAATTACGGTGATTGCAACGGTACTCTCTTTTACAAGTTACACACCCTTTGGCTAGATTATCTCTATTTTGCACGTGTACCCTGGCGTATCGGTTCTTACAATGTATGCACGCTCTCTTCTTTTTAAGATATACTGACACTTTATATATATATACACGTCTATGAATCTATCTTGGAGCTGTATTTTCGGAGCACGGTGTAAACATTAAGTTACTTCTAGGAAAATGCTTATTTATCTTCTTATGGATGTGGAGCTCGAAATATTGGAAGCATAAGTGTATTAAATTACTTCGCTTGATTCCAATTGCATTTGGGACTGCATCCACATCTCAGGAGTGTTCCACGTGTAGGACGGTTTAGGTCTTGATGAGTTTGTCTTACATTGGGACACAGCGGCTGATAACATAAATGCGGTATGGATAAGTTGAAGTAGCATCTTCTTAGTCCTATGTAAATTTCCTTACTCCATATCAACAAAGCTCGGATCCTTACTCCGTGGCGGTTGGTGCTTACTCCGTGTAAATAAAGTCTGAAATCCTTATTCGGTGTCGGTCTTCCTTACTCCGCATGAAGTAGATATGTGGAATTCTTATTACGCATCAGCACTTCCTTACTCCGCTTGAGTAATGATTCGGATTCCTTACTCCGCACCAATCATTTCTTACTCCACTCGAATGAAGGACTCGGATTCCTTAGTCAGTATATTCTTTTCCTTAGATGGCTGGAGTGGAAAACTTAATTTCTTTCTCTGCATAAATCTCTCTTACTCCGTATGAGTTGTAGACTTGGATTCTCATTGCGCATTAATTGACTTAGTCAATTAAGAATAAAAATGCGGATTCCTTAGTCGTTTTGTCGAAGTGATTAGTCCTGCACGAAGGGTCCTTACTCCGGATGAAGACTTGGTTGTTTACCAAGTGTTTGGCGGCACTCGTGATAATCCGGATCGGGATTATATATCTGTCCTTCGCTTTGCTCGTTGAGTAGTCCGATTTAGGGATTTTATCTTCTGCGACCTTAGAATAAACATGAAACATCTCAAATCAAATTACATAGGGTTTTTGACAACATCATCCAAATTATGGGTTTGATCCAAAAATGTCTCCCAATATGGATATGCCAAACCCTTTGTAATTTGATACGGTTAGACAACAAGATATACACGAGACAAGGATAACAAAAAATTCCTCTATATCGGCAAGCTTGTAATATAAAGTAAGCCTTAGTACAAAAGTTATACTAAGAATTGTAAGGCTACTTGTACTTGAAGATCTTAGTTTTGCTGCTCCCTTAGTCGGCTTAGGCCCTTCCTTAGTGCACTTAAAAAAGTAATTCGATTAGGATCATACTTAGCGGGGTGCCTAATAAAGTAACGAGACATAGGCTCCAGACTTTCTCGGTCGAGGTTGTTGGGGAACTTCTCCTTTGCTCGGAAATTGTCGAGTTGAGAAAAGCATTGGGAGCGAGAGGAGGTTGACCCGATTGATTCGAATAGTCCACTCTGTCCGACTGGCATCTAACGGGTCGGAGCAATGGTCCAAGCTGGCTTCTTCTCATTTGGTGTCCCATGACCTGATGGGAGTCATGCGAGAACAACTCTCCCCATCCTTGATAGAGAAGGCTGGGAGCATGTGATGAGGAGTGCTGATCCTATATGGAATGAGAAACAGTTGTAAGGTCTTTCCATGGCTTCTTGTTCTCAGTTGTTCCATTGATGAGGTCAGAAGGAAATCCATTTCGGGAAGATAGTGGTCGAAGCTAACAAGGTAGGATATTGATCGGATGCTCTTCTGGTACATGGAGGGGAACAACTTCATCTCTTCCTTCACCGCCAAGGTAAAGTTGTCAATGTCCTTAGTGGAGAGCTATCCTTTCTCCGACGAGTAAGGTGCTTATGTCTTCGGCGGAGAAAGGGGACAGAGATGACAAAACCTTTTTGGGGTAGAGGGAGCAACACTTGCATATCTTATCATGGCTGCATGTACACGCCCATCTGCATCATATGGGTCCGATTATGCGTATGATAGGAGAAATATGACTTGTGGAGTACGAGCGGAAGAGGAGGGAGCTGCGGTGGAGGAGGCTGGGGTGGTCGGGAAGGAGCTGGAGTAACTGGACGGTCCAGAAGCGAGCTGCGTTTGGGAACAGAGATGCCCGGAAGGAAAAGTAAGTCCGGGTCTTCGATTGGGAGCGTCGGTAGTAGCGGGAGCGGTAGTGGATGGATCGGATGGGGCATTCTCCCCCTAGTTAGTAGATTGGCGAGGAGGGCGAGAGGGACGACCAACAACACGAGTCGGATCCCGACGGAGTGGACAAACCCGAAAGAGATTGGACGATCGGTCTAGCTTAGATCCGGTGAGAGAGAGGAGTTGGAGGGAGTAGAAAGGATGCGGGTCCTGATTTCATCAACTTTATCGGCAATGACCTGGGCCCGAAATCGATTGTCCTCCGCAATATGATCTAGGCGAGCAAAGACCGCGACTTCGGACAAAATCGTTGCAAAAGAAGTACGCCCAGTCGAAAATCAGGGAGCCTTTGATGACTCCCCCACATGTAGGAGGTGCAAAGTGCGCGGGCGGAGAAATCGGCGGTTGGAGGAACGGTGGGGGAACGATAGCGACAGGTGTAGTGGAGCCACTTTGGCCGGAGGGTCGATGGTGGGAATGTCTGCGGGGAGTTGAGGGACCGGCCTCGGTAGGGATAGGAGTCCGTGCATCGTGAGCAGGTCGGGAAGAGCGGCGGCGGTATGAGGTGCGGCTCAGAGCGACAGCATCGGAAAAGCCGTGTTTAAAGTTCCAAACAATCATGGCCTCCGGGGTTTGGGTATGTTTGGTGTAATACACCGGAGAGCAGATTCGGGGATGGGCTGCGGTGTGGGCTAGGCGAGACGTAGCCAGCGGTCGGTCGAGAATGTCGGTGGGAAGATGGTCGAGGTAGTCTTGAGGGTCGACAATGCATCTTTGGAGAGGCGGTGGAGGAGAGGTAGGTATGTTGGCGATGACGGCGGCAAGCTGCGGCGATCCTACCGAGGAGGTGGGGGCGAAAGCATCAGCGATAGCATCGGCGGCGGCAGCGGGAGGGATAGAAGCGGGGGCATCGAGCGGGAGGGAGTTTGAAGAAGCAGTCTCATGATGAAGTGGTGAGAGGGCCTACGGCATCGAAGGGTTAGCATGAACGCTATCTGCGAACCGCGGGAGCGTGCCGAAGCGGCAACGAGCCGGATGCGGGAAGACCGGTGGGTGGAGCTAACCTCATGACCCGAGGAGGCTGGGGGTGGGGTCTCCAACGAACTATCTTGATATTCCCGATATAACAACTCGTGCACGAGAGACGGGAGGACAGCGGACGGTGGCGTCCCATCGGAGGTACGATGACGAAGTAAAAGTTACGTAGGAAGGGAATCGTCGACTAGTCCTGGAAGTGCGCGGGACATAGATGTCGGAAAATTTGAGAAAGAATCCGTCCGAAAGGCAAATTTCGTTTGCTATTGTGCATCACCCGAAATGAAAATCGCCCCGGTCAAAGAGCAGTTGCTCAAAAACCACGTACATCGCCAAGAGCAAATCGTACGGGAGGGAGTCAAGGGCCGTAGAGCGAACGATAAGCACCGGGTGAGTATGGTGGCCATACGGCGATAGGGGCCTTGAAAAGACTTCGGCTTGTATTCCTTCACCTTGGAGGGACATCCCATGGCGATAGCCATGGTTTGAGCTCTCGACTTGTAATCACGCCGATTGGGAAATGGAAGACGTCACGGATCACTTGAGGGTGATCTTGCGGGTTGACCTCGTATACCTCAGTACCGTGATCACTCTTGATGCATTTAATGCTCGGTCCTTGTGAGTTGCTTATCCGGTTGAAGAGATGCACAAGGTGTTCAAAGGTTTGATCCTTAGATTTCGGGAACAACACCCATGTGTACCTGGTGAAGTCATCGATAACCACGGGGTATATCTCACACCGGCTAGTGAAAGCGACGAAATGGGACCATAAAGGTCCATATGAAGAAGTTGTAAGGAAGCGATTATTGAATTAGCTGATTTGCTCTTAAAAACTATGTTTGGTCTGTTTGCCAAGTTGACATTCTCGACCGAGAGTATCTCTGGAGAATTTATGTTTAGGTAGACCGTAAACCAAATCAAGCGATGTTAATTTAGACGAGTCCTCAAAATTTAAATGTGCCGCGAACACTTGTGCCATGCTTGACTTTCTTCATGTGATCTTGTAGTGAGGAAGTATACGGGGTCAAAAAATTATTTCTCAAGACCCTTGAGTATATGTCCCCGTCTCTTGATCCGAGATAACTTCATATCACCGAATAAGTTATCTCTAGCGTACGGAGTGTTTGAAAGGAATGATCCGATAAATCCCTTGTCATATAAATTTGCGACATGGCAGATTATGCTTGAAACCTTGCTAGTGCAACTTTGGTAATTGATACATAGCCATTGGTTAAAGTGCCCATGCCACGGTCTTACCTTTTTTATTGTCACCATATGTTACGGATGGTCCTTGTTTGTCATTTACATTTATTTGTAAAGACTTGTCACCGTCATATATCCGGAGCATCCCATTATCAAGTATCCACTTGCTTTGATTGATCTTGGACTTCAAGTGGGATGAAAGTGAATTCCATAGATGCTCTGCAAGACAACGGTTACGGTTTGGTGCCGAAACTTGTTTCGGGCGATTAGGAGAAGCAATAACGGTGTCGACTAATCCGGATTTTACTTTGTTAGGAACTTTAACTTTCCAAGTTGACTTAGCCTTTTCCGTATTAGATGCTTCTTTAAGTTGAGTTTTCTTGGGAGAGACACTACGTATAGTTTTGGATTTTGTTTTGCCGGAAGAACCCTTTTTGATAAACTGATTTTTATTGATGTGAATTTGATTACATAGCCGGTTATTAGAAAGACTCCAACACTCATAGTGATAGTGGCCTATTCCTTTACAAATCGAACAAACACTATGGTGTGAAGTTATAACAAGGGATACGGGTTTTTAAGTTTTACAATTTTTACTCTCTTCCCTATGGCTAATCCCCTGCGCGAACGGGTGGCGCGCTCTTGGCCCTAGATGCATCAACCTTAGCCTTTTCTTTGTTTAAGGGTCTTACGATTTCGGCTTTAGCTGCGAGCGGCCTTCCCTTAAATCTTTTTAGTACGGGTCTTCTTACTTCGGGACTAACGATAACGGCTTTGTCTTCCATAGTATAGACTATAGTGCCACCTGAAACAAAACCATCAAATGGTTTAGATGTCTTTACATGATAGAAGTTGGTTAGTTTTGGAATGAAGTCGAGAGGGCACTCGGTAGCTTGTGCATTGGAAGTTGATTCGGAACCTAGGCCGGGTTTGACTCGGATATTGTCGGGATCGGTTACGAACGTAGAAGGCTATTTCCGGTTTTTAGCCACTTACGATTTATTTCTGTTCCTTTTCAAGTTCTTTTCCGAGTCTCTTAAGATTTACGGTTAGGCCATTAAGATTGGTATTAAGCAAATTATTCTCGACTTTTAAATCACGATACCAAACTTCTTTACCCTGAAGTTAGTTATGTTCTTTTCAAGTCTAGCAACAGTAATTTTAAGGCGTTTGTTACGACTTTCCATATCTTTGTACGTTTGAGTAATTATTAGTCTCTCATTATTTTTCTGATCACATTTAGTAATAAGAGATTAATTTACTCATCGGCTCGAAGATCGAAGGTACCTCGGTATTTGCCATGAGGCAGATGTTCGGTTTAGGAGTTGGCTCGTCATCAGGGGATTCCTCCTCTTAAGAACGAGCGCGACGTACTTTGTGTCGAACGCCTTCCTTTTGTTCTTCTTTTGTGTGCGAGGTGGAGCGTCGAGGAGCGACCTTGTCGTCCTTCTCGGTGTCTTGGATTTGGATACGGTCCGTGGCCCGGTGACTAGGTTTCCCCACGGTTAGGCCGATCTTGGTAAGTTGACTCCGACCGCTCCTTTCTTAGAGGATGAGGAAGAGCCTCTTAAATCTTTTCTTTTCTTAGAAATCGTGTGAAGGATTTAACCGAAGGACCTATTTCTTCTTTAATGTTTGAGTCAAAGTTACGACTCTTTCGTATCGTCACCGCTTGGTATGCTCGGATTTTCGTAGCTTGAAAGTACCCACCTTCTTTCGGCTATTTTCTAAATCTCGGTCGGTGTATTTAAACGACTTCGTGAGTCATAGCTCTCCGTATAGTTCTTCAGGGAGGATATTGCGGTTGTCTTTGGATTGCATGGGGAGCGTGATGGGTAATACCGATCCGGTAGAGGAGCGAAGAACTTGTCGTTTATTTAAAATTGAGTGTAATGCTCATTGACAGTTTTGATCGAGAATGAGCTCGCCAAATCACCAATAGATGCTCTCCGGGGACTACTTCGAGGTTTATGATTGAAGCTCTCAAATGCTATAAGAGAGCAGATAATATTATGCATACGAGGCCGACTTCTTTCGTCTAAGATAGTTAATTTGTCCCAAAGCGGCTTTCGCTGTTGTGCGACCACAGACGTCCGTGAAGGCTTCGGAATCGAAAGATGATGTCACATAGCTAGAGCCTTTCCTTGGCATATTGCCGGAGGCTCTTTCGTCATTTGTGAATTCAACATCTGTCTTTGGTCTTCTTACTCCATTTCTCACGATAGTCATGAATAGGAAGCTCTAATGAAGACATGGCCACATTAGATGATCATGACATGTCATGAACATCTTCGTACGAGCTTTCAATTGGGAGAAAAGCTACAGTGTGAACTTTGGCGGTTTGCTCGAGTGTAGCCAAAACTACTGTGGTTGAGGGGCAACGGGAGCGGCGGCAGGGGTTGTGGTGGATCGACATTTTCCCTGCGCTCGCCGATTAGGAATGGGCTCCTGGCTCCTCCGGAGTTGAGGCGGGTGTTGAATAGCATCTTACTTTCTTGGCCATTGAAAGAGAGGGAGAGAGAGAGAGGATCTCAACTTTGAGCGGGTAGAACACTCTGATACCACTTGTTGGTCCACTAGGA
This sequence comes from Taxillus chinensis, assembly GCA_023512835.1. Classification (NCBI taxonomy): domain Eukaryota; kingdom Viridiplantae; phylum Streptophyta; class Magnoliopsida; order Santalales; family Loranthaceae; genus Taxillus; species Taxillus chinensis. Next base: position 56,357,945 of record CM042089.1, read on the forward strand.
GCCTAGAGGGGGGTGAATAGGCTCTTTTAAAATTCTTTCTCAACTCGAGCCAGACACTAGTGCGGGTTAAAGAAATATTCGGTGCGAAAGATAACCAGATAGTGGAAGTATTTTGTTTTATTATCTTAAGATAATTCCAACAAAAAACACAGTAATTATGCTGATTATAACGGTATTATCTTTTACAAGTTGCGCACTGCGGCTAGATTATCTCTATTTTGCACATGTACTCGCGTATCAGTTCTTATAATGTATGCATGCTTTTTTTTTAGATCCTGGGAATGTATCTTGGGCTTGTATTTTAGGAGCTGTGTAAACATTAAGTTCTTCTCGGAAAATGCTTATGCTTATCTTGTTACGGATGTGGAGCTCGAAATATTGGAAGCATAAGTGTGTTGAATTACTTCACTTGATAACATAAATGAGAGTATGGATAAGTTGAAGTAGCGTGTTCTAGTCGATGTAAATTTCCTTACTCATCAATGAAGCCCCGGTTCTTACTCTATGTCAATTGTTGCTTACTCAGTGTAAATGAAGTCATGAAATCCTTACTCCGCATGAAGTAGATATGCGGAATTGTTGTCTGCATCATGACTTCCTTACTCAGCGTAGGTTCACTTCTTCGGTTTGAGTAATGATTAGGTTCATTACGCCCGCGTTAGTTTTCCTTACTCCTCACCATCATTTCTTACTCCACTCGAATGAAGGGCCTTGATTCCTTAGTACGTATATTCTTTTTCTTAGATGAGCAGGTGGAAAACTTAATTTCTTTCTCTGCAAATAAATCTCTCATACTCGACAAGTTGTATACTCGGATTCTCATTCCATAAATTGACTTAGTCGAATTAAGAATAAAAATGCAGATTCCTTAGTCGTTTTGTTAAGTGAATAGTCTGCCTTGAAGGGTCCTTACTCCGAGATAAAGACTTGGTTATTTATCAAGTGTTTGGCGACACTCGTGATAATCGAATCAGGATTATATATCCAGGTCCTTAATTTTGCTTTACGAGTGTAAGTCAGTTTAGGATTTTATCTTACCGCAGCTTAGAATAAACATGAAACATCTCAAATCAAATTACATAGGGTTTTTGACAACATCATCGAAATTATGGGTTTGATCAGCAACCCTCTAAGTGTTATCCGATTAAGTCGCCAGTATCATCATCGATTTTCGTCCAGGCATGACCCGAATGATGAAATGTACGATCGCCACCAACTATTTTTAGGGTGTAGTTGATCACCTAAAATGTGGGTGGTCCTACGTGCAGATAAGGGTTTGGGGGTTCATTACATGTGGGGAAGGATTGATACCCCTACAACGCCCTTTCGGTATCTTAGGAGGAGGAGTTTTTGTTGGTCCTGGACGCTAAAGGGGGTGAATAGGCTCTAATTAAAACTCTTTTCTAACTTTGCACCCTAATACTAGTTAAAGGATAAGATCAATGCGGAAGATAACCAGATAGTGAAAGTATTTTGTTTTATTATCCGAAGATAATTACAACAAAATGAACGGAAATAAAATGTATAATTGCACTCTATTTTAGAGTTTTCACTCTTTGGCTAGTTAATTTATATTAGCTCTTGTACATGTACGCACTTATATATTTTCTATATCACTCTCTCGCGCATATACAAAAATATACAAAGCTTGGTGTTTATAGACATCCCTGAAAAACATTCTTGGAACATGTTCTTAGGAGTCTTGTGTAACATTTATTGTTCCTCGGAAAACTCTCACTCAGTGCTGAGATGTGGAGTTCAAGATCTTGAGTCTTCCAACTTTGAATGACTTTGTGAGTTCCCAAGTGCGGTTACCGTAATGTCCACTCATTCTCGTAATCCACTAGCAAGATCTTCGGGTTCTCAACGAATTTATCGACATCGGGACACCACGAACGATGACTTGAATGCGAATTTGATAAAGTGAAGCAGCGTCTTCTTGATGCATTTGTAAGATTCCTTACTCCATGTTAATGAAGCTCGGATCCTTACGTATGATTGTTTGCCTTAGTCCGTGTGCTTGATGTTGGAAATCTTTATTCCGTGTATCGGCACTTCATACTCCGTATAAGCAAGGTTCGGAGAGCTTACTTCGTGTCGGTGCTTCCTTCTTTCAGATTGAGTAATGATTCGGATTCCTTGCTCATTATCGACATGTCCTTACTCGGCCCCAGTGAAGGCTCGGATTCATTGCCCCCATCAAGATGTGTCCTTACTCGATGCGAATAGTGACTTGGTCCCTTATTCCGCACAAGTCTTTTCTTACTCTGTTTGAATAAATATGCGAACTCCTTAGTCCGTATATTCTTTTCCTTAGTCCGTTAGAGTAGAAAACTTGGTTTCTTTCTCCGCAACATTTCTTTCTTACTCTGTGCGAGTTGTAGACTCGAAATCTTATTCCGCATCAATTACCTTAGTCCATTTAAGTGTAAGATGCGATTTCCTTAGTCCATATCTTTAAGTAGTTTATTCACACGAAGGATCCTTACTCCGAATAAAGACTTGGTTATTTACCAAGTGTTTGACGACACTCACTGTGATCTAGATCAAGATTATGTATCTTGTCCTTTGCTTTGTTCTCTGAGTGTAGATCCGGTTTAGAGTTTTATCTTTTGAAATAACTTAGATAAAAACATGAAGAGCTCTCAAATCAAATTACATAGGGTTTTATCCGCATCATCCGAATTTTGGGTTTGATCCAACAATCTCCCCCAATATGGATATGTCAAACCCTTTGTAATCTGATCTGGTTAGGCAGCAAGATATACACAGAGATAAGGATAGATATAATTTCAGTGAAATTGCAACAACAGTACATCATAAGCCTTAGTACAAACATATTACATTTTGAATCATATGGCTTACTGTATTTGAAAATCATAGTTACTACCTGCTCCCTAAGTAACTTCACTTGCTCCTTTGTGCACTAAAACAGATAGTTCCAGTTATGATCAAACTTCATATAATGCTTTATGAAGTAGCAGACATAGGCTCCACAGCTATCTCCATCAGGTTGTTGGGGAACATATGCTTTCCTCAAAATAGCAGAGTTGAGAAGAGCATTGGGAAGCAGAGGAGGTTGGCTAATAGCTTCAAAGAGTCCACTCAGTCTGACAGCAGTTAACAAAGTCCGGAGCAATGGTTCCAGCTGACTGTTCCTCCTTTGGTGTTCCACAACCTGATGTGAATCATGCAGAACAACCCTCTTATCCTTGATTTTGAAAGCTGTAAGCATGTGATGAGGAGAACTTATCCTATACGGAATGAGAACAGTTGTGAGATTTTTCCATGGCTTACTGTTCTCAGCCATTTCGTTGATGAGGGTCTGTATAAAATCTATTTTAGGAAGATAATTATCAAACCAACACGATAGGATATCAATTTTATGCCCTTCTTCATACAAGGAGGGGAACAACCTCATTTATTCCTTTACCGCCAAAGTGAAATTGTCAATGTCTTCAGTTGTGAATAGTCCTTTCTCAAAGATTAATGTGCTTAACTCTTTAGAAGTGAAAGGAGATAGGATTGACAAAAACCTTTTCGGGGTAGAGTGGGCCAAAGCTAGCATAGGCTTTCATCGCAGCAAGGATGGTCCCATCTTTATCAGTTGGATCCAGTTCTGCATATGATGGGAGAAAGGTGACTTGTGGAGTTGGAGCAGGAGCAGAGGGAGAGGGAGCTGCACTGATTGGAGTAGCACTAGAAGTTCTGGAGGAATGGCTATGTTTGGGTACCGGAATACCCGGAGGTAGGGTAAGTGCAAGCCGCTTACTGGGAGCTTGGGTTGAAGGACCAACAGTGTTAGGAGCATATGGATCAGTGAAATCAGATGGAACATTCTCCCCTGATTTGGCGGATCGACGAGAAGCACGGGGAGGACGAGCCACAACGGCAGCCAGATCTGTAACGGAAGAAGACAAACCTTGGAGAGACGTGGTGACCAACTCCACTCTTCTGTCCATGGAAATGGAAGAGTTGGTAAGAGCAGAATGAACCTGAGCGTCGAGAGTGTCGACCTTAGAGGCAATGGCGACAATTTGGGCACTGTGGGCTTGGGCATTACGATCCAGCTATGCGGAAAGCACAGCTTCGGAGTGGATCGTGCCGAAGGAAGGGCGCCCAGAAGTGAACTCAGGAACCTTGGAGGACTCCCCTGCATAAAGAGGTGCAGGTGTGCGCAAGGCAGAAGAGTCCACAGCAGGAGAGGATAAGGGTGCATCAGCAGCAGCAGCAGGTGTGGCTGACCCACTGTGACAAGAAAGGTCAACAACGGGAATATCCGAAGGAGAGGAGAGACCAGCCTCGGCAGGGAAAGAGGTCCTTGCATCATGGGAAGGTCTGGACTGAGCAGTAGTAGGCATATCAGCCTTAAGCATAGACGGCATCAAGAAGCTGTGAGCAGTGTTCCAGCAGATCATATCCTTCGGGGTTTGGGTATGTCGAGTATAATACACCCGGAGATCAGGATCAAGGATGTCGACGGTTGTGCTAGACTGAAACGTAGCTAGCATTCAGTCAGTATGTCGATGGAGAGATGGTCGAGGTAGTCTTGAGGCTTAGGAGGTTATGCTGGGGTGACATCAGGAGAAGAAGGAAGGACATCAGCAACAGCAGCAGCTACTGTAGCATCAACAGCAGCAGCAAGGATAGGCGAGGCAATAGCATCGGTAGCAGAAGGTGCTGAGGAGGCAGCCGGATTATATCTATGCTGAGATGGCCCTGCAACATCAGACGGAGCAATGCGAATGCTATGCTGCGAGCTGCGAGAGTGTGATGGAGCGGTGATAGACTGAATCCTGGAGGAACGGTGAGTAGAACAAACCTTGGGACCAGAGCTTGTAGCTGGGTCACCAACAGAACTATCTTGATGTTCTGAAATGACTACTCGTGCACGGGAGACAGGGGGCCGGTGGATGGTGAGGGTTCCATCGGAGGTAAGGTAATGGAAGTAGAAGTTTTAGGGAAAGGTAATCACCAACCAGTCATTAAAATGGTGCGGACGCAGATGTCATAAAACTATAGAGAGAATCCATCCAAAAGACGAATTCCATTATCAGTGTTGCATCATCCAGAAGAGAAAAGAGCCCCAGTCGAGAGGCAGACGCTCAAAAACCGCATACATTGCAAGAAGCAAGTCGTACGGAACGGAGTCGAAAGCCAAAGTGCGAGTGAGCAAGCACCAACTAAGTATGGTGGCCATACAGCGATAGCGGCCCTGGAAAGACTTGAGCTTGTACTCTTTCACTTTAATATGGCCACCCATGGCGGCAACCATGGTTGGGGCATTCGGTCGATAGTCGGTGCCGGTGGGAAAGTGGAAGACATCACGAATCACTTGAGGTGTGATAACGATAGACTCACCGCAAACAGCGGAGATGGTAGAATCATCATTGCAGGTAAAAATTTGGTAGAAATTGGTAATGTCTTGAATAAGAATATTGACCGGCTCAGACATGAGGTCGAGAAGATTGCTAGCAGCCAAAAGAGAGCGAACTTCTTCTAGCCATGCGGGAGGGTCGAAAATACTAGCCCAATCGACAAGGTGGCCGGTAGTTACACCATAGAGAGCGTGGGATGCCATTGTAGTTGAAGATTAATAGGGAAGAGGAAGCTGGGTCTTTGGGAGCTAGAGAGCGATGAGATTTTGGGTTTAGAAAGGGTGTAAACTCGCGTTACGTGTGAGAGGTCAGGATAAATAGCACCGGTTTCGTGGAAGCCAGCGGGTCTCAGGTTTAAGCGATATGAACAGTGATCTGCTAGACAAACGATGTCATTAGACTTGATGTAGTAGTGCCGCCGATAAGATGATGATGTGGCGGTAGTAATAATCATGCATTTATGAGAGCTATCTGCATACTTCTGAAATTTGAAAAGACAAATTGCCAGGCTCGAGATGTGCATTGAATGAACCATCATTATTCCTCCTCAAAAATACGCGATGTAAGATAATAATTGGATGATCGCGATTTAAGAATTCCAAGAGTCAGGAGGAAATAAACTGACTATCATCTGGAGTTAAGATTGGCCGAAGGAAGAGTATCCAGATGACTGACAGACAGACTCCGTAGTAAATAGGTACTGATGAAGGTAGATTCCTTTGCTCTCTTGGTGTTAAAGAGAGAATAAGTACCACAACACTTCAAATCCGGGACACTAGACAAGATATATAGGGGTGAAATGTAAAGAAAATTTGAACCTGTAGCTTCAGAAAAGATAAACTAAAAGAACAGAAGACTTAATAGGTTGGGATTAGTACGAATATAAGACAGATACGGAAAGGTCAACATAATCCGAACTAATGAAAACAGAACTTATGCATTAAAATTGAATGTGAGACACATACATATGAGTTAACGATCATTTACTGAAATAAATGCATATGACAGATAAGAAACACATAAGTTCGTATAGGTCAACATAGTGAAACCGTCATGCTGAAAGACGTAGCTAAGATTAATTAAATCTATATGATTTAACCCGACTTAAATTTCATGAGTGAATGTTGATTAAAGAACACATGCCAGGATTTAACAATCGATTATCAGATTAAGATGCATAGTTAAAGAAGCAAAATCATCCAATCATGCCATAATTCCGATTCAACAATGCATGCCCAGTCAGATCCAAAAGTGAGAGTATAGAGGGAAGAGCGTCCGAGACATATCAGGGGATTATTATTGAAGTAATAGATAAAGCTTTGGCTCCCCCTAAGATCGTGCGATCCTCTCAGTGATAAACTCCCCCTCAGATAGACAGCCAAGAAAACGGTCATGAGACATATAAGTGGGGTATTACTTGGGAAATAGATAAAGCATTTTCTCTCCCTTAGATCATGCAATCCTCTCGATAGACATTTCCTGCTTAATAATTTAGATCATGAGAAATTGCTGTCTATCCTTTAGGAAACTTCACTTCAGAAGTTGATCAGATTGCAACTGTTATTTCATCCACTAGGCATTCCGAGCTAACCCATTCCATTTCTTCAACCAGACATGTTAATAATTTAATCAATATGAAAAAGCATTGGACATGCGGTGATAAATAAAATTTGAGTCATGATATCCTAAGGAGGTTGTACTCATATATCTTTAATTATGTTAGCTTAAGCGATTTCAGTCGGGAAACGCAAGCATCCTCCCAAAATGAAATTATGGGAATATTATCAGAAACATAATGCATGACACAAGTAAAGATAATCAGCATGAAGTACTGTAAGTGTCTTACACTCATCATGAAGCATGATGCATGTTCTGAAAGACATACTGTTGGGTGAATAAAGTAGAAGCTATGCAGTAAGGTCAAGCATACCTAATTTTAAGAGTAGTTTAGAGAATCTTGCATCAGGTAGGGGCTTAGTGAGTATGTCTGCGAGTTGATCATCCGTAGTAACATGTTCGAGAGACATGTGCTTTTTTAGAACATGATCTCGGATGAAGTGATACCTGACTTCAATATGCTTGGTCTTTGGGTGCATGATAGGATTGTTGCTGATGGCAATCGCACTGGTATTGTCACAGTATAATGAAACAGATGTCATGTTGAAACCGTAGTCATTAAGTTGACTTTGCATCCAGAGAAGCTGTGCGCAGCAACTCCCAGCGGCTATATATTCCGCCTCAGCAGTAGAGGTTGATACGGAATTCTGCTTTTATGAGTCTACATATTAACCAATGTTCTGTTAGATTCGTTAGGGCATTTTTGGGGAGTCTTCAGTTTCGCATTCTATGGGTCTTCGAGTCAATTGACGTTCCATAACTTTATGTCTACGACTTCGACTCTTCGAGTTGTTAGCTATTTTGCTCAGTGATAGTTTTCTTTTCTTCGAACATTGACTCTATGACCTTAATACCTTCGGATCTTCGAGTCTCCAGACTTAGACTATAATTGGAAGCTTTACCAAATCCTATGATTCCCAACAATCTCCCCCTATGTGATGTAAGCAGATAGCGGTTTTGAGCAATAAAGTCTGTGACTCTAAGTTTGTCCAATATGGTTTGGGTATTAAAAAAACAATGCATTGAAAGTCTTTACATTTGAAAAATAAGGGGGATTACATGCATAAGAGGGAATCGTACCCTCCCCCGTAGTCATACATCAGTCTGGGCTCCCCTCGAGGATTAGCTCCCTTTATGATCTTGCTCCTCCTGAGATCACTCCCCCTTTCTAGGGCGAGGAACAAGAATTGGAACCACAAAGGAGCAATACGCAGAAAACAAAAAGAAGACAGATGTGCAAAGACGTATGAAATAAAAGTATGTACACATAACTAAGAAGTAAAGTTCAAATAGGTGTACAATTGGAAAGGAAACTTCAAAAGAAGGCTACTTAAAGTAGTCAATATACTTTACAATGTGTGTGTAAGAAACAGAGCGGACCGCTCACGGAGAAGCTGTGTAGTTGTCAAATTAAGAGTGGCGGCACTGTCGCAGAGTTGCTTAAATTCAGCGGCCAATGTAGGCAAACTGGTGGTCATCAGGATGCGAAGGAAGTGGCAAGCGTAGAAACCACAACTGTGAGCATCGTCCTGAATAGGAACACTTTTCACTCTAGAAATATCCATAGGCTTTGTAAGAGGACGCCCACCATAGAAGATGTTGGATTTCTAGAATACACGGGTGAGTACGACAATGAAGTTCTAAACCTGTTCCCAGCGATGCTTGATAGGTGTACTAGGCAGGGAATCAATAAGGTGGATATGCTACGTTGCAAGGTCAATCTGAAGAAGAAACCAGTGAGGAGAAGTGGTTAAAAACGGTATGAGCACATGACTAACCTCGCTCCATGCCCGAAACCAGGTAGAGTGCTTATGGCCTTGGATGATCTCTAGCAACGAATCATCATCAAGCAAAAAAACCCTGCATAACGGGTGGACACAGCTCCATCTTGAAATTTGGTTGAGCATTGGGTGGGAGACGCCTCAAAATGGATTTCTACGCAAAGATGAAGTGAGTCATCTCCACATTATCCAGCTCTTCGCTGTCATGGAGCAGGCGGCATAAGTCTGGACCATTGAAGGATAGCTCATATCCACACGTCCACGCAGTTTCATCACCAACAACATATTAAATTCTTTGAGTGTGACTAGATTGGCACCGGTAGTGAGCTGGCGCGGTGGAGGTGGATGAGAAGTAGAGCTAGGCTTGGGTTTGGTTAGTGAAGGTGGCATGGATAATTCAGTTTGGGTAGTAGGTGGAATAGAGGGCTTGGGCTGAGAGGAGGGTTGAGGTGTTGGATGAGAGGAGGGTCCTGAGGAAGGTGGAACGGATAAGGAAGTTGGATGAGTAGTGGGTCGCTTCTTCATGCATGTGCCTATGTGCACATTTTCGTCATCAGAGTCCGAACGGACTGGGGCCCTGTAGGCGCGCTTCCGCCAACGTGCATATGTTGCCACAGGTGGAGGTTGAGGAGCTGAAAGGTCCGTTCTTTATTGTTTCCCAGAGATACGTGTCGAGCATGTCTAGGTGTGCTCTCATCCTTGCTTTCCATTTGGAAAAACGAGCAGGTGTACACATAGGTACTTGGGAGGATGAGCCAGGCAAAACGTCGTAGAAGTCTTCTTGTTCTTTCTTGTTGCTGCTGGTACTAGGTTCTTCCTGCTCCTGGTCTCCAGTTGCTCCTTCTTCTGGAGCATGACTAGCTTCAAGTTCCTCAATAGGAACAGGAGCTACAATACTAGAATCCATGTCAGGCATTTAGGGATCTCTACAGAGTTGTAGAACAGCTCTGATACCAATTGTATGTCCCAAAGTGAGTCTAGAGGGGGGGGGGGGTGAATAGACTTTCTTCGTTTGTGGAAGCTAGACTGTTAGTTGGTTTTGGATTCCTCTACGGATGACTATGATGGAAGTATTTATGGAGTAGACGACAGCAGTGTTGTGAGCGATAACGTGAGTAATGATGGACTATCAGACAAAACTGAGAAGAGAGTAAATGCTCTTTTCTCCACATATCTCAGTTATGAAAGTGATGGTTTATGATAGATCGATGTGTGGAAAACAACACAGAGATTAGACTTAGTGGAAGGGCTAGATCTTTGATGAACAAGAGGTTCTTGGATAATCAGATGGATTACTCTTCTTCTTGGTTCAACGCGGCACACAGCACTTGGAAGGATTCTCTCAGAGTCTCTCACTTTCTTTCGTTGGAACACTCACTGTTATTGGTTCTGCAAAGGATTATTTATTTCAAGTGTGTCAGAACCATTTTCTTGTTTTCTGTGTGTTTCCTTCTTTTGAGAGAGAGGTTAAACTCTTAGTTTTGTCATTAAGTGTGTGAGAGATATATTTTTAAGATTAAAGTGCTTGTGCGCCGTGTTGTCCATCCTGACAAACTGTCTTCCCACCACTGAAAATGTGGAATGTCAGGGGATGGGTTGATCTGCTCTGATTTGCAGATCAGATGCCCATGCTGTGTGTTTGTTATGCACTCGATCTTGGCCGTTCATCCGTGGATGGTAGTTGGCAGCAATTAATGTGTTATTAAATGTGCTCAACTACTCGGGACGGCGTGGGCTTGCTGTACAAACCCTAGCTGACGATATCGCTAAGTGGTTATGTTTAGGGTTGTAAGTCTGTCTCGGAGGTAGATGCCTCGTAGGTTCGGTGACTCGAAGATTTCAGTTAGAACCTGTAGGAAGTTGCGAAGTTTTGCTTCAGGCTTTATAGTGTTTCTGTGAGTCTACGACTCATATCTTCGAGTCTTCGAGGCTAGAGTTCTGGTTGGATTAGCCTTTTGTGTCACTCCATTAACTGAAGTCTATGACTCTGCGAGTCTATGACTCTACGAGTCTGCGACTCTTTGAATGACGCTTAGAGTGACTTCTTCGTAGTCCGTCTAATCTACATGTTATTATAGCTACGAGTCTACGACCCTAGTTTTGCGGGTCTATGACCTTCGGGTCTCTCAGCTTACTATATTTGACTAAGTGGCTCTGACAATCTTCGACTCTATGAGTCTTAAACTTCGCTTTTCTTCCTTTGTCTTTCACAGAGGCTCATAAATTCAGTTTCTGTATGGCTACGACCCTTTAGCTACAACTCTCAGCCATCGATCTCCGAGTCTGGAAGTGTGGCAATTTCTTTATAGTGACTATATCCCTTGAGTCTACGACTCTACGACTCTACGACCCTTGAGTTATAGTTTCATTTGTTTGCCAGTCTTTATAGCATCGACTCTTTGATCTTCAACCTACGAGTCTATGAGTCCTGTTTTCTTAACATTGTTCGAAGGATTTGACTCTACGACTTTCAACCTACGAGTCTACGAGTCCTGTTTGCTTAACACTGTACGAAGGCTTTGATTCTATGACTTTCAATCTACGAGTCTGTGAGTCCTATTTTCTTAACAATGTTCGAAGGCTTTAACTCTACAACTCTATGAGTCTTCGAGTCTAGTGGTAGTTCAAGTTCTGTTAATTGACTTAAGTATTTTTAGGGACTCTACAGTTCTATGAGCTACGAGTCTACGAGTCATTTAGCGTTGGTTACTATTCTTTAGAATTCTTCGACTCTACGAGTCTCCGAGCTTGTCGATGCTTGCAGTAACTCTCTCTTTTCCGTACTACGACTCTATGACCTTCGACCTTGGATCTACGAGTCACCAGATGTTCTATCACCATCTTGCTTCGAGTCTCCAGACCCTACGAGTCTGCGAGCCTCCCGCCAACGTGTCCTGTGACAGTTTTACTTCTACGAACTGTGACTCTTCGACCCTACGACCTTCAGTTCTTCAAGTGTCCAGACTTAGACTATAATTTGGTAGCTTCATCAAATCCTGTGTTTCCAACAATCTCCCCCTATTTAATGTAAGCTGACAACGGGTAAATACATGAAGTCTGAGACTACGAGTTTGATGGGAAATTTTAGATTAATTAGAAGATATCTTTGCATATAAAGAATTTGGAGGAGATCAAAATTACAAAAATACACACTCCTCTCCCCCATAGGCATGAAGTTGGGTTAGCTGGCTCCTGTCAAAGATAACTCCCCCTACGAGCTTGCTCCCCCTGAGAAACACTCCCCCTTTCTGGGGTGAGGAACAAGCTCCAGAACACAAACCTCATGGGAGCAATGTAATAAATCACAGATCAGCAGGCAGTAGAGCAAAGACATAAAAAAAAATTTGACAGAAAGTAAGTACACAGAAAAGTGAAAAGCAAGAAAAGCAGTGTACAAGGAATTAGAGTACAAGACAGTTATTGTTTAAATTCAGAGTAGGGTACACTCTGTGTAAACGGAAAAATAGCGGCTTGCTCATCCAGGAGTTGAGCAGGAGTCAAATGTAACAAGGCAGCTCGACTGCTCACACGATCAAATTCAAACACGAGAGCAGGAAAGCTGTTGGTGGTCAGGATGCGAATATAGTGGCAAACATAGAAGCCGCAGCTATGAGCATCATCCTCAGCAGGAACTCCTTGCTTGACTTGAGTGATCTCCATCGGTTTTGTAAGAGGATATCCACCGCACCCATGGGAATATCCCTGAATGACACGGGTGAGAATGCGATTGAATTCACGTAGTTGTTCCCGTCGATGTAGTAATAAAGTGGTAGGATTGGAGTCAAATATGGCTATCCTCTGGTTCGTGAAATCTAGATCGAGGAGAAACCAGTGAGGGGAAGTTGATAGGTAGGGGATGAGCACATGGTCGACCTCGTCCCATGGACGGAAGGAGTTCTCATATCGCCGACCCTGAATAACCTCAATTAATGAGGCATCATCAAGGAGTTGAGCCTGCATAATAGGCAAACAAAGCTCCACACGGGTATCGCGACGAATGTAGAGAGGAAGCTTTGCCAGATAAGATATTTGGGCGAAGATGAATTGTGTCATCTCAACATTATCCATTTCTTCACCGTCGTGCAGTAACCGACATAAGTCTGGACCAGTGAAGAAGGCTTCGTAGCCACACGTCTGCGCAGTGGTATCCCTAGCAACATAGGTATTGAATGCAGCAAGTTCAGCTGAGGTGCCTCCAGTTGTTACAATGCGCGGTGGGGCTAATGGTTGGTCGGTTGTAGTAGCGGCTGGTTTAGTAGGTGAAGCGGGCATGGTGTACTCAGCTGTACTTGGATGGGTAGTGGAGGAACCAGGTTGAGTGGAAGAAGATGGTTGGCTAGGGGCAGCTGTCTGCTTCTTCATGCGTATTCCAACCGGCACATCATCATCATCATCATCAGAATCTGTGATGACAGTGGTTCTATGTGCATGCTTTCGCCCACGCATGTAAGTGGCAGTAGATGGAGGTGGTGAGTGGCTCGGGGAAGGCATAGCTGGCTATGGAGTATCTACTGGTTCAGGTGCAGGCCAGTCGGATGGCTGTGGGAGTGTGTTTTTGACAGTGAGAGATATTTCGCCACTGGCAAGACGATGACATTCAGAAAGAATAGCTCCCAGAGTGGTACTGATTCCTTTGTATTGTCTCTGGTAAGCTCCTTTTATGTCTTCATAGTGTTCCTCCAAATGTCTAAACCCATCGGTGGTCACACGTGTGAGAGATGTCATTTCTTGCTGCACCTTGTCTAGGGCACAGTCTGATAATTCAACTTAAGTTTGTACCTCTTCCATACCTGATTCCATGGTAGCCAGCCGTTCTTCAAAGGCCTAAGAGACTGATGTTTTAAGGATGCCAGAGGAAATCAATTTCTCAATGACCTTGCTTGCCAGAAGATCTACTTCTTCGGCCGTTAGGGAACGTGAGTGAGACGCAGCTGGTACTGGGATAGCCATTGGGATATTGGCTGTGAAATCCTCACTCACTTGAGTGGCCACTTGATGAATTACAGGTGCAGATGGTGTGGCCATCTCAGTCCTTTACACAGTCTCAGGGACTTGTGGGACAGCTCCTACATCGGAGTCACTGGCTGCAGCACCAAGGGTTTGTTCTTCTTCTGCTTCTTTTTCCACCGCAATTGGTACCATCGCAGCATCATGAGGAGTAGATGTGGCAGGTGAGTCCACCATGATGGGAGATGGGGCAACCATTGATACGGCTTCCACTGGGTCTCTTCTTACAAGACCCTGATTAACCAACCAATTAATCAGATGGTCTCTAACTACCATCTGCTTACCAAAGGCGATCCATGCCTTTCGCAGTTCAGCGGGGGTCATATGAGCCTTGGCATATTCCATATAGAAGTCTTCTAGCTCAGTCTCCCCAAGAGAGCTCAACAGAACAGGTGTCGTACCCCTATCTTTTGGGGTTTCTGTCTTGGTGTCTGCCCTCAATTTGCAGGTTCTCTAGTTTCTGCAGTATCCTTGGGCAGCTCGGCACTAGGGACCTCCTCAAGTGTATAAATAGTGGGGAGATGAGTTCTGGCATTGTTCTCCACCACTTTAGCTATATGTATTATTGCGGCGGATGTAGAGGAGCCCCTAGAAGTCTGTGGGACACGGACTGGCTGTCGTGGTATGCGAACTGGGGCTCATACAGAGCTGGCTGTGTCTGCTGCATGACTTCTCGTACTTGAACCAGGCCTCTTCATTGACTTGATTTCCAGCCGACCATCCTCATAGATGCTTTTAAAAATGTATTTGGTCGGTAGTGGCATTGAAGGTCTGTTGCAGAACACGTCAGGGTGCAGGAACCTTAGGACTTTGGTGAGAAGTAGTCCAAAGTGTCCCTTCTTGCTTTTGATCATGGAGTATATCTGAGTTCCCCAGTCTACTCATCTTCCTTGTAGAACATTACACATGATCCTCATCTGCTCATGGCTTGCAGAGTCATGAGCAGTCTTCTTACATAGTAGGCACTGTCCGGTGACTATGAGAGTCGCCAGTGCCTGATCGGAAAACCTAATCTTCAGGGCTCCCCGACCTTGCTTTCCGGGATTGGAATATCCAAGAAAAGACTTACACACTTCTCTGGAGAGACTAGGAACAGGATCAAAGTTACCTTTCGGGAGTGGAAGTGCATTTCGGAGCGTTTTGGCAGAGACTCGAATCTCCACTCCGTGTACCGTTCCCACAATGTCGTCTCCAGCGAATACCATGGTCTCGTAAAATTCCGAAACATCTTCTATCAGCAAGTCTTGCATCCCTGAGCAGACAGATGTAATACCACTATCATCGAGGCGACTTCTGAATTCATTCAGCCAGCTGACTTTGGCGTCGCGTATGGCTTCCCAATCGATTATGAATCTAGGAATGATGTTGCGTAGATCGTCGGCCATCGATGAACTTGGACCTGCCATGGAGCTTGTAGAGAGAGAAAGAGACACTCGTAGAGAGAGATTGTAAGGTTTGAAGGTGGTCAGGGGAGAGAGAAAGAGAGAAAGAGATAGAATCGAAGAGAGAGAGAGAGAGTTTTAGGGTTAGGGTTCGAGTGTGAAAACAATGAACATACCTTCGAGCTCTGTCTTTATCAGTGACTTATATATGAGTTGAGAAGTGTACCGTAGAAGTTACTCACTCCGTCAGTTCGTCTTCATGGTCCGCGTTCTTTTCTCTGACCCGCCTCTTTATCATCCGGATCCACCCGTTGGAATACTCAAGCAATGAGTGCACATCACCCCTTGAGTCGGTGTAAGTTTAATTTTAAGTGCACAGTGACGTGCTGATGTGTCTACGATGCTTGAGTTGTAAGTGACAGAATCCATCTCGCTTTGAGCCATTGGACTGCGACTCTACAAAGCTGCATTTAGGATGCTTCGAGGCTTCGAAGCAGTAGTCTTTGATCCAGCAGTTCTTCGATGTAGTTTGCTTTGAAGTCGACTACGAATTCAGCAACATATGGATTTCTCTAGACTTTTCAAACACTTAACAACACACATGTGATGCTTATGATAATTCACATAATATTATGCATGATGAACAGTGTTGTGAGTGGAATTACGTGCCCAGAACTTGATTTCTTTCACCCACAATACCTGGTTTATATGTATGGCTACTGCATCATTACCATTTAACTCTTCATTTACCTTAGAAATGACTAAGTACTTCACCACACTACATCTTGTGCCAGAAAATGATCACTATGTTAACATAGCATCCAGTAAATCATGGTTTATCAATTGAAGCAACCCAGTCATGAATTTAGAGTCTCCTCACATATTTAGTAAAACTCACTCAGCGGAGGCCTCACCCTCTCACTCTCGGATCAGCATGTGAGTTTGATTCAGGAACTAGAATTACACTGTTTGGTATGCTCATGGTCAACCGAATCTTTACATAACCCTGACCCAACAATGATTTTCAGTTCAGCATAGATGACTTGAGAGACAAGATGGCCCTATTGAGAATCAGAACACACACTCTATCATTATCTAATTTACAACATAGTATAGGTAGAGTTTGGAGTTTGATCATTCGGATTGTCTGTGTGAGTTGTCTCTTTTCTTTTATGGAGCACCAATTTTCAGTGCTTATTCATGATCCCTTTTACATGGACAGAGCTCAACACAGTATCTTTTTGAATCACATGATCATAAAATTTTACCTCCAACTATTACTCTAACAGAGACACAGTCGAGGGGAATAGTGAGGACTCCCCCTAAGATAGGCAGTCAATCTATTGTCTATTTTCATTTTGCCTTTTTCACCTTGCCTTTTTCTAGTGAAAGGTAGTGGCTCTTCTTAAGTAATAGGCTTTTTATGATTCTCAACTACTACAGTCTCAATCATCCTTTGAGCATTAAATCATTGAGGATCCTTTCCGTGTAAGCGAACAGTACCATGAGATACAACAGTTCCGGCTAGTTAATGAATGCAATGTCACACAAGTGATATTCACTCAGAATGAAGATGACAAATAATGGAATATCATTTAATTTAACCATAAAGGGAATTGCACTCATTTCACTCAAGACTTGAGCATTCATGACAGGTTGCACAAAAGACTTGAACCAGGTTCAGAGGTGGCAAGTTTCATCCTTGTGATTTCTCACTTTCCCGCAGTAGACATCCATGAATCACACTTAGCCATTGCTAATTTTCATGCAGACATAAACAGTTATTAACAGTGTCATACTTATGTTCATGCACGGGTAATTAGGTTGAAATGAAACACAAGACATGCTGAGAAATTTATGAATTTAAATCTAACATGCCAAGTTTTGTCATAAGTTCATTGAACATGGCTTCTTGCAGTGGTTTGGTGAATATGTCGGCAAGCTGGTCATCAGTGGATATATACTCCAGGGAAATGTCTTTCTTCAGCACATGGTCACGTATGAAGTGATGTCTGACCTCAATGTGCTTAGTTTTGGGATGCATAACAGGATTGTTGGAGATTGCAATGGCGCTTGTATTGTCACAATACAGAGGCATGGCCTTCAGGTTAAACCTATAGTCGGAAAGTTGACTAGCCATCCAAAGCAATTGAGCACAACAGCTTCCTGCAGCAATATATTCAGCTTCAGGTGTGGAGGTTGAAACTGAATTCTGTTTCCTGCTAAACCAGGATACAAGTCTGTTGCCAAGAAGTTGGCATGTTCCACTTGTGCACTTTCTATCAATCCTGCATCCGACAAAGTCTGCATCTTAATATCCTCAGTTTAAAATCATACTCTTTTGGATATCATAGTCCCAAATTCTCAGTTCCTTTCAGATACCACATAATCCTCTTGACATGTGACAAGTGGGATTCCTTGGGATTAGCTGGGTATCTGGCACAGATGCATGTTGCAAACATTATGTCTGGTCTGTTTGCTGTCAGGTACAGCAGGGATCCAATCATGCTTCTGTATTCTGAGATGTCCACCTCCTTGCCTGCTTCATCCATATCCAGTTTGGCGTTTGTAGGAATGGGAGTTTTCATGTGTGTCACATCAGTCATCTTAAACTTCTTCAGTATCTCCTTTGTGTATTTGGTTTGACTAATAAAAATTCCATCCTCCAACTGCTTGACCTCCAATCCAAGGAAGAATGAGAGTTCTCCCATCATACTCATTTCATATTCACTTTTCATTAGATGGGAGAAGTCATCTTCACATTGCTTTTTGTCTCTTGATCCGAAAATGATGTCATCCACATAAATTTGGACTATCAAGGGTGATCCTTTTCCTTCTTTGAGAAATAGCGTGGGGTCAATTTTGCCTTTTCTGAACTTGTTCTTGATCAGAAATTCTGACAATGTTTCATACCACGCTCTGGGAGCTTGTTTTAGTCCATAAAGAGCCTTCTTCAGTTTGTATACTTTGTGTTCTTGGTTTGGCTCTGGAAATCCGGGTGGTTGTTCAATATAGACTTCTTCTTGGAGGTCTCTATTCAAGAAAGCACTCTTGACATCTATCTGATAAACTTTAAAGTCCTTGAATGTTGCATATGCTAAGAACATGCGAATAGCCTCCAGTCTAGCAACTGGTGCAAAGGTTTCATCATAGTTGATTTCTTCTTCTTGTCTGTATCCTTTTGCAACAAGTCTAGCCTTGTTTTTGATTACAACACCATCAGCATCAAGTTTGTTTCTGAAGATCCATTTCACGCCAATGACTTGTTGTGATCTGGGCCTGTTGACCAACTCCCATACTTTCTGTCTTTTGAACTAATTTAATTCTTCTTGCATCGCATCAATCCAATGGTGATCCTAAACTGCATCATGAACTGATTTTGGCTCCACTTGTGATAGGAAACACATATACAGATTTTCATGGAGTGTGACAGCCCTTGTTGTAACTTGTGCAGCAGGGTCTCCAATTATCAGTTCAGAAGGGTGGTCCTTTAACCTTCTTCTTGCCTTTGAAAGGTCTCCTCTTTCTTCATGATGAATGCCTAATTGCTCAATGTCAGGTTCTTGAGCTGGTAGAAGTGGCAAAGTCTGAACAGGTTGAATGTTAGAGTCATGATTTTCTGCTGGTTTTTGACTTGGTTCCTCAGCAACCGGTTCAGCTCTTAGTTCATCAGGTTCAGGTGCATTTCCCATTGTTTCTGTTGTAGTGGGATTATCTGTATCTTGGTCTTCTACAATGACAATGTCCTGCACTTCATTTACAATTGGATCTCCTTTTTGTATTCCATGATTAGTCTCATCAAAAGAAACATGAATAGACTCTTCAACCACTTTGGTTCTTCTATTAAATACACGATAAGCCTTGCTAGTCATGGAGTATCCAACTAGATATCCATCATCTGATTTGGCATCAAACTTGTTCAAGTAATCCTTGCCATTGTTCAGAATGTAGCAAGTAAACCCGAAGATCCTTAGGTGACCAATGTTTGGTCTCCTTCCCTTTCCATAACTCATAGGGTGTTTTCATGGCTCGTTTGTTGATTAGAGTTCTATTTTGTACATAACAAGCAGTGGCAACAGCTTCAGCGCATAGGGATTTTGGGAACTGAGCTCCTGTCAACATGGTTCTAGCTGCTTCAACTAATGTTCGATTCTTTCTTTCAGCCACTCCATTTTGTTGTGGAGTTCTTGGAGCTGAGAAATTATGGTGGATACCATGTTCAGTACAAAACTCTAACATATCATAAAATTCAAATTCCTTGCCATGATAACTACGAATGTACTTAATAGAAAGACTCTTAACATTTGTGACACAATTGAAGAGTTCAACAAGATTCTCAAATGTTTCAATTTTGTTTTTGAGAAATATGACCCATGTGTATCTGGTATAGTCATCTACTGCTGTAAGAAAGTATCGTGCACCAGATAAGGAAGACACATTTATTGGTCCACATAAGTCTATGTGTAGAAGTTTGAGTGGTTGCGTGATTGAGGTTTTATCTACACTCTTAAAGGAATGTTTAACCTGCTTACCCAGCTGACAATCCCACACGGGTGTTCTTTCTCATAAACATACTTAGGTAAGCCCTCAACCAAGTCAAGAGATGCCAATTTAGACATAGTCTTAAAGTTTAAATAGCCAAATCTTTTGTGCCACAACCAACTAATGTCAGGTGAAGCTTTGGACAGAAAACAAATTGGTTCAGTAGATTGAACATTACCAAAGACCAACTTGTAGACATTGCCTTGTCTATGCCCATTTAGCTTCACCTCTTTGGAGAAAGGGTCCATAACTGTGCAGGTGTGTTTAGTGAACAAAACTTCATAACCCTTTTCACACAATTGACTTATGCTCAACAGGTTATGTTTAAGACCTTGAACAACAGATACATTTTGAATTGAAACAGAACCATTTGAGAGAGTACCCTTACCAACAATTTTACCCTTTTTATTGTCCCCGAAAGTGACAGATGAAGCTGCAACCTCTCTTACCTCACTCAATAAAGAGGCATCATCTGTCATGTGCACAGAATAGGCACTGTCAAGATACCACTCGCTGGAATTGATCTTTTGTTTCCGGTGGCTGCTTTCAACTTCAAGTACCTGTTCCTACACAATGAGCAACTAAGTCTTGGGGGCCCAATTAAGATTGGGCTTTGGGTAAGTGAAAGCTGCAGTTGACAATTTAGGTTTCCAATAAGAAGAGGCAGATTTAACTTTCCATGCTAATCTAGGTGATCCTTCATTAGATTTGTTAACAGGATTAATCTGCAGACTTTTTGCACGTTTTCCTTCCTTATTGTTATCTTTGGTAGCTTTAGTAGGCACAGATTTGACAGTTTTCTTCACAGGTTTGGTCTTTAATTCTTTTGAATGGGTAGCCTGTGTGTGCCTGGTTTGTTTCTTCCTATTAGAGTTGTTGTTGCACTGCAGATTTTTAGAGAAATTCAGCTGTTTAAGGTTTACCCTGATTTCTGTGGCAATCTCCTTCCTAAGATACTCAGGGTAGAATCTGCATTGATAGGAGAGGTGTCCAACTTCACAACAGATGGGGCATTTGATAGGTTTGGATTGAACACTCTATCTCAAGGGTTTTGCTGGAGTGTTAAGAGGTTTCCTAGGTTTTCTCACATATCTTAGACCGTTCTTAACTCTACCATCAGAGACAAACTTAGGCTGGAAGATAGTAGCCTTGCTGGATGAACCAGTCTCAAATGTAGTAGTGTGTCTGCTTGGTTTTGTCTCTGGAATGAATACACCCTTACCCTTGCATTGGGATGTAGAGGACAGTTGACTGAAGGTTCAGCTTCCAGTTCTATCTTAGCAACTACTGCACCACTGTCCTGAGATGCAATAGTACCCAGGTCTTTGAGTTCGGGTGTTACTGGTTTGGGTGGACTAGCAACAGCCATTGATACTTCCTTTCCACAATCAAGGAGCACACTACCAGCAGGAACAAAGCCAGCAAAACACTTGGTCTATACAGGGTAAGTCTGGGCCTTGGCTATTTGGTCTTCAGAGAAAACCTAGACCTAAGGCTAGACCTTTAACATCTGGAGTGGTCCTAAAGTGAGCTGCAATTTTAGCAGAATCTTGCCACTTTTGACTGATTAGTCTTTCCTTTTCTAATTATACTTTAGTTTCAACTAGTTCTTTTTCAAGCCTATCGATGTCTTTATTAGCCAATTTTAGTTGTCTAGCTTTGTTTAAAAGATCATCGTGTGTGCTTCTTATCTTACTCACTTGAGCTCTTAATCTTCTCTCTGTTCTTTCATAATCATCTATAGAGTCTCTATATTCACATGAAAGCTGTTCCAGTTTAGAATAGTATCTTTCTTTGTTAGCTTTCATAGGGAGAAATTGTTCCTCTATTTCTTTAAGAGCTCTATAAGTGTCTTCATATTCAATATAGAGCTGTTCATAAGTTCTTACCTTGAGGGGAGGAGTGTGGTTAGCCATGAAACAGATTAGACTTTTTTCTTTCTTCTCATCGTCAGAAGATTCTTCTTCCTCCTCAGTTTCACTGTTAAACTTGTTAGTGACAAGAGCCTTCTTCCTCTTGTCATCCTTCCTTCTTGAGGAGTTTTTGGTCTTCTTCTTCTGCTCAGCTGCCTCCTTTTTCTCCCTCTTCAGCTTATAACAGTCGGCAGCGAAGTGGCCGGGCTTGTTGCAGTGGCAGCATTGCAACTTCTCCTTATCCTTTCCCTTAGAAAAGGACGAGGACGACTGCCTTGCTTTTCTCCTATAGTTCCCCCTTCTCTTCAGCAGTTTCTTGATCAGAAATTCCACTTCTTCATCTGAGGCACTATCTGAAATAAGTTCATCAACTTCATCTTCTTCCTCTTCTAAAGATGGTTCCCTTGGTTCAGCAGTGGCCTTTAAGGCAACAGACTTCTCCTTTTTCTTGGAAGGGTTCTCAAACGCCTCAAGGTCTTCTTTTTGCATTTCAAACGTCTTGAGGTCCCCATATAATGCTTCCAAAGCACAAGTCTTCCATTCCTTCAGTTGACGGATAGCTAATGTCTTAATCAGCAGTCTCAAGGGTAGAGATCTCAGAATTTGTCATTCTTATCCTTCTGAGAGATCTCAACATTATAAGTCTTCATCCATTGAATCAGACCTGTGAACCGTTTATAGATACTGTCCAATGACTCCTTCGGTTCACATCTGAAGGCTTCATACTCTTGTTTGAGCATGGAGATCTTGTTGTCCTATATTTGCTTGTCTCCCTCGTAGATAAGACAGAGCTTGTCCCATACCTTTTTAGCAGTTTCAAGATCCTGCACATCTGTGAACATGTCATCATCGAGTGCATAAAAAAGTATGGCTTTTGCCTTGAAGCCGAGGTTTACTTTCCTTTGCTCCACCTTAGACCAACTATCTGGGTCTTTTGTCATTAACCGACCTCTCTGCATAATCTTCAGAGTGAAAGGTCCATTCTTTATTGTTTCCTAGAGATACGTGTCGAGCATGTCTAGGTGTGCTCTCATCCTTGCTTTCCATTTGGAAAAACGAGCAGGTGTGCACATAGGTACTTGGGAGGATGATCCAGGCAAAATGTCGTAGAAGTCTTCTTGTTCTTTCTTGTTGCTGCTGGTACTAGGTTCTTCCTGTTCCTGGTCTCCAATTGCTCCTTCTTCTGGCGCACGATTGGCTTCAAGTTCCTCAATAGGAACTGGAGCTTGCTCGGGAGCTGGAGCTACACTACTGGAATCCATGTCAGCCATTTAGGGATCTCTACAGAGTTGTAGAACAACTCTGATACCAATTGTAGGTCCCAAAGTGAGTCTAGAGGGGGGGGGGGGGTGAATAGACTTTCTTCGTTTGCGGAAGCTAGACTGTTAGCTGGTTTTGGATTCCTCTACGGATGACTATGATGGAAGTATTTATGGAGTAAACGACAGTAGTGTTGTGAGCAATAATGTGAGTGATGATGAACTATCGGACAAAACTGAGCAGAGAGTAAATGCTCTTTTCTCCACAGATCTCAGTTATCAAAGTGATGGTTTATGATAGATCGATGTGTGGAAAACAACACGGAGATTAGACTTAGTGGAAGTGCTAGATCTTTGATGAACAAGAGGTTCTTGGATAATCAGATGGATTACTCTTCTTCTTGGTTCAACGCGGCGCACAACACTTGGAAGGATTCTCTCAGATTCTCTCACTTTCTTTCGTTGGAACACTCACTGTTATTGGTTTTGCAAAGGATTATTTATTTCAAGTGTGTCAAAACCATTTTCTTGTTTTCTGTGTGTTTCCTTCTTTTGAGAGAGAGGTTAAACTCTTAGTTTTTGTCATTAAGTGTGTGAGAGATATATTTTAAGATTAAAGTGCTTGTGCGCTGTGTTGTCCATCCCGACAGACTGTCTTCCCACCACCGAAAATGGGGAATGTCAGGGGATGGGTTGTTCTGCTCTGATTTGCAGATCAGATGCCCATACTGTGTGTTTGGCATGCAGTCGATCTTGGACGTTCATCCGTGGATGGTAGTTGACAGCAATTAATGTGTCATTAAATGCGCTCAACTGCTCGGGACAGCGCATGCTTGCTGTACATACCCTAGCTGACGATATCGCTAAATGGCTATGTTTAGGGTTGTAATTCTGCCTCGGAGGTAGATGCATCGTAGGTTCGGTGACTCGAAGATTTCAGTTAGAACCTGTAGGAAGTTGCGAAATTTTGCTTCAGGCTTTATAGTGTTTCTGCGAGTCTACGACTCATATCTTCGAGTCTTCGAGGCTAGAGTTCAGGTTGGATTAGCCTTTCGTGTCACTCCATTAACTGAAGTCTACTACTTTGCGAGTCTATGACTCTACAAGTCTGCGACTCTTCGAATGACGCTTAGAGTGACTTCTTCGTAGTCCGTCTAATCTACCTGTTATTATAGCTACGAGTCTATGACCCTAGCTCTGCGGGTCTACGACCTTCGGGTCTCTCAGCTTACTATATTTGACTAAGTGGCTCTGACAATCTTCAACTCTACGAGTCTTAAATGTCACTTTTCTTCCTTGGTCTTTCACAGAGGCTCATAAACTGAGTTTCTGTATGGCTACGACCCTTCAGCTACAACTTTCAACCATCGATCTCCAAGTCTGGAAGTGTGGCAATTTCTTTATAGTGACTGTATCCCTTGATTCTACGACTCTACGACCCTTGAGTTACAGTTTCATTTGTTTGCCAGTCTTTATAGCATCGACTCTTCGATCTTCAACCTACGAGTCTACGAGTCGTGTTTTCTTAACATTGTTCGAAGGATTTGACTCTACGACTTTCAACTTACGAGTCTACGAGTCCTGTTTGCTTAACACTGTTCGAAGGCTTCAATTCTATGGCTTTCAATCTACGAGTCTGTGAGTCCTGTTTTCTTAACAATGTTCGAAGGCTTCGACTCTGCGACTCTACGAGTCTTCGAGTCTAGTGGTAGTTCAAGTTCTGTTAATTGACT
Organism: Taxillus chinensis; assembly: GCA_023512835.1. Taxonomy (NCBI): domain Eukaryota; kingdom Viridiplantae; phylum Streptophyta; class Magnoliopsida; order Santalales; family Loranthaceae; genus Taxillus; species Taxillus chinensis. Next base: position 56,382,557 of record CM042089.1, read on the forward strand.
TAAGTATTTTTAGGGACTCTATAGTTCTACGGGCTATGAGTCTACAAGTCATTTAGCGTTGGTTACTGTTCTTTAGAATTCTTCGACTCTACGAGTCTCCGAGCTTGTCGATGCTTGCAGTAACTCTCTCTTTTCCGTACTACGACTCTACGACCTTCGACCCTACATCTACGAGTCACTAGATGTTCTGTCACCATCTTGCTTCGAGTCTACAGACCCTACGAGTGTACGAGCCTCCCGCCAATGTGTCCTGTGACAGTTTTACTTCTACGAACTGCGACTCTTCGACCCTACGACCTTCGGTTCTTTTAGTCTCCATACTTAGACTATAATTTTGCAGCTTCATCAAATCCTGTGTTTCTGACACAGCCAATAAACTAGGGTAGGTCATGTGCATCAATCTAGTCATGAATTCACCAGTCACATCTCACATATCAACAAAACTCACTCAATGATGGCCTCATCATCTCACTTTTGGATCAGCATGTGAGTTTGATTCAGGAACTAGAAATACACTATTTGGTATAATCATGGTCATCTGTATCTTACCATAAACCCTGATCTAGCAATGATTTTTAGTTCAGATTGATGACTTGAGAGACAGGATGGTCCTATTGAGAATCAGAACACACACTCTATCATTGTCTACTTTACAACACATCACATACATAGAGTTTGGAGTTTGATCATCCAGTTTTCTGTGTGAGTTGTCATTTCTTTTCTGAAACCCATTTATGAGGGTTTATTCATTAACTTTTCATGCAGATGGAGCTCAACACTGTTTTCTGTTTATGTACATTGATCAATTAATACATAACTCCAACTATTACTTTTGAAAGAAAACTAGTCATGGGGAATGGTGAGGACTCCCCCTAAGATATACCCACATGGTTTTCTTTTATTTTCGTATTTAGCCTTTTTCCACCTTGCCTTTTTCTTGTATTAGGTGTTTGATCTTTTGAAGTAATAGACTTTTTACGATTCTCAAATACTACAGTCTTAGTTATCCTTAGAGCCTTGAATCATTGAGGATCTTTTCCAGGCAATCAGCCATACCATGAGATACAATAGTTCCTACTAGTTGATGAATGTAATGCCACACAAGTGATATTCACATAGAAAGAAAGCCATTTGAATGGGAACATCATAGAGATGAAGTATTAATGGAATTGTACTCTATTCACTCATGTGACTTGAACATTCATGACAGATAGTGCTCATAACCTGAACATAGGTTCCGAGGAAGCATGTCTCATTCACGTGGTATGCTAATTTCCCATAATAAGAGCATGTGAATCACACTTATACATCACTAATTATCATGGAAAAACAAAGTGATCACGTTTGGTGTCATACTTATGTTCATGCAGAGGTAGTATAGCTGAAATGACACATAGAGTATGCAATAAGGTTAAGAAAATTTATGTTGGACCCTATTTTGTCCGGGTTGGACATATTTTATCAAATTCAATTTTTCTCCATGCCGCCTCAATTTGTTGAAATTTTGCAGAACGATAGAGTCATGACCATTGAGCCACAAATGCCCGATTTCAAGAAATTATTTGAACGGCCTCCAAATGCCAAAGAATCAGTCCTAGGCAATAGAAAATCTAATTTGAGGATCAACACAATCGACCGCGCTCAATTCTGAGGTCAAACGAAGAAGATATTGTCAAAACAGCGTTCGAGCCGCCAACAGTGGTCAAAACGGTAATTAACTTTCCAAACAAATCTACGAATTAGGTCACGAACCTCGTAATCTCATTTTACTCATCGCTTTGAGAATTTTGACATATATATTGTATATATTCGCTCCTGGGGTCTTTTTAATAAAATTAAAAATAAATAATCTCAGTATAGGCTTGCCATAAAAATGATATTGTTTTCAAATAAAATTGACACGGGGTCGCTCGTCTCGTCATGACGCCCCGAGTCCACAAATATTTTTTTCGAGACTTTTTGGAATCCGATTTGTCCTGCCGATTCCAAAAACCGAAAGGCATCAGTTAAAAATCCCAAAACAACATATTTTTCTGCTTTTATTTTACTTTCCCGCCAATCTCTCACCACGTGTCACCATTTTACTAGTTTAAAAAAAAAACAAAATACAAAAACATAAAACAAAAATAAAATAATAAATAATAAAAATAAAAGAATCGCATGATCTTATCGCTGCACCAACTCCTCTTGTCTTCTTCCTTTCTCTCTCCCTTCTCACCTCGTCTCCATCGCCGGATCCACGCAGCGACCACCGTGATCCCGGAGGACCACCTCGCGCCCGCCGGACCACTGCGCCAGCTTATCCCTCCAGCTAACCGAGCTCAACCATGGTTCGACTCGTGGTCATCCTCCCTCTCTCAAACCAAACCGCAGCGCTAACCCAACACCTGTTCAACACCGTTGCTCCATCACCTGGCTCAAACCCTTTTGCCTCACCTATAAAACCCCTAACCCGATCAAGCCTCTTCTCTGTCTAGTTAGTTCCCTGGCCAAAAAAAAATGCCAGACACACCACACCCTTCCCTTCCTCTCTCAACTCCAAAGCCCTATACACAGAACCCGGCCTTCCATCGTTCCATCACCTCTCGACTCTCTCCTCTTCTTCCCTAAAACCCATCCCTAGAACCCGAACTCGTTAGCTCCCTGAAAAAAAATCAAAAAAAACCACCACACCTCTCTCTCCTTGGCTCCGAAGAAAATCAATGCCCACGACCCCCATCTCCAAACCGTTTCTTTCTCATATCGCCAAAACTAGACACCCCTCCCTCGTTTCCCCTTTGGTTGGCATGCTACCCGCCGGCCATCGTGGATTGCGACCCCAAAATCCACTGGTACACTGGCACCTACCGATCACTCCGGATCGCTCCTTCCATTGGTACACCTACTATCAGGCGTCCCAAAGTCTTCATGAGGAACCCAAAGAAGGTGCAAAGGACGGCTAGAAGGCACGGGAGGCCTACAGTTTGAACCTATCGTTGTTCGCCGCTATTGTTATCCAGTCAGAAGTCAACGCAAGGGATATCTAGCCCAAGTACGAGAAGATAGGCGTCGACCCTTGAGGAAACGCATCTTCGGCAGTCCTTTTTTTGGGTAATGTATCGGCCATGTGAGTTCTTATCTGTGTTTTGTTTGTTCTTAGTATGTCTTTATGCTACCTGAATCCTCATGGATTTAACTACACATTGCGTGAGTTTCTGTCTGATGGAAGGCTAGTTAATCTATATGTGTGCCTGGGGATTATTGATTCTCTTTATATTGTCCGAGTGTTGATAGAGCTATACATTTCTCTCTGGCTATCTATGCTCTCTGATTCTGTTCCTCTATATTTGTGCTATTCATTTGCTTCTGTTTGTGATGATTTCTCACGGTGATGAGTGCATAAAAAGAAAAAAAAAGGAAAACATTTGAATAAGAGAAGTGATAAATGGGTGAACATGTGATCTGGGTTGTGCTTCATTCATTTTTATCTGGTTTTCAAAGCATGTGAATGTTTTGATCTGGCTTTCAAAATGTGTGAACCCACTAGTGGTTTTCAAAACGTGTGAGTCCTCTGGTCTGGTTCTCCGAACCACGTTTGGTTTTTAAAATGTGGGTGTGCACTGGTTTGGACGTCGTATTCTGCGTGGATGTTATTTCACTGCATGAATCTTGTTTAATTGTGTGATTTCTGGGATTATTATGGTTGTTGGATTTTCTATTCGTTGCTACTATTTTCTCACTGTGTTTCCACCGTTTTTTTTTTTTGTTTTTGTGCTTGGTTCCACTTTGTCTGGTCACGTGGGCTTGAATGAGGTTCTGGCGTGGAAACCATTTGTTTCTTGGCTACATTGTTCTGTTTCCAGTTTGGTCAACCTGTATATTGTAGATGTGATTAATGTTTTTATTTATCCCTATTTCCTTTCATTTTGGCTTTAGGGAGTTGTGTTGGTTTTCGGCCCATAGAAATCCTGTTAGTTTGGGCTTTATAATTCTGGGACACATAGTTTGTAATTTGTAAATAAGTGAAGTAAGAAAACAAAGAAAAAAAAGAGAAGAGAGAGAAAAAAAGAAGTAGGAAAAATGTAGAGAGTTTATTTTATTTGTATGTCACACTCACATACAATATATTTGTGTTTTATTTATTTTTGACTTTCATCATTTCTAAAAAAAGCAGTTTCTAAAATAAAAAAACATTTTCTTAAATAAAATATGGTTTACAAAAAAAACAAAAAACAAAAAAACAACTGTTTTTGTAAATAAATAATAATATAAAAAATATTTTTTTTCTAGCAAAAAAAAATCTTTTCTTAACTTGAAAAGGTTCTTCATTTACTTAGCATTTTCAAGTACTTGGGTTTTTCAACGCTTGATTTTTTTCTTATACCTTAGGTTCAAATTTCGATTATGTTTCAACTTTTCCAAACACTTAGATTTTTTTTTTTATGCTCTTCACCTTTTACCCTTAGTAGCATTAATAGCGTGTGCTTTGAATAAATCGAACTTTGTTTTTTAGTTTTAAGTTTTAAATTTCAAGAAAACCATAAAATCCCTTTTAGAGATGTAGTAATAAATTGAGTTTAATTTTCAAACTACAACAATGATTGTAGAAATAAAAATGGAAAAATCAAAATGTTAGGACTCCCTTTAGATGCTTAGGACAAATTGGACTTAATCTTACTTCAACAAATAATTTAGGACATAAAAAGGAGTAGACCTTTTAGGCCACATGTAAATTTCACATCACTTTTAGGCTAATTAACTTTAGGTCAAATAATTAAAACAAGTTAGAAACCTCCAAATCCTAAGATAGGTACCGAAAGGGTGTCGTGGGGGTGTTAGTCCTTCCTCACGCATAACAAACTCCTGAGCCCATCCCTAGTGGCATAGATAATTTCCTTTTAGGTGGCCAACCGCACCCTAAAAACGGTTGGTGGCGACTCCGTATTTTCATTACCATTCGGATGAAGGTTGGGGGGAACCGCACCCCAAAAGCAGTTTTCCTCCCGGACGAAACCCGGTGATGACAGCTGGCGACTCCGCTGGGCCTAGGATTAGGATTAGGAGGTTTATGTAAAGACTTGTATTTGGGTAGTTTTGAGAGATAGACATTCTATGGGAATGCAACTATCTAGATGGTAGTGTAGTCGTCAATGTGAGCATTTTGACTGTACTTGGGCCCGATTCCGAGTCGGGGCCCCGTTTGACCCGATTGTTGACTTTTCGAGGTTTATTGGTTGACTTTGCGTTTGGGCGGTCTTTTGGGTGTAATAATATCTGTTTAGTGTTGTGCTCATCATTTCGAGCGTTTTGACAGTAATTGGGCTCAATTTGGAGTTCGTGACCTCGGGAGGTCAATTATTGCGTTCGGGAGATCAATTATTGGCAGCAATATAAATAATTAAGAAACTGCATTATCCCTTTATTTTTGCTTGGTGCATGCATGTTTGAGCAAGAGAGAGAGAGAGGGAAAGTGAAGAACTCCTTTTGGTGATTTTGGGGCGATTGGAGCTCGTGGATCGCAAATAATCTTTCAAGGTAGGTGTCCTTGAACCTCTTATCTCGATTCTGCATTGGAATATGCGTGAATTTATCATGATTTAAGAATTTGAGTATGAACCCTAGGTTTTGGGGAAAAACCCAATTTTGGGGTTAGATATGATGATTTAGCATAAAATCTGTGGTTAAGAACTGATTTATATCAGTTTGGGTACGTAATTTGGTACTCTGTTTAGTAAAATGCATGTTTGTGAGTGCCTGGGGGTTGCTGGGTTGATTCCAGACGAAATTAGGCCAAAAACGATGATAAACAGCCCCCTGGGCGAACTGCAGGGTCGAAGTTCGTAGTCAGCAGCTGTGGAGTCAGCCGCTTCGTTAGTCCGAGCAGTAGTCCGGAGCAGTTAGTCTGGAGCAGTAGTCCGGAGCAGTTAGTCCGAATAAGTAGTCCGGATCATCAGCAGTGATCCGCAGCAGCGGAACCGGATCAGCAGCAGTGATCCGCAGTAGCGTTCCGCAGCAGTGTTTCGCAGCAATGCAACTGCACTGCACTGGACATTTACATTGTAAACCATTATGCCTCTCCACATTTAAATTATACTTAAGTTACGATGTAAATAACAAAATACCCCCCCCATTTGGATTCAAAGAAAAATACTAGAAAAATTAATTCCCACTCTTTCAAAATGTGAAAATTGGGATTTAGTGTAAAATCTCGGAAAAACCCAAAAGTTCGTAGTGGTGAATTTTTGGAAAGTGGGGTTAGACATCTCAGAAAAATCCCCAAAAATCAGATTATCTTATTTATGATATGGGAACCCAATGCCGGGACTTTTGATTTCAAGAAAATAGCTGCTATGGGTACTTCCTTCATAAATCAAGGATTGAGGATTTACTTGTGAAGACTGGCTACAGTTTTAAAGGAAATGTTGAGAATGACATGCCATACTCATGTTAGTATGTTGGTGTGAGGTATTGGGGCATGGACTCCGTGACTTGTTTGGGTTCTCACCGTGATGCACCGATGGTGCGATGTGGTTGACGGGGCAGGCATATGCGCCGATGGCAGGCCTGTGTGGCGACTGTGGCCGGGCATATTGCGCTGTGCCGTGGCAGGCATATGCGCCGATGGTAGGCCGGTGTGGCGACTGTGTCCGGGCATATAGCGCTGTGGTAGGGCTGAGTGCCCTGAGCTGGGATCCTGTTGAGGATCGTGGACAAGCTGTCCTGTGTGGGTAGGCTAGGTCCTGATGTTTGTTTGCAGGCTGAGTCCTGATGATTGGGCACACTACACAGTGTACGAGTACACAGAGCATGTAGTATAGACTTGTATGTCTGCATGATGTGGAGTGTTGGGGTCACCTATTGAGCTTGTCGCTCACCCCTACTTGTTGTTTACCTTTTTCAGGTGTGACCCGAGACTAGTGGAGGACTTTCTTCCAGGAGGACATGCCCACTACTCTGATGTATGATACAGTACTGTATTCTGTATTGTGTATTGCATTATGTTTGTATCCCGGATATGGGTCCGTGGACAGTTGTATTTGCATACTGTTTGTGATGTGACGTCTGTATGACTGTTTGACTTATTGTATGCATGATGATGTATGGGAAAGTACAGGATTACCCTTGATGTATGACTGTACAGGGTTGCATATTTGAGACAACACCCGCGGTGTAGTCTCTATTGGTGCTAGTCACCAACCCCTTGACCTTTCGGGTGCGGGCAAGGGGAAGTCATGTTCCGGGGGGGGGGGGTTGTGGGGGTGGGGGGCGGGGGGGGGGGTGGGGGGGGGGGGGGGGGGGGGGTTGACGGTTTGGTGGGGGGGGGGGGGTTTATTCTTTGTTTTAAATTGTTTTTATTCTTTTATTCTTTATTTAATCGATTTATTTACTAAGTTTACTCGTCGTCGCATGATAGTTTTGATTTATGCGCTTTGAGACCATGGTAGTCGTGTTTTATTGCTTTTCCTAAATCGTTGCATTCATGCATAAACCCTCTACCCGGGTTTCTATCACAATCTAGGTTAGCGAGGTTTAGTAGGGTGCCCTGCGCGTTGATCATTATCCGCAAAGGGACCCCGGACTCTTCACTCAGGCTTGAGGTCATTTTAAGGCACGTCCTTTTAAGGTCCCCCTCCGACAAATCCCATGGTGTACGGAGCCCTCTAGAGAGGAAGCTTGGGGACCAACGAATAAGATAGGATGGGAATCATGGCCCATTAGGGGCACACTGACCCACATGTTGTTTGTCCATTTTAGCTTTCCTTTTGAAGGATAGGTTCATCATATCATATTGTTGGATCAAACCCAGAATTTGGATAATGCTGATAAAGCCTTATGTAATTTGATCTGAGATCTTTTGTGTTTATTTGATCATTGCAGAAGGTATGTTACTAATCCAAAGATGCACTCGTGAGAGCAAAGCTAAGGACAGGATACATAATCCTGATCCGGACAAGAGTGAGTGTCGTCAAACACTTGGTAAATAACCAAGTAACAAATACATACGGAATGAGGAACAATCCTACGGACTAAGAACTTAAAGGATAAGTGTGGAGTAAGGAAACTAGATGCGGAGTAAGGAAACCAGATGCGGAGTAAGGAATCCGGATTTATTACTCGCCCGGAGTAAGGAACTTACATACGGAGTAAGGAACTTACATGCGGAGTAAGGAACTTACATACTGAGTAAGGAACTTACATGCGGAGTAAGGAACTTACATGCGGAGTAAGGAACTTACATGCGGAGTAAGGAACTTACATGCGGAGTAAGGAAGCGCTGACACGGACTAAGGATTCCAGTACTAAATAGATACGGAGTAAGCAACCACTGACACGGAGTAAGGTTCCGAGCTTCATTAACTACGGAGTAAGGAAAATTACACCGGACCAAGAAGACATTGCTCCAACTAAACCGCATTTAAAGTTATCAGCTCGTGGTGTCCCGATGTAAGACAAATGTATTGAGAATCTGAAGAATCTTACACGCGGATCATCCGAATATGTGGACACAACCTTAATTGTATCTCGGAACTCACAAAGACATTTATACTCTTCAAATCCAAGATCTTGAGCTCCACAATCCGCAGCAGTTAAGGCAGAGAGATTACCGAGGGATAGTTAGTGCGGAACGCATTCCGGAACTACAAGTTCCAAGGTTGTCTCTTAGGAATGTTTTGTATAAATATTCATACTTATACTTTATGAGAAAAAGAAGTTGAGACGTGAAAAAAAAAAACAAAAGAAAATAAGAGCGTCATCATCTTTGGAGATAGAACTTGGCTAGAGTGTGAGTTCATTTTGTAAACAGAGTGTAAGAGAGTGTTTGCTTCTATTTTGTTGTAATCACCTTGTGATAATAAAACAAAATACTTCCACTATCTGGTTATCTTCCGCAGTGATTCTATCACTAAAACTAGATAAGTGTTTGTGTCTTGAGAGAAAAGAAAGAGTTCGAATAAGAGCCTATTCACCCCCCCCCCCTTTAGGCTCCAAGGGACCATCAAGTGGTATCAGAGCTAGTTCTACTTTGTTCTAAGTAGAGATCCCACTCTTTCAATCTCAGAAATGGCCGAAGAAAGCAGTATGCTATTCAACACTCGCCTTAACTCCGGAGGTGCACAGGAGCCCGTCCCGAATCGAAGCAGCAGTGAAAATGTCGACCCACCTCAACCTGCAGTGCCGCCGCTTCTCAACCACGGAGTTCTGGTTTTACTTTAACGAAACCGCCCAAATTCACACCTGAGCTTTTCTCCCAGGTGGAAAGCTCGCATGAAGATGTTTATGGTTTGCCATGATCATCTTATGTGGCCATGTCTTCATCAGGAGATTCCAATTCCGATGACTATCGGAGAACATGGAGTAAGGAGGCCAAAGACAGATCCTGAACTTACCAACGATGAAAGAGCCTGGCGGGCGCTAGTGAAAAGGCTCGGCTTATGTTACATCGTCTTTGGATTCCGAGGCTTTCCAGGACGTCCAGGGCTGCACGACAACAAAAGTCTTTGGGACAAACCGACAATCCTCTATGAGGGGAGTCGGTCCTAGATGCAGAATGTGATCTGTACTCTCAGACGAACTTTGAGAGTTTTAATCATAAATCGGGCGAATCACTTGAAAGCATCTATCGGAGATTCGGCAAGCTCATTCTTGAACCGAAGACTGGTCAATGAGCATTACTCTCAATCCCAGATCAATGACAAGTTCTTTCGCTCCTTGCCGGATCGCTACTACTCCAAACAACTCCAGATGCAATCGGACAAAAACGCGGTATGTTCCCCTTGAAGAAGCGTATGGAGAGCTGCGGACTCACGAAGTCGGGTTTAAGTACTCGACGAGAGATGAGAAAATAGCTCGGAAAGAAAAGGGGGTAGCTCTCAAAGCTACGGAATGTCTAAACATACCGAGGAATGATGATACGGACGTATCCGACAATTCGATTCCGACGAGGAGGAGGAGATAACCCTTCTTGTCAAATCCTTTGAGCGATTCCTACGGAAAAGCGAGAAAAGGGATCGAAGACGCTCATCATCATCGTTCCAACGGAAGGAGCGACCGGAGTCAAGTTCCCAGGAATGTTTCAACTGTGGGAAAACCGGTCACCTGGGCCAAGGAATGTAGGTCCAAAGCAAAGGTGGCCGAGAAAAGTGACAAGGTAACTCCTCGCCGCTCCACCTCAGATAACAGCAAGAGCAAGAGAAAGGCGCTCCTGAAAAAATACATGAGTGGCTCGGAAGAAGAGGAGGAATCCTCGGATGATGAGCCGACCACTAAGCCGAACGTCCGCCTCATGGCAAATACGAGGTACCTTCTATCTCGAGCTCCTGAGTAAATTAGAATCTCTTACTACCGCATGTGATCATGAAAAGAATGAGAGACTAATAATTACTCAAATGTACAAAGATATGGAAAGTCAGAATAAACGTCTTGAATTTACTATTAATAGACTCGAAAAGGACGTCACTGACTTCAGAGGAAAAGAAGCTTGGTATCATGATCTTAGAGCTGAAAATCATTTGTTAAATACCAATCTCTCAGGCCTAAAAGTTATAGTGAAAAGACTCGAAAATGAACTGGAACAGGAAAAGGAAATAAATCGTAAGTGGCTAAAATCCGGGGAAATAGCCTCTACCTTTAGGACTGACCCTGACGACATTCGAGTCAAACCTGGCCTAGGTTCTGAACCATCAACTTCCATAGCTCAAGCTACTGAGTGTCCTCCGGATTTCACTCCTAAACTAACCAACTTATATCCTGTTAGTACATCTAAACCGTTGGATGGTTTCATTTCAGGTGGCACCATAGTTTATGACTGTGGAGCAGAGGCTGTTACTGCACCTCCCAAACCAGTAGCACCCGTAACTAAAGATGAAGGGAAGGCTGCTGCAGTTAAAGCCAAAACTGTAGCACCCAAAAAGAAAGACAAGGCTAAGGCTGACGCATTTAGGGCCAAGAGCGCGTCACCCAAACGTAATGGATTAGGCCACAGGGAACAGAGTAGAAAATCTGTATAATCTAAGAGACCTATATCCCCTGTTTGTACTTCACATTATAGTGTCTGTTCCATCTGTAGGGAAATGGGTCATTATCACTATGAATGTTGGAGTCTATCTGATAGCTGGCTTTGTAATCAATTTCAATCAAATAAAGATCAGTTTTATAAAAGGGGTTCTTCGAGCAAAACAAAATCTAAATCTAAAAGGAGTGTCTCTCCCAAGAAAACCCAAATAAAAGAAGCAGCTGAAACTAACAAGTTAATGTCAACTTGGAAAGCTAAGAGTCCTAACAAAATCAAATCCGTAAATGTTGACAATATCGGCTCTCACTCTAACCGCCCGAAACAAGTTTGGGCACCAAAAGTGTAAACTGTTGTCTTTCAGGAGCATCTCTGGAATGAATTGCCGGATCACTTGAAGTTAAAGATCAATCAAAGCAAGTGGATCCTTGATAGTGGATGCTCCGGACATATGACGGGTGACCAGACTCTACTTGTAGAAGTTAATGATAAACAAGGTCCATCCGTTTCATATGGCGACAACAAGAAAGGTAAGATGTCGGGTATGGCACTTTAACTAACGGCCGTGTATCAATCACTAAAGTTGCACTAGTCGAAGGTTTAAAGCATAATTTGCTAAGTGTTAGTAAACTATGTGACAAAGGATTTATTGTTTCCTTTTTGTCCAACACCTGTACAAAGAGAAAACTTATCCAGGAGATGTTAAGTTATCCGGATCAAGAGATGGGGACATATACTCGGTGGTCTTAAGAAATAATTCTTCGACCCTGTATGCTTCCTCACGAAAGCAACAGATGAAGATAGTTGGTTATGGCACAAGCGATGCGCACATTTAAATTTTAAGACTTTGTCTAAACCGGCGTCACTTGATCTTGTCACTGGTCTACCCAAACTCAAGTTCTCCGGAGACACTCTCTTGTCGAGAATGCCAACTTGGTAAACAGACCAAACACGGCTTTAAGAGCAAATCGGTTAACTCAATAATTGCTCCTCTCGCAACTTCTTCATATGGACCTATGTGGTCCTATATCCGTTTCATCACTAGTCAGGTGAGATATACCCTTGTGGTTATCGATGATTTCACCAGATACACATGGGTGATGTTCCTGAAATCAAAGGATCAAACTTTTGAACATCTTGTAGATCTCTTCAACTGGATAAGCAACTCACAAGGACCGAGCATTAAATGCATCAGGAGTGATCATGGTACAGAATTTGATTTTTCGAAATGAGATCATATTGTTCGAACAGGGGCATACAACATGACTTCTCTGCTCCCAGAACCCCACAACAAAATGGGGTAGCCGAGCACAAGAATCGAACTTTAGTTGAAGCTGGTAGATCCATGTTAGCAGGGGCAACGCTTCCTCTCGCTCATGGGCTCAAGTTGTGTCCACCGCCCGCTATGTTCGAATAGAACTCTAATAAATAAATCTACCATGAAAATACCCTATGAGATGTGGAGAGGACGAAAACCTTCAATTTCACATTTCAGAGCTTTTGGGTGTACTTGCTATATATTGATAAATGGCAAAGAAACCCGGAATAAATTTGAACCAAAATCTGATGATGGGATTTTTGTCGGGTACTCATTACATAGCAAGGCTTATCGGGTCTTCAATAGAAAACTTTTTAAAGTTGAAGAATCTATCCATGTGACCTTTGATGAAGCTAACCTCGTTTGGTCAAAAGTCGGTCCTTCAAATTCCAATATGCAGGCATATGGACAACAACGTCGATTACTCGAAGTTTATGAATATTCCTGTTACACATCCTGACTGGTATTCTGACCAACCACGTGGCATCAGCGAAACACAACGAAATTTTATGGATGATGCTACGGATGACTCTGACTCCGGACTACCATTTAGCTCCGGACAAACTCCTACGGATACACAAAATTCCAGAGCACCTTCAAGTCCGTCCGGACTAGTTAACACTGGAAGAAACAGTGTTGAAGAACCAACTAGTTCATCCGTACCTCTAAATACGGAAACATCTACTCCGGACGAAGCTCAACCAGTCGATACAACTGAACCACCCAATCTGGAAGAGCTTCAAATTGTTCAAGATCAACCAACACACGCACAGAATTATAGATGGACCCGAAACCATCCCTCAGATCAAGTGATTGGTGATCCTACTGTTGGTGTAAGAACAAGAGCAGCCACCTCAAACATGAGTCTTTACTCATGCTTTCTATCTCAAATAGAACCAAAGGTGGTAGATGAAGCTCTTCAAGATTCAAACTGGATAGAAGACATGCAAGAAGAGCTGAATCAATTTAAGAGAAATAATGTGTGGACCTTAGTACCAAGGCCTAAGTCTCAGCAAGTCATTGGCGTTAAATGGGTGTTCCGGAACAAGCTCAAATAGAACCAAAGGTGGTAGATGAAGCTCTTCAAGATTCAAACTGGATAGAAGCCATGCAAGAAGAGCTGAATCAATTTAAGAGAAATAATGTGTGGACCTTAGTACCAAGGCCTAAGTCTCGAAGTCATTGGCGTTAAATGGGTGTTCCGGAACAAGCTTGATACGGATGGAATAGTAATCCGGAACAAAGCCAGACTGGTAGCCAAAGGATATCGTCAAGAAGAAGGAATAGATTATGATGAAACCTTTGCTCCGGTCGCAAGACTTGAGGCAATCTGAATGTTTCTGGCGTATGCTTCATATGAAAACTTCATAGTTTATCAAATGGACGTCAAGAGCGCATTCCTGAATGGAGACCTTCAAGAGGAGGTGTATGTTGAACAACCCCCCGGCTTCATTGAACCAAAGGCAGGACATCTTGTCTACAAACTTCAGAAAGCTCTATATGGTTTGAAGCAAGCTCCAAGAGCCTGGTACGACACACGATCGAATTCCTACTTGCTCATAACTTCCAAAAAGGGAAGATAGACACCACCCTATTTCTACGACAAGAGAAAGGACACACTTTGATCGTACAAATATACGTGGACGATATCATTTTCGGATCAACGAATCCGAAGCTTTGTGAAGAGTTTGCTAAGTTGATGACAGGCAAGTTTGAAATGAGCATGATGGGAGAACTGTCCTACTTCCTTGGAATTGAAGTCAACAATTAAAGGAAGGAATCTTTATCAATCAGGCTAAGTACACTCGCGATCTTATTAAGAAGTTTGGTATGGAAGGCTCATCTCCCGTCAAAACTCCCATGCCTGGGTGCCAAGTTAGATCCGGATGTGGAAGGCATATCGGTAAATGTGACCGACTACGAGGGATGATCGGATCCTTGCTCTATCTTACGACAAGTCGCCCGGACATTATGTTTGCAACTTGCATTTGTGCACGATATCAGGCAAATCCCAAGGAGTCACATATGCTTCATGTAAAACGGATATTAAGGTATCTCAAAGGGACGATGAATTTGGGACTCGGTACCCAAAGGAGTCCAACTTCACCTTATCCGGGTACTCGATGCCGACTTCGCTGGATGTCGCATCGACAGGAAAAGCACAAGCGGTACGTGTCGGTTTCTTGGAAATAGATTGATCTCATGGTTCAGGAAGAAGCGAATTCCGTATCAACCTCTACTGCTGAGGCGGAATATATAGTCTGCCAGGAAGTTGTTGCGCACGCAACTACTTTGGATGCAAAGTCAACTTACCGACTACGGATTCGACATGTCCTCTATTCCACTTTACTTGTGACAACACTAGTGCAATTGCCATCAGCACCAATCCTGTCATGCATCCTAAGACGAAGCACATTGAGGTCAGGTATCACTTCATACGCGATCATGTTCTCAAAAAGCATATTTCACTGGAACATGTTGCCACCGAAGATCAATTAGCAGACATATTTACAAAGCCTCTACCTGATGCGAGGTTTTCCGAACTACTCTTCCGATTAGGTATGCTCGACTTCTCTGCATAGGTTCTCATTTGAATTACCCAACAAGATATTTACTCACAGACCATGCATTGTATGTTTACTGAAAGTAGTAGAAACTCACCGATCGTATTGCTGATCATACTTACCGTTCAACGGTTTCATGCTTCGATATTAATCTCAACCTCATTATGGGAGGATGCTTGCGTTTCCCGATCAAGTCGTTTAAAGCTAACATAATTACGGTTTATATGATTTACCTCGATCGGGTTCATGATCTTAACATCCATTAATCACCACATGACCAAAGCATGTTCATTTAGATTACTCTATTAACATGCATAGTTGAAGAAGTGAAATGGGCTAGCTTGGAATGCCTGGTGGATGGATACACAAACGCAGTCGATCAGCGTCAAGTATAGTTTTCTAATAAGATAGACGGTCTTGAACTACAAATTGGAACGGTCAACCGAGAGGATTGCACAATCTACGGGGGAGAAAATGCTTTATATATTATTTAGTAATACCCCCCGTATATGTCTCATGACCTTTTTCTTGATTGTCTATCCGAGGGGGAGCTTTTCATTGAGAGGATTAAATGATCTACGGGGAGCAGCAATGAACCCCTAATATGTCTCGGATTCTCCCTCCTCTAAGCTTTTACTTCCGGATCTGACTGGACATGCTTGTTGTAAATCGGAAAAGTGGCATGTTTGGATGTATTTTCTTTCTTCAACCATGCATTTTAATCGACTAATCATCTGCCTTCTTTTGACATGTGTTCACTTTATCATTACACACTCATGAATCCTAATGAAGCCAAATCATATGATCTTTAATTAATCTTAGCTACGTGTTCAAGAAGACGGTTTAGTTATGTTGACCTATATGAACCTGTGTATTGCTATCCGACATATGCCCTGATTCAGGAATATTGATCACTTTCACGTTGCATACGTCTACTATATTCTTAGCCATGCATAAGTTCTGTTTCTTATTAGTTCGGATTATGTTTCTTTTTCTTCCCTGATTATCATCTCTAATCCGTACTAATCCTAGCCTGTTAAGCTTTTGTATTTTCGGTATATCTTTATTTAGCTACAAGGTTCAGATTTTCTTTGCAACCATATTGATAAATCCAGTCCGTAGTCTCGGATTTGAAGTGTTGTGGTACTTCTCTTCTCTTCGACTTATTGACTGCAAAGGAATTTACTCTACTCTCTCACCAAACTCTGTTTACGACGGACAAGGTCTATTATTCATCCGGATACTCTTTCACGAATATTATTAACTCCGGATGAGTGTCGGCTCTTTCCTCCGGACTCCTGACTTTGTTCAATTGTGACAATCCACGTATACTCATATGTCGCATGCTTTTGAGGAGAACTAATGATGATTCATTAAATGCATATCTCGGGTTGCACCCACACTTCTCTAGATGGCAACCAGTTGTAATCTCGATTGGTCATATCGTCTCCACGACATCGTTTTATTCGGAGACGCCTCAATATCCAGACAAATGACATCAGCATGTCGCGCGGGTCCCTACCTCACTCACACATTCCTAGACCCGCTGACATTTACGGATTCGGTCTTATATGTTCTGATCATACCTGCGAAGCACAAGTATTGCTCATTTCAAATCCCTAAACCTCTCGTTGCTCCTTCTACTTGTCAAGACCTCACCTTTCCTCTTTTCCTTCCCATCAAATCTGCAATGGCACCCAGAATCTTTCTTTCCTGGCGTTACTCCTGGCCATCTAGTTGATTGGAATGCTGTTTCTGATCCTCCGGATTGGTTTCTCCAGCTTCGCCCTCTTCTTGAAGCCTCGCACATACTCAACCTGGTCTCCAATCCCATCGATCTTCTTATTGATGACATTCTTGAGTATTACCAACGGATTCGCCGCACCACGATTCCATAACCTCTTATGTCCGCGGTGAATCCATCGTCATCACTCCGGCTGTTCTCCGCGCTGCTCTCCACCTTCCTCTTGGTGAACCACGGCGTCCGGATGCCGATCCGATGGCGGCTTCTATGGGGTGCACAAACAAGGGGAAGGAATACAAGGTGAAATCCTTCCAGGGTCGCTATCGATGTATGGCGACTATTCTAAGTCGATGCCTGCTGGCTCGCACATCAGCCCTGGACTCAGGTTCCGTACGATCTTCTACCTGGCCATGTACGGCGTCTTTGAAGGTCTTCCAATGGATTGGGGGATGTTCTTATTTCGTTTGCTACGGAATGGTCACAAAAACCATTCCTTCGGGCGCATCCTCGGCATTGTCTTCCGGCATCTTCGTCCAGACCATTTCGCCCGAGTTGATGCTTGTCTCGTTTCCCTCGGCTCTTTACCTTCGTCACCTTACGCCGGACGGGAACATGACCGCTCGCCAACCCACCGTAGCTCTCCGCGCTCTCCCTGCCCCGGAACAACAAGGCGGCTCTGTTGGTGACCCCTCCGACAGCCCAAGCCCACGAGGTCGGTTCGCACACCGATCCTCCCGGATTCGGTCCGTTGTTGCGCCCTCCCACTCACGGGCCTCCCGGCCCAAGCATCCATGCTGAACCGTCCGAGGTTGCGGGGCCCTCTCGGCCGCAGTGCGTCTAAAGCCGTTTCCTCGGGCCCCTCTCTGGCCGATGTCCCCACTCCCTCCACATCCGCTATAGCCGCTGCGGTTGATACCGCCGTTGCCGTCGCCACCGCCGATGTCCTGGCTGCATCTCCAGGAAGCCCCCTTGCCTCCTCTACCTCAACCCCGAGATTACCTTGACCATCTCTCCGCCGTCACCTTAACGGACCTCCGGCTCCGTTTCGGCCTAGCCCACACCTCCTCCATTCCTCGACACCGATCTCCGGGTGTTTTACACACGCAATACCCAAACCCCGGAGACTATGATCATCCGGAATCCGGACCACGGCTTTCTTACGCCGGCCGCCATTCCCGATGTGTCGTTCCCTACACCCTCAGGCCCGGTCCCTGCTACCCGAAGTCCTTCTCCTGCTAAGGCTGGACCCTCTTCTCCTGCCGCCGCGATTCCCGTGGTTGACTTGTCCGGTCAAAGCGGGTCTCTTGCTCCGGATGCCTCCAATGCTCCGGATGCCTCCGAAGCTCCGGATGCCTCGATGCTCCGGATGCTCCTGCTGCTGCTGCTTACTCCTGCGGACTCCTCTCGCCCACCGCACTCCTCTTCCGTTCATGCGGGGGAGTCCTCCAAAGCTCCAGAGTTAGCACTTGGGCGTGCCTCTTTTGGCACGGTCCACTCCGATGCCGTGCTTTCCGCTCACTGGACCGCCATGCCCACGCTCAAAGCGCCCAAATTTCCGCCATCGTCGCCAAAGTTGATGCCCTCGGCGCCCAACTACTCTCCGCCCTCACCGACTCCTCCACTTCCATTGAGCAAAAAATGGATCTTGTCGCCACCTCCGTTCATTCACCGTCTACTTCCTTCGCGGATCCGGCGCATACGATGGCTCGTCCTCCCGTTGCTTCCCGGCGATCCGCCAAACCGGGGGAGAAAGTGTCATCCGATCCGTCTACTCCTTCGCCCCCACAACCATCTTCCCGGACCGAGAAG
Source organism: Taxillus chinensis (assembly GCA_023512835.1). Classification (NCBI taxonomy): domain Eukaryota; kingdom Viridiplantae; phylum Streptophyta; class Magnoliopsida; order Santalales; family Loranthaceae; genus Taxillus; species Taxillus chinensis. The sequence goes on from CM042089.1 coordinate 56,400,982, forward strand.
CGGCCTGCCACTTTAGTGCTTCAGGGAGTTCAAATTCCCAAACGAAGCCGCTTCTCTCAACCAAGCTCCTCTATCGCACCTCCAGCTCCTCCTCCATCCTCCTCATCCGCGGCCGATACCTTCCTCCCATCCTATGCGGAGTTTGACCCGTCCGATGCGGATGGAAGCTTGCGTAAGGCAATGAAATCCTATCTTGCGTCTTCTTCGAGAGAAGATGTCTTTTTGAAATGTATCCTTTCTCTCCGGCCGACATTCGGACTCTTTGTTCGGAGAAAGGACTCTTTACTACGAAGACATTGACAACTTCTCGAGAGCCGCTAAAATGGAGATGAGGCCGTTTCCATCTCTTTACGAAGATGGGCACTTGTTTGAAGTTCTGCCATGTTGGAATGAGGGCTATCTTCCCAGGTGTGGAGTTAATTCAGACTTACATCGACGGAACTGCCGAGGATAGCAAGCCATGGAAAACTCTCTCAACCATCCTCATTCCGTACCGGATCATGTCGCCACACTTCATGATGGTCGTCTTCATGATTCGGTCCAAGCAGATGATTCTCATTGATTCTCATCGGATTGTGGAGCACTTCGTTAGGAAGAATCAATGGGAACCTCCGTGTCTCGGACTAACGAAGCCGTGAAGAAAGCCGGACTATATGAAGAGTTGGGTATCACACCCCTGCGTTCGACTGAGAAACTCAAGGCGACATTCCGGGGCAAGAAGCAAGTGCCACAACAGCCGGATGGAGATAGCTGCGGAGCCTTTGTCTGTCACTTCATCAAATCGTTCTTAACCGTGGACAAACATTGGAGCCAACACTCCACCTTTACGATGCAGCGGACAATGGAGCTAAGAGAGAAGGCAAGAACTATGATCTTCAAGTATAGTAAGCCTTATGTACCTTAGTGAAAAACCTGTATTAAGGCTGAATTGTATTTAGTTGCTGATTAATGAAATTGGTTGTGTTGCGTATTCTGTATGATATTCTTTTGCATCGCTTACCAGATCAGATTACAAAGGGTTTGGGCATATCCATAATTGGGGGAGATTGTTGGATCAAACCCAGAATTTGGATAATGCTGATAAAGCCTTATGTAATTTGATCTGAGATCTTTTGTGTTTATTTGATCATTGCGAAGGTATGTTACTAATCCAAAGATGCACTCGTGAGAGCAAAGCTAAGGACAGGATACATAATCCTGATCCGGACAAGAGTGAGTGTCGTCAAACACTTGGTAAATAACCAAGTAACAAATACATACGGAATGAGGAACAATCCTACGGACTAAGAACTTAAAGGATAAGTGCGGAGTAAGGAAACTAGATGCGGAGTAAGGAAACCAGATCGAGTAAGGAATCCGGATTTATTACTCGCCCGGAGTAAGGAACTTACATACGGAGTAAGGAACTTACATGCGGAGTAAGGAACTTACATACTGAGTAAGGAACTTACATGCGGAGTAAGGAACTTACATGCGGAGTAAGGAACTTACATGCGGAGTAAGGAACTTACATGCGGAGTAAGGAAGCGCTGACACGGACTAAGGATTCCAGTACTGAATAGATACGGAGTAAGCAACCACTGACACGGAGTAAGGTTCCGAGCTTCATTAACTACGGAGTAAGGAAAATTACACCGGACCAAGAAGACATTGCTCCAACTAAACCGCATTTAAAGTTATCAGCTCGTGGTGTCCCGATGTAAGACAAATGTATTGAGAATCTGAAGAATCTTACACGTGGATCATCCGGATATGTGGACACAACCTTAATTGTATCTTGGAACTCACAAAGACATTTATACTCTTCAAATCCAAGATCTTGAGCTCCACAATCCGCAGCGATTAAAGCGAGAGAGATTACCGAGGGATAGTTAGTGCGGAACGCATTCCGGAACTACAAGTTCCAAGGTTGTCTCTTAGGAATGTTTTGTATAAATATTCATACTTATACTTTATGAGAAAAAGAAGTTGAGACGTGAAAAAAAAAACAAAAGAAAATAAGAGCGTCATCATCTTTGGAGATAGAACTTGGCTAGAGTGTGAGTTCATTTTGTAAGCAGAGTGTAAGAGAGTGTTTGCTTCTATTTTGTTGTAATCACCTTGTGATAATAAAACAAAATACTTCCACTATCCTGGTTATCTTCCGCAGTGATTCTATCACTAAAACTAGATAAGTGTTTGTGTCTTGAGAGAAAAGAAAGAGTTCGAATAAGAGCCTATTCACCCCCCCCTTTAGGCTCCAAGGGACCATCACATATTATTTTCTTACTGTATATTATCTTGTAAATATTTGTGTTGTTCTTTTTACTAGCTTTGTCTTATATCTTTGTTTATATTGCTTTCACTAACCTTGTTATGTGAATTGTATCATTATTATTTTTACTAATCATGTCTTATTCTATCATACACTCTAGGACACATAACCTTGACATTCATTCCCTAAGATTAGTGTTCCATTCCCTTCCTCATGTATTCTTTCAGTCACATAGACCACCTCAATGCTATATGTTTAGGTGTTCATTCAAGAATCCATCATTTAATTTAGGTGTGCGACATTTAGTCCTCATTAGTTCATGGGTGCCCATGTCGAGTACATCTTCATGCTTTTCACATTTACTGGTACATAAGATACTTACATTTTCATAGTACCCATACTTAGAACACATGTCATGTTTTCATCACATCATGTAAATCCATGCATGCCAATAAAACAAAAAAAAACATCAGAACAAGATAAAAAAAATCACTACAGTTAGTCATGTCATTGAAAAAAAAAACCAAAAACAAAAAAACAAAAAACAAAAAACATCATCATGTCACATCATGTAGATCCATGCATGCATGCATGCAAAAAAAACCCAAAGAACCAAGGAAACATGTCATGTAGATCTATGAATGCATGGATGCCAACAAAATTTTAAAAAAACAACAACAAAAAACCAAAGAAATAAAGAAACAAAGCAAGAAAAAAAAAAAGAGCGAAAAAAATCATTAATCATGTCATTCATGCATGCATTCATAAAAAAAGGTCAAATAAAAATTAAGATGAGGAGCTTATCATTTTGCTGATTCATCAGAACCAATCAGAAGCAAGCAACAATCTTGGTCCATGGCAGAGAACACAGAGACAAGACTGGTCAGCTTGGAACAAAACCAACAAGAAGCGTGCAGAAATCTCCGAGATTTGCAAGGGCAAATGGACTGTCTGACAGAAATGATGTCGGGATTAGTTAGAAACCTAAGACAAGGAGTCCCAAATCAACAACAAGGCCAGGAAGCATTACAACCACCGACTCTCACACAAATGCAGACACCAATTCATGACCCTACTCCCTCACATCGAGGTATCCCAAATCAAGTCCATTTTGCGTCACTGATTGTGGGGCATGAGCTAGATGTACCGATGTCCCCCGCACCTAAAGAAGATATTGAATCGCCTACGATAGCGCAACTTGAGGAAAGATTGAAAGCAGTTGAGAAGACTAAGGCTTATGACTTGATCAGTCCAGATGAATTATGCTTGGCTCCTGGTATAGTCTTACCTCCAAAATTCGAGATGCCACAGTTTGAGAAGTTCAATGGTACTCAAGGTCCAAAATTTTATTTGACCATGTATTATACGAAGATGGCTGCTCATGCAGGGAATGACAACCTGCTGATACACTGTTTCCAAGAGAGTCTAACTGGAGGGCCACTTCAATGGTATTTTCATTGTTAGAAAAGTCGCATCAATACATGGCAAGATCTAGCAACTGCTTTCCTGAACCAGTACAAGCATATTACAGAGTTGGCTCCTAATATGTTGACATTACAGGAACTGGAACAAAAGTCAACCGAAAGTTTCAGAGACTATGCTAGGCGTTGGAGGGAGGTTGCAATGGAGGTCCAACCGCCATTAACTAAGAAAGAACTCATGGCCATTTTCCTCAATACCCTTCGAGGAGTCTATTATGAAAAAATGGTAGGGAATATCACTAACAATTTTAATGATCTAGTGGCCTCAGGAGAAAGGATTGAGTTGGGAATCAAGACGGGTAGAATAACGGAAGTGACTACTCACTAGAACCAAGTGCAAGCTGCGTGGCAAACCGAATCATCCACCTTAACGCACAAGAGACCTAAGAGAAAGGCATCCAGAGCCGCACCTTTTGAGCCACTGCCACTAGGTTATGAAAAGTTGTTTCCAAATCTAGTAGGAGCTGGTTTGCCGGTACTAGAATCCATTCCCGCGCCACAACCACCCTATCCCAAATGGTATGTGTAAGGACCCGTGTTTTGAGTTAGTCGCAGTCTTGCCTTCTAAATGGGAACTTTCTAGATTTTGACCTAGTAGATGGGCTCAGATGAATTGGCGTGCAGACCAAAAGATTCATAGAATGATGTCTTCTATCTACCACAGAAGTTTCAGGCCAAGAGGACGTGCACGCGAATTGGACCCATTTGGTGTGCAAGGTTTTTATTGCATGGATGTCTTTTACATGATGCAAGGAGGCTTGGGGTAAAGTTTGAGTGCATTTGGAGCTGCACGCCAATTGGGGAATTGGCGTTCAAATTTGCATGCAGACATATTTTTGCATGGTTACCTTGGTTTTGTCATTCTAATGATTTTTCCCCAAAGGACCATGTTGAAATTATGAGTATTTTGCCCTGTATGGAAGCGGGAAGGTGGTAGCTTGTGTGATCAAAACTACGTCGTTTTGATCCTGGGTTTCACTAAATCAAAACTATGTCGTTTTGATGTGTGGTGTCTATATAATGGTGTTGAGGCTTAGGTTTAGGGTTTAGGGCTTTCTATTGCTGTTGCAGCCGCCGCAGAGAGAGAGTGAGTGAGGGAACCTTCGGATCTTGGCCGTAGAGGTTCATGTGGGTGGTCGGTGTATCGTAGAGGCTAGAGCAGAGGACGTTTGCAAGGTAGGGACTCCATTCTTCCCAGCCTTTCTCTGTCCTAGGGTATCTGTCCTATACATGCTTATATATATATGTAAATCCATATAGGTGTGATCTCCTATATGGATGTTGGCCTTCAATGACATATTGGTTGATTTGATGTTTGGGAGTGGGTTGAAAATCGTTGGGTTGTCCATGCCCACTAGGTGTTTGATAAAATGTTTGTGTGGCTACGCTCACTACGTGTTTGATAATATTCCTGTGTGGCTGTTGTATGTTGCGTGTTTGGTTTTAAGCCTGTGAGGCTGGTATATGTTGTTTGTAACCGACTATGTCGGCCGTGTGAACCTTGTCTGTGATATACTCTGTTGAGCAAAGACCGCTGTTTTGTATTAAGTTGAGATGTGTTACTAAGCCGTACTTTTGTAACTGATTATATTGTTGTTTGAGATTGATCACCCAAATGTGATGGGATTGAGCTGAGTTATGGGCCAGGCATGATAACTGGACCCCTTGAGATTTGGCCAGGACTGCGGTCCTGAGTCTCGGTGTAGCACTCATGACGGTGGGCTAAGTCTACACCCATTCCTAAGGGTAGGTATGGCGCCCGAGGAAGTGGTTGACCATACCTGACTCGGGTGGAAAATGTTGCATTGGTGTCCATGCAACATTCGCCTGGATGTGGTATGTCATGTCGCCGTGGTGGCGGGGTGTCCTCTGCCCTCCAGTGTGGACTCAGGTAAAAGGTGTGTTACTGGGTGATGTTTGCTGCTTTAGCTTTAGGCACGACACGAGCACAAGCATACACTTGTCATGCTTACTGTAGAGTAGGACGGGTTTGGGGAGACTAGATCCCTACTGAGCTATGGTTTGCTCACCCCTCCCATAAACTGTTCTTTTACAAGGTTTAGCAGGCGGTAGGTGAAAGGGCTATGGTGATAGGCCACTGAAGCTGAAGACTATGTTGGTTTTCATTGTTTTGTTATGGATTTCTATTTTATGTTTGGGATTATTTGTAAACAGTATATTCTGGTTTAAATGGGAACTTTTCCCCATTGAGTTGTATTGAACTTTGAGCCCTTTTAAATGTAATGAACTGGGTTGTGGTTGTTATTTAATTATTGTTTGGGTGCATGGTTTGGGAGCAGGAGCATGCCCCGTGGCATGTTAGCCTAGTTGTACAGGTTTGGGACAGCACACGTGTCATAAGTCCTTTTAGGTGCTTGCACCAACCCCTTGACCCTTTGGGTGCGGGCATGGGTAGTCACTACCCGTTTCCAAGTGAAAGGAAATTCGGGGTGTGACAGTATGATCCTGCAAAGAGTTGTGAGTTCCATGCCGGTGCTATTGGGTATTCAATGGAAGAATGTAATGCATTCAAGAGAAGGGTTCAGTCACTGCTTGAAGTTGGCCTCTTGGATGATTCAGTGATTCAAGACTACTCTTTGTAAAAGTGCCTCTTGTTTGGATTCTGTTCTGAAATAAAATAAACTTTCTCAAAGAGCATGCACTTCATAGCATTCACTAGAGCCACGCATCCTAAACATTTATGCATACATGTCATGTATTCCATTGATAAATTTCATATTAAATAAAAGGGGGAGCTTAACACTCTTATTGAATCAGATTATCATCAAAAATCCAGTCACATGGCTGAAGACTTATACAACCGATTGGCTAGGGTGGAGCAAGCTCAGATAGCAATGTATGCGGATTTGTAGGGACTAAAGTGTCAACTCCAGAAGCTAATGGAATTGGTTGAAGGGCTCACCAAGGTAGAATTGTTGGTCCCTAGGAGCTTGGAGGGGGATGAATAGGCTCAAATCAAAACTCTTTTCCTCTCACAGGTACAGCACAATCTGGTTAAAAGATGTAAAATCAGTGCGAAAGATAACCTTACTCCGTGTCAGTAGTTGCTTACTCCGTATCGGTATAGTCCTGGAATCCTTGTTCCTTGTAAGCACTTCCTTACTCTGCATAGAGTAGGTACGAAATGCTTACTCCACATCAGTGCTTGGTTCGGATTCCTTACTCCGCGTTAGCTTCCCTTACTCCGCAACAATTGACCTTACTCTGCATCAGTGACAGACTCGGATTTCATAGTACGTGTCTTTATTTCCTTGGTCAGGTGGAGTGACAACTTCGATTCGTTCTCCGCAACAAGTTTCTCTTAATTCGTGCGAGTTGTAGACTCGGAATCTTACTCCGCATCACTTGACATGGTCTAGTTGAAAGTTAGACGCGGGTTCCTTGGTCGTTTTGTCAAGTGATTACTCTTCACGAAGGATCCTTACTCCGGATGATACCTTGGTTATGTACCAAGTGAATGACGACACTCACGATGATCAGGATCAGGATTATGTATCCTGTCCCTAGCTTTGTCCTTAAGGGAGAAGGTCTGGATTAAAGTTTTATCTTCTGCACAGACTTAGAATAAACAACAAACATCTTGAATCCAATTACATAGGGTTTGATCCGCATCATCCAAATTCTAGGTTTGATCCAACAATCTCCCCCAATATGGATATGCCAAACCCTTTGTAATCTGATCCGGTTAGGCAGTAAGAAATACACAGTTAAGGATAAACAAACATTTCTACTAATATGTTAGCAATAATACATTAAGCCTTAGTACAGAGTTCTTATGGTACATATGGCTTACTATATTTAAAGATCATTCTTGCTGCATGCTTTCGTAGCTTCATCATCTGCTTACTGGTGAATTTGATGACATTGTTCCAGTTGTCATCAAATGTAATAACTGATTTCATGAAGAAGCAGACGAAGGCTCCACAGCTGTTTCCATCGGGCAACTGAGGCACATTCTTCATGTTCCGGATCGCCCCTGTAAGTACTTCATCTTGACGAAGAGGAGGTAGATCCAAATCTTTGTAAAGAGTACTCTATCTGATTGCATCAGACAAAGTTTGAACGAGGCTCCTCATTTGTTTTCTTCTAATCTGGTGGTCATCAAGTGGATGAGAATCAATAAGTATGATTCTCTTCTCTTTGATCAGAAATACATTCAGCATGAAATGTGGGGAGTTAACCCGGTAAGGGATGAAGATGGTAGACAGAGTTCTCCAGGGTCTGCTATTTTCAGCTGTACCATTGATGTAGGAATGAATGGTGTCCACAGGAGGAAACTGGTCCTCAACCCAACAAGGTAGAATGTCAAAATCATGGCCTTCCTCAAGTAAAAAGGGGAACAACCTCATTTCCATTTTTATTGCCAGGGCGTAGTTGTCAATGTCGTCAGTGGAGAATTGTCCCTCCTCAGACAACAAGGTTCGGATGTCGTTAGGTTTAAAGGGGGATAAGACAGACACACATCGCCGCTCGGCAGTTGAGGAGGCATAGGCCTTTGCAGTAGCAAGAATGCTCCCATCAGCATCATCCGGATGAAATTCTGCATATGATGGGAGGAAGGTGATAGTGCCAGATGGAACAGCAGTAGGAACAACAGCATCAGGAGAGCTGGTCTGGCCAGTAGAGAAATGGCTGCGTTTAGGCATCGGGAGGCCCGGAGGAAGTGCAAGTGTAGACAGTTTGCGAGAAGCATCGCCAGACGAAGTGGAAGGATCAGATAACTTCTCCCCCGGTTTGGCAGATCGGCGAGAGTGGGAGGGGCGAGTCACGACTTGGGTTAAGTCCGTGACAGAATCAGACAAGCTTCTGAAGAGATGTGGCAATCATCTCGAGCTTCTGATCCATGGAGAGAGAGGAGGAGGAGGAGAGAGCGGAAAGAATATCGGCACCAATGGCCTTGACTCGATCAACGATGGCCTAGGTCTGAAGACGATTGTCCTCCGCAAGTCGATCAAGTTGGGCAGAGAAGGCAGCTTCGGACAGAATCGTTGTAAAAGATGCGTGCCCAAGGCCAAAGGCAGGAGCCTTAGAGGACTCACCCGCATGAAGAGGAGCAGGTGTGTGTAGGGCAGAGTCGGCGGCAGCCGGAGAGTACAATGGTAGTGCAGCTGCAGGGGCGGCAGAGCCACTTTGACCGGAGAGGTCAATAGTAGGGATATCCGCAGGATGGGAGAGACCAACCTCAGCAGGGATGGGCGTCCGTGCATCGTGGGCAGGTCCGGACGAAGCAGCAACAGGAATGGGAGCCTGAAGCATGGACGGCGTCAGAAAGCCGTGAGCATAGTTCCAAGTAATCATATCCTCCGGGGTTTGGGTGTGTTGAGTGTAATACACCCGGAGGGTAGGTTCTAGGATGTCTGTAGTATGGGCGAGGCTAAAGCACAGCCAGCAGTGAGTAAGGAGGTCGGTAGAGAGATGGTCAATGTAGTCCTTGGGGACAGGAGAGTGAGCTGGAGAAGCTTCTGCAGGAGAGATAGGGATTTCGGGTAGAACAGCAACAACGGCTGCTGTGACTGGAGAGATGGGTGCGGGAGCGTCAGCAGCAGCAGCGTGAGGAGAAGCAGGACCAGCAGCAGGAGAGGCTGATAAGACAGCCGCATGGATGGGCGGCTGAGAGGGCCCTGCAGCAATAGACGGGTCAGCGCGAACGTTGTGCAGCGAACTACGGGACTGTGCCGGAGCGGCAACGGACCGGATGCGGGAGTGGAAGGACTGGGGAGCAGAGCTAACTTCATGACCCGAGCTTGCAACTGGGTCACCAATAGAACTCGCTTGCTGCTACGACACTACAACAAGAGCACGGGAGACTGGAGGGCAGCGAACGGTGAGTGTCCCGTCTGCAGTAAGATGACGGAAGTAAAAGTTCGCTGGGAAGGGAATCACTAGTTCGTCCTAGAAGTGCATGGGGTGAAGGTGTCGGAAAATTTGAGACAGAATCCATCCAAAAGACGAATTCCATTTCCCATTCCGCAGCACTCGAAACAGGAAAATGCCCCAGTCAAGTGGCAGTGACTCAAAAACAGCGTACATCGCTAGCAGCAGATCGTACGGAATGGAGTCAAGAGCTGTGGAGCGAGCCAGTAGGCACCGACTCAGTATGGTGGCCATACAACGATGGGAGCCCTGAAAAGACTTTAACTTGTACTCCTTTACCTTGTTGGGACAGCCCATGGACGCAGCCATGGTTAGAGCGCTTGGCCTGAAATCGTTGCCCTTAGGAAGATGGAAGGTGTCACGAATCACCTGAGGGGTGATCTTGATAGTTTTCCCTCGGACCACTTAGATGATAGACTCATCATTGGAGTTGACATGTTGATAGAAGGCAAGAATGTCAGAGACGAGGAGATCGACCAGGGTAGAGACTAGAGCGAGGAGGTTGCTGGAATGAAGGAGCTGGCGAACCTCTTCGAGCTAGGCTGGAGGATCAGAGATTCCGGACCAGTCGACCAAGTGGCTAGGAACAACGCCATAGAGAGCTTAAGCTACCATTGAAATATGGAGGACTGGAGGAAAAGGAGATGAGGTCTTTGGAGTTGGAAGAAGCAACGAGGATTTAAGGTTTTGAGAATTGGGAGTGATAGCCTCGTGCGTCACTTGAAAGTGCATTATAAATAGGACCTTTTCCGTGGAAGCAAGCGGGTCTTGGGTTTAAGCGAGATGAACAGTGATCCGCCTGATTATCCGATGTCATTAGACTTGATGTATTAGCGCCGTCAAATAGACTGATGATGTGGCGGCCGTGCTAACCATTCAAAAATCACAGTTGTATGCATACTTCCGGATTTTAGAAAAGACAATTGCCGAGCTCGAGACGTGCATTTAATGAACCATCATTATTCCTCCTCAAAAAGATGCGATGTAAGATAATCACTTGGGTTATTGCGAAGTGAGAGGAGGAATTAAACACTTGGGTTATCGCGAAGAGTAAGGAGGAATTAAACCGACTCTCATCCAGGCTAGATATTGTCCGTGTGAACTATATCCGGATGATAGACAAACTGAGTCCGTAGAAGCTAAGTGCTGAAAAAAAATGATTCCTTTGCTGTCTTGGTGTCAAGGAAATATGAAGTACCATAACACTTCAAATCCGAGTCATCAAAACAAGATAGTGCAATGAAGTGCAAACAGAATCTGAACCTGTAGCTTTGAAATGTGAACTAAAAGAATAGTAGACTAATAGGTTGAGTTAGTACGGATATGGATCAAATAGTACAAGCGAGAACATCACAATCCGAACTAAAAAGAGAAACAGAACTTAGTGCATTGAAAGGAATGTAAAAGACACATACAAACAAGAGAGTGATCATTGTTACTGAATCAAGATATATGTCAGATAATAAATACACAAGTTCATATTGGTCAACATAGTGAAACCGTCCTACTGAACAACATAGCTAAGATAATTAAAAATCATATGATTTGTCCAACTTAGGATTCATGAGTGAGACAGTAGGAATGGACACATGTCGAAAGCAAGCAAATGATTATCCGATTAAAATGTACGGTTGAAGGAAGAAAAACATCCTTGCATGCCACATATCTAATTCAACAATGCATGTCCACGTAGATCCAGAAATGATAGTTTAGAGGAAGGAGCATCCAAGACATATCAGGGGAGTATTACAAAGATTGCTGCCCCTTAGATCATGCGATCCTTTCAGTGATAGACTCCCCATCAGATAAACAGCTAGGAAAGAGGTCACGAGACATATACGGGGTATTACTTGGATAATGAATAAAGCATTTTCTCCCCTATAGATCATGCGATCCTCTTGATGGCATTACCTGTTAAAAATTGAGATCTTGAAACATCACTGTCTATCCATTACAAAACTACATTTCAGGAGCTAATCAAACTGCGATTGTGAGTACCATCACCAAGCATTCTGAGCTAACCCATTTCATTTCATCAACCAAACAAGTTAATAGAGCAATTAATATGAAACAACATTTGTCATGTGGTGATAAGTGGAGATTAGAATCATGAAATCCTAAAGAGGTTATTCATATATGTTTTAATTATGTCAGCTTAAACGACTTCAGTCGGGAAACGCAAACATCCTCCCAATATGACATTGGATAATTATATTTGAGCATAGGCACGTGAGGCAGTAAGCATGATTAACATTAAGTTTAGTATGTGTTCTCTACTTTCAATAGAAGCACAATGCAAGTTCTGAGAGGAGATATACTGTTGAGTGATTTAAGTGAAGCTATGCAGAAAAGTCAAGCATACCTAATCAGAAGAGTAATTCAGAAAACCTTGCATCAGGTAGGGGCTTTGTAAGTATGTCTGCCAGTTGATCTTCAGTAGCACCATGTTCCAGTGATATGTGCTTTTTGAGAACATGGTCACGAATGAAGTGATACCTTATCTCAATGTGCTTCGTCTTTGGGTGCATGACAGGATTGTTGTTGATAGCAATTGCACTAGTGTTGTCGCAGTAGAGTGGAATAGCTGTCATGTTGAAATCGTAGTCAGTAAGTTGACTTTGCATCCAGAGTAGTTGTGCGCAGCAAGTCCCAGCAGCTATATATTCCGCCTCAGCAGTAGAGGTTGATACGGAATTCTGCTTCTTACTGAACCATGAAATTAATCTATTTCCAAGAAACTGACACGTACCGCTTGTGCTTTTCCTGTCGATGCAACACCCAGCAAAATCAGCATCAAAGTATTCAAATAAGGTGAAGTTGGACTCCTTTGGGTACCAGAGTCCCAAATTCATCGTTCCTTTGAGATACCTTAATATCCGTTTAATATGAAGCATATGTGACTCCTTGGGATTTGCCTAATATCGTGCACAGATGCAAGTTGCAAACATAATGTCCGGGCGACTTGCTGTAAGATACAGCAAGGATCCTATCATCCCTCTGTAGTCAGTCACATTTACTGATTTGCCGTCCACATCAGGATCTAACTTGGCACTGACTGGCATCGGAGTCTTGACGGGAGATGAACCTTCCATACCAAACTTCTTAATAAGATCACGTATATACTTAGCTTGATTAATGAAGATCCCTTCCTTCAATTGTTTAACTTCTATTCCAAGGAAGTAGGATAGTTCTCCCATCATGCTCATCTCAAACTTGCCAGTCATCAACTTTGCAAACTCTTCACAAAGCTTCGGATTTGTTGATCCGAAAATGATATCATCCACATATATCTATACGATTAGAGTGTGTCCTTTCTATTTTCGTAGAAATAGAGTGGTGTCTATCTTCCCCTTTTGGAAGTTGTGAGCAAGTAGGAATTCTGACAGTGTGTCGTACCAGGCTCTTGGAGCTTGCTTTAAACCATACAAGGTTTTCCGTAGCTTGTAGACTAGATGTCCAGCCTTGGGTTCAATGAAACCGGGAGGTTGTGCAACGTACACCTCCTCTTGAAGATCTCCATTTAGAAATGCACTTTTGACGTCCATTTGATAAACTATGAAGTTTTCATATGAAGCATACGCCAAGAACATTCTGATTGCCTCAAGTCTCGCTACTGGAGCAAAGGTCTCGTCATAGTCTATTCCTTCTTCTTGACGATATCCTTTGGCTACTAGTCTAGCTTTGTTCCGGATTACTATTCCATCCGTATCAAGCTTGTTCCGGAACACCCATTTAACTCCAATGACTTGCTGAGACTTAGGCCTTGGTACTAGTGTCCACACATCATTTCTCTTAAATTGATTTAGCTCTTCTTGCATGGCTTCTATCCAGTTCGAATCCTGAAGAGCTTCATCTACCACCTTTGGTTCTATTTTAGATAGAAAACATGAGTAAAGACAAATGTTGGATGTGGCTGCTCTTGTTCTTACACCAACAGTAGGATCACCAATCACTTGATCTGAGGGATGGTTTCGTGTCCACCTGTAATTCTGTGCATGTGATGGTTGATCTTGAATAATTTGAAGCTCTGCCAGATTAGGTGGTTCAGGTATATCTGCTGGTTGAGCTTCTTCCAGACCAGATGTTTCCGTATTTGCAGGTATGGTAGAACTAAGTGGTTCTTCAACACTGTTGCTTTCATTGTTAACTAGTCCGGACAGACTTGAAGGTACTCCGGAATTTTGGATATCCGTAGGAGTATGTCCGAAGTTTAATGGTAGTCCTGAGTCCGATTCATCCATAGCATCATCCATATCATTTCTATGTGGTTCGCTGGTGCCATATGGTTGGTCAGTATGTGTAACAGGAACATTCATAAACTTTGAATAGTCGATGTTATTGTCTTGAACCTGTACATTAGAACTTGAACAAGCAACTTTTGACCAATCAAGATTAGTTTCATCAAAGGTCACATGGATAGATTCTTCAACTTTAAAAAGTTTTCTATTGAAGACCCGATAAGCCTTGCTATGTAATGAGTACCCGACAAAAATCCCATCATCAGATCTTGGTTGAAATTTATTCCGGGGTTCTTTGCCGTTGTTCAATATATAGCAAGTACACCCAAAAGCTCTGAAATGTGAAATTGAAGGCTTTCGTCCTCTCCACATCTCATAGGGTGTTTTCATGGTAGAGATTTATTTATTAGAGTTCTGTTCTGAACATAGCAGGCAGTGGACATAGCTTCAGCCCATAGACTGAGAGGAAGCTTTGCCCCTGCTAACATAGATCTGCCAGCCTCGACTAAAGTATGATTCTTGCGCTCAGCTACCCCATTTTGTTGTGGAGTTCTAGGCGCAGAGAAGTCATGCTTAATGCCCTGTTCAGAACAATATGATCTCATATCTGAAAAATCAAATTCTGTACCATGATCACTCCTTATGCACTTTATGCTCAGTCCTTGTGAGTTGCTTATCCAGTTGAAAAGATCTACAAGATGCTCAAAGGTTTGATCCTTAGATTTCAGGAACATCACCCATATGTACCTGGTGAAATCATCGATAACCACAAGGGTATATCTCGCACCAGCTAGTGAAGGAATAGAAATGGGACCACAGAGGTCCATATGAAGAAGTTGTAGAGGAGCAGTTATTGAATTAACTGATTTGCTCTTAAAGTTATGTTTGGTCTGTTTGCCAAGTTGGCATTCTCGACAGAGAGTGTCTCTGCAGTATTTGTGTTTAGGTAGACCAGTGACAAGATCAAGTGACGCTAACTTAAACAAGGTCTTAAAGTTTAAATGTGCGCATCGCTTGTGCCATAGCCAACTATCTTCATCTGATGCTGTAGTGAGGAAGCATACAGGGTCAGAAGAATTATTTCTTAAGACCACTGAGTATATGTTCCCATCTCTTGATCCGGATAACTTAACATCTCCAGATAAGTTTTCCCTTGCTGTACAGGTGTTGGACATGAAGGAAATAGTAAATCCTTTGTTACATAAATTACTGACACTTAGCAAATTATGTTTCAAACCTTCGACTAGTGCAACTCTAGTGATTGATACACAGCCATTGGTTAAAGTGCCATACCCGACAGTCTTACCTTTGCTATTGTCACCATATGAAACGGATGGACCTCGTTTGTCATTAACTTCAACAAGCAGAGTCTGATCACCCGTCATATGTCCAGAGCATCCACTATCGAGGATCCACTTGCTTTGATTGATCTTTAACTCCAAGTGATCAGCAATGCATTCCAGAGATGCTCCTGAAAGACAACAGTATACACTTTTGGTGCGCAAACTTGTTTCGAGCGGTTAGAAAGAGCAGCAGTAGTGTCAACAGTTCCGGATTTAACTTTGCTAGGACTTTTAGCTTTCCAGGTTGACTTTAATTTGTTAGTTTCAGCTGTTTCTTTTACTTGGGTTTTCTTGGGAGAGACACTCTTTTGAGATTTAGATTTTGTTTTGCTCGAAGAACCCTTTTTATTGAACTGATCTTTATTGGTACGAACTTGATTACAAAGCCAGTTATGAGATAAACTCCAGCATTCATAGTGATAATGACCTATTTCCCTATAGATGGAACAGACACTATAATGCGTAGTACAAACAAGGGATACAGGTCTCTTAGATTTTACAAACTTTCTACTCTGTTCCCTATGGCCTAATCTATTGCGTTTGGGTGACGCGTTCTTGGCCCTAGATGCGTCAGCCTTAGCCTTTCCTTTCTTTTTAGGTGTTACAGTTTTGGCTTGAACCGCAGCAACCTTCCCTTCATCATTAGTTACGGGTGCTACTGCTTCGGGAAGTGCAGTAACAGCCTCTGTTCCACAATCATAGACTATGGTGCCACTTGAAATGAAACCATCCAACGGTTTAGATGTACTAATAGGATAAAGGTTGGTTAGTTTCGGAATGAAATCTGGAGGACAATCAGTAGTCTGTGTGGAGGTCGATGGTTCGGAACCTAGGCCAGGTTTGACTCGGATGTTATCAGGGTCAGTCCTAAAGGTAGAGGCTATTTCTCCGGATTTTAGCCACTTACTATTTATTTCCTTTTCCTGTTCCAGTTCATTTTCGAGTCGTTTCATAATAACTTTTAGGCCCGTTAGGTTGCTATTTAACAGGTGATTTTTAGCTCTTAGATCATGATACCAAGCCTCTTTACTCCTGAAGTCAGTTATGTCTTTTTCTAATCTAGCAACAGTAATTTCAAGACGTTTATTCTGACTTTCCATATCTTTGTACATTTGAGTAATTATTAGTCTCTCATTCCTCCTTTTCTTCCGAGCCACTAACGTATTTTGTGATGAACGCCTTCCTCTTGTTCTTGCCATTGTCTCTGTTGTCTGAGGTGGAGCGGCGAGGAGTTACCATGTCACTTTTCTCGGCCACTTTAGATTTGGATCTACAGTCCTTGGCCTAGTGACCGGTTTTCCCACAGTTGTAGCATTCCTGGGAACTGGACTCCGGTCGCTCCTTCCTTCAGAAAGATGATGAGGAGCGTCTCATGAATCCTTTTCTGCTTTTCCGTAGGAATCGCTCAAAGGATTTGACAAGGAGAGCTATTTCCTCCTCCTCGTCAGAGTCAGAATTCTCGGACTCGTCCGTATCATCATTCCTCAGTATGCTGAGACATTCCGTAGCTTTGAGAGCTACCCCCTTTTCTTTCTGAGCTATTTTCTCATCCCGGTCAGAGTATTTAAACCTAACTTCGTGAGTCCGCAGTTCTCCATATAGTTCTTTAAGGGGAACATACTGCCAATTCTTGTCGGATTGCATCTGGAGTTGTTTGGAGTAGTAGCGATCTGGCAAGGAGCGAAAGAACTTGTCATTGATCTGAGATTGAGAATAATGCTCATTGACAGTTTTCAGCTCAAGGATGAGCTTGCCGAATCTCCGATAGATGCTCTTGAGTGATTCTCCCGGTTTGTGATTGAAACTCTCAAAATTCTACCTGAGAGTACAGATAACGTTCTGCATTTGGGACTGACTTCCATCAGTTTATCCCAGACAGCTTTTGCTGTCGTGCTGCCCTGGACGTCCGTGAAAGCCTCGGAATCCAAAGACGATGTAACATATGCCAGAGCCTTTTCGTTAGCACACTGCCAGGCTCTTTCATCATTGGTGACTTCGGCATCAATCTTTGGTCTTCTAACTCCATGTTCTCCGATAGTCATCGGAGTGGGTATCTCCTGTTGAAGACATGGCCACATGAGATGATCATGGCATACCATGAACATTCTCATGCAAGCTTTCCACTGGGAGAAAAGCTTTGGTGTGAATTTGGGTGGCTTTGTCAGAGTGAAGCCAGAACTCCGTGGTTGTGGAGCAGTGGCAACAGCAGGTTGAGGTGGATCAACATTTTCACTGCTGCTTCGATTTGGAAGGGGCTCTTGTGCTCCTCCGGAGTTTAGGCGAGTGTTGAATAGCATGCTACTTTCTTCGCCCATTGATAAGAGTGAAAGAGTGGGATCTCCACTTAGAACTAATAGAACTCGCTTTGATACCACTTGTTGGTCCCTAGGAGCCTAGAGGGGGGTGAATAGGCTCAAATCAAAACTCTTTTCCTCTCAGAGCTACAGCACAACCTGCTTAAAAGATGTAAAATCAGTGCGGAAGATAACCAGATAGTGGAAGTATTTTGCTTTATTATCTGATGATAATTACAACAAAATAAGCAGCAATTACAGTTGATTACAATAGCACTCAGTTTTACAGTTACACACACTAGCGTTTATAATCTCTATGAGTACCACAACCTCTCTTGCACACACATATGAATATACATAGTTTTGTATTTATAGACATTCCTATGAATCTATCTTGAAACTGTATATCCCGAGCACTATGTAACATTAAGTTCTTCTCGGAAAATACTTGTGCTTTAACTGCTACGGATGTGGAGTTTGAAATATTGGAAGCATAAATGTAATGAATTACTTTGCTTGATTCCAATTGCATTTGAGACTACGTCCACATCTCTGAGTGTCCACGTGTAAGACAGTTTAGATCTTCAATGAGTTTGTCTTTCATCGGGACACAGTGAGCTGACCATTAAATGCGGCTTAGAAAAGGTGAAGCAGCGTCTTCTTAGTCCGTAGTAAGGTTCCTTACTCCATATCAACGAAGCTCGGATCCTTACTCCGTGTCAGTAGTTGTTTACTCCGTATTGGTATAGTCCTGGAATCCTTGTTCCTTGTAAGCGCTTCCTTACTCCGCATAGAGTAGGTACGGAATGCTTACTCCACATCAGTTCTTGGTTCGGATTCCTTACTCTGTGCTAGCTTCCCTTACTCCGCAACAGTTGTCCTTACTCTGCATCAGTGATAGACTTGGATTTCATAGTCCGTGTCTTTATTTCCTTGGTCCGGTGGAGTGACAACTTCGATTCGTTCTCCGCAACAAGTCTCTCTTACTCCGTGCGAGTTGTAGACTCGGAATCTTACTCCAGATCACTTGACATGGTCTAGTTGAAAGTTAGAAGCGGGTTCCTTGGTCGTTTTGTCAAGTGATTACTCTTCACGAAGGATCCTTACTCCGGATGATACCTTGGTTATGTACCAAGTGAATGACGACACTCGCGATGATCCGGATCAGGATTATGTATCCTGTCCTTAGCTTTGTCCTTACGGGAGAAGGTCCGGATTAAAGTTTTATCTTCTGCACAGACTTAGAATAAACAACAAATATCTTGAATCCAATTACATAGGGTTTGATCCACATCATCCAAATTCTAGGTTTGATCCAACAAGAATCAGCTGAGAGAAGAACTACTGGAGTAGCACAAGGAGTGAAACTACCCCATGGATTGGTTTCCTTTTAAAACCCTCACGTCATGCCAAGACCATCACCATTTCCTCATAGCCACTCAAGAGTCACTTCTTTGATGCATATGCCCCAACCGACTCATCTGCGTGCATGGAAAGGATCAGGACCAGTGACAATGAGATATGGAGGCGATCCCTCAGGTAATATTCATGGTCCAATAGAAAGAAGGAATAAGAAGCTCAAGCAACCAGAAGTTGACCCCATCCCCATGACTTACTCGGAGTTATACAAAGAGCTGCTACAAGCCCACATGATAGCTCCAACTCCTTTGGAATTGGTCAAGCAACCTTATCTTGAGTGGTACAATCCAAATGGCCAATGTGAATATCATGTTGGGGCAATAGGGCACAATATTAACGGTTGTATCTTATTGAAGAGGAAAGTTCAGTGCATGAGAAATGCTCAGTGGTTGAACTTCTGAACGAAGGCCCAAAGTGACTCTTCCAAGCCAAGGTCTATTGATCTCGATGACGTGTATGGAGGGTACTACAAATGATTGGGAGTAGGTTTGGTAACTCCCATACCACCAAAGGAGGGCAAACCAGTTAAGTTTTCTAAAGGAGGGATCGCCAATGCTTGAGTAATATCATGGAGACTCGCAGTTTTTAATAATTTCCCTATTTTGGTGAAAACTTTGTTTTGTAAATCATGGAAACTTCTTATCTTATGCTTTGAAAAGATCCTAGGCACCTCCTCTTTGATAATAAATGTTTTTAAATGGTTTTTAACATTTCATAACATGTGCATGCAATAGTTGTCCATAACTTGTCCACTCTCATGGTATGTGTATCAAGCTTAATAGGGGCATATGAAACAAGAAGATTAAACTGACAACCTGAGCCTGAGAAGGGTTCGAGGAGCCAAGAGCTCAGCGCAAGAGATCGAGAAGTTCAAAAAAAAAAAAACAATTTTGGGGAACTCCATTCCCATTGGAAGGGACGCTATCGGGGAGTTTGATTGATTGTTAGGTAAAGTCTCTTTTGTCACAAACATAAATATAACTCTTCTTTAAACTACTTGAGAAAACTTTTGATCATTTAAAGTGAGGAGAGGCCATCTTTTGTGCTACCTCGTAATAATGCTCTTGCTACCCCCTTTGAGCCTGTAAATCTGTAATAAATTTCTTTTCAAATTACCCGATCTATAGTTCACCCCACACTGGGGCAGTTTTTCAAAGAGTCACTCATTGAGGCAGCTCATGTCAAACTGGGGCAACCTTTGTTGAGATTGAAAAAGAAAAAGAAAAAGAAAAAAACAGAGAGAAAAATTCAATAAGGGCATTTTGGGGCATGATGAGAAAAAAAAAGAAGAATAGGACACAACCAAGAAAGGAAAAGGGGGTATTCTTAATCAAACCCATACTGCAGCACTTCAGGAAGGAATAAATCAATCCTCAGGGCAATTTTCAAGAGAAAATTAGTCTCGTGAGTCTCATGACAGAGATAGAGCCCTATACTGGGGCAATTCAATCCATCCCTCATAAAGAAAAAAAGAAAAAGAAAAAAGAAAGAGAGATCAAAAAGAGTCAAAAGAATCAGCTTCTAGAGAGTTTAGTCTGAACTATGGATCATATGCAACCTAGAATAGGTTTGAGCCTATTATTGATCGTCCTTTCTTGATAAACCCTTAAACTTCAAGCCTTCGTTATGGTCCTAGAAAAGTCCTCTTTGATTGAATGATCAAGGTTATTTTTCAAGTACTCAAATGAGAGTGAACACTTTTAAGGCAAAAGGCAGACTTGATGAAAACCCGAAAGGGCATCAAGGGTAAAATACAAAGTCATCTACAAGATAGAAGGGGCAAGAGAATCCATATAAGGCGGGCGTAGTGAAAACCTAAAAGGGCACTGCGAGTAAAATGCGAAACCATGAAGGTAGCAAATGTTCAAATGCACCAGATCAAGTCGAAGCCTAAACAACAAATTTTGATAGTTGAACCCGAGGCCATGAAAGCAAGAACAGTCCAGATCAATGCAAAGCTCCAAACAGCAACTTCTGGAGATAGATTCCTTTGAGCCACAAGATCAAGGCAAAGCTTCGAGCAGTAACCTCTCAAGGTAAAGCCCAAAACCATTGCGTACTAACACATCCAATCCAAGGATAAAATCCTGAAACTACAAGACCCTTCAGCTTCAATCTCAAAAAGCCTCTTAATCTCAAAAGCTTCAAAACCATGAAGTTCCAACCTTTCCAAACCATGAAGATAAAAAACTCCAAAATATCAAGGCCCTCCAATCTCAAAAATCTCAAAACCATTGAGTGCCAACAGTTCCAATCTCCAAGGATAACACCTCAAACTCCAAAACCATCCAATCCAGTCTTGGAACCCAAAACCATTGAGCACGAATACTTCCAAATTTTACAAATCAACCCTCCACCCATCAAGAGCCATTACCTAGTCTAAGCTAGCCAAGTTCAATCAACTTCGTGGATTATGCCCCTAGAGGCTCGTACCACTACCACGAGAGGACAACAAGTTATGAATGCATTGCATAACCATGTTTTGGAAATTATTTTTAAAACAAAATCATCTTTGAAAACTTGTTTTGAAAAGAAAAAAACATCTTTTGTATATAAAATGTTTATCCCCAGCAGGATCTCTCATGATATTACTCAGCAAAGGTGCTCTGTCATTCAAAAAGGGTTCTTAAGTTAAGCTCTTCAATTCAATGACACTAAGTCAAACAAACTCCTCAGCTAAAGAAGAAACAGAGTTTCCCAGCATGACTGGAATGATCCCTAGCAAAACAACTTCTCAACAGTGTTGTGATATTTCCCTAGCAAGGTGAAGCCCATCACTAACAACAGTGAATACCCAGCGGGTTAAGCTCCCCACTAAGTCCAAAAAAGAATTTCATGCATTCTTCATTCATCCATACATGCATCATGTGCATTTCTCTTGTTCAGGTTTTGTGAATTGTTCTCAAAAGCTTCAAACATTAGAAGCCATTAACCAATCAAGGTCTCCCAAGCTTACAAATCCCCCAAGGCATCACCATCAAACACCAATCGATGTTTCCAACAAGATTATTAGCCTTTTACATTTCTGTCAGCTCTAGGCTTTTAATTTTTCAGTATCTTTGCATCGTAGGTGGTAATCCTCCGACCTCTGCAACGCATTGTAGGCAAGTAATCCTCCTGCCTCTACGAAGTCTCTCAAGTTCTAGCCTTTTAAATTCCAGTATCTTTGCATCGTAAGCGGTAATCCTCCAGCCTCTGCAACGCATTGTAGGAAAGTAATCCTCCTGCCTCTGCGACGTCTTTCAGGTTCTAGCCTTTTATATTACTGTCATCTGTAGGCTTTTAATTTTTAGTATCTTTGCATCGTAGGTGGTAATCCTCCGGCCTCTGGAACGCATTGTAGGCAAGTAATCCTCCTGCCTTTACGATATCTTTCAGGTTCTAGCCTTTTATATTCCTGTCAGCTCTAGGCTTTTAATTTTCAGTATCCTTGCATCGTAGGCGGTAATCCTCCAACCTATGCAACGCACTGTAGGCAAGTAATCCTCCTGCCTCTGTGAACTCTCTCAGGTTCTAGCCTTTTACATTCTTGTCAGCTCTAGGCTTTTAATTTTTAGTATCTTTGCATCGTAGGCGGTAATCCTCTAGCTTCTACAACGCATTGTATGCAAGTAATCCTTTTTCCTCTGCGAAGTCTCTCAGGTTCTAGCGTTTTACATTCCTGTCAACTCTAGGCTTTTAATTTTCAGTATCTTTGCATTGTAGGTGGTAATTTTCCTGCCTCTTCAAAATCTCTTGGTTCTAGCCTTTAAGTTCTTGTCAGCTCTAGGCTTTTAATTTTATGTCTTTTTAAATCCAAATTAACATTTTAGGTTTTCCATTCTCTATTACGTCATGTCCCCAATCCACTAAGCTTCTAGGCTTTTATTCCAATAAATCCCAAGTTCCAGTAAGTACTCTGATTCCCAGCAAAACCATCCCTTCACAACAGGTAAGCCAGGTAAGTGGTCCAACCCGTCCAAAACAAGTCCGTCTTATCTTTGTGCACTGTTTGAACACAAGCGATACATAAAGAGGGGCAGTTGTTGGACCCTATTTTGTCCGGGATGGAAATATTTCATCAAATTCAATTTTTCTCAATGCCGCCTTAATTTGTTGAAATTTTGCAAAACGACAGAGTCGTGACCATTAAGCCGCAAATGCCCGATTTCAAAAAATTATTTGAATAGCCTCCAAATGCCAAAGAATTAGTCTTGGGCAATAAAAAATCCAATTCGAGGATCAACGCAATCCACTGCGCTCAATTCTGAGGTCAAACGAAGA
Organism: Taxillus chinensis; assembly: GCA_023512835.1. Classification (NCBI taxonomy): domain Eukaryota; kingdom Viridiplantae; phylum Streptophyta; class Magnoliopsida; order Santalales; family Loranthaceae; genus Taxillus; species Taxillus chinensis. The sequence goes on from CM042089.1 coordinate 56,424,169, forward strand.
AGATATGGTCAAAACAGCATTCGAGCCGCCAACGGTGGTCAAAACGGTAATTAACTTTCCAAATGGAACTCCAAATCAGGTCACGAACCTCATAATCTCATCCTACTCATCGCTCTGAGTATTTTTGACGTATATATTGTATATATTTGCTCCCAGGGTCTTTTCAACAAAATTAAAAATAAATACATTTTTCGGTAATAAATAATCTCAGTATAGGCTTGCCATAAAAATGATATTGTTTTCAACTAAAATTTACACGGAGTCGCTCGTCATGACGCCCCGAGTCCAAAAATAATTTTTTCAAGACATTTTGAAATCCGGTTTGTCCTGCTGATCCCAAAAACCGAAAGGCATCAGTAAAAAATCCTAAAACAACATATTTTTCTGCTTTTATTTTACTTTCCCGCCCATCTCTCATCCATGTGTCACCATTTTACTAGGTTTTTTAAAATAATAATAACAATAGATAAAAACAAAATACAAAAACAAAAACCAAAAACAAAATAATAAATAATAAAAATAAAAGAATCGCTTGATCTTATCGCTTCACCAACTCCTCTTGTCTTCTTCCTTCTCTCTCTCTTCTCGCCTCGTTTCCATCGCCGGATCCACACAGCGAGTGCCATGATCTTGAAAGACCACCTCACGCCTGTCGGACCACCGCGCCAGCTTATCCCTCCAACTAACCGAGCTCAACCACAGCTCAGAAGAAAACCAACGCCCACGACCCCCATCTCCAAACCATTTCTTTCTCACATCACCAAAACCAGACACCCCACCCTCGGTTCCCCTTTGGCCGGCATGCTACCCACCAACCACCGTGGATTGCGACCCCAAAATCCACTGGTACACTGGCACCTACCGATCACTCCCGATCCCTCCTTCCATTGGTACACCTACTATCAGGCGTTTCAAAGTCTTCACGAGGAACCCAGAGAACGTGTTGAGGACGTGCAAAAGGCACAGGAGGGCTACAGTTCGCAGCTGTCATTGTTCGCCGCTATTGTTATCCAGTCGAAAGTCAACGCGAGGGATATCTAGCCCGAGTACGAGAAGACAGGCGTCGACCCGTGAGGAAACACATCTTCGACCCGTGAGCCCAAGTTCTTATCTGAGTTTTGCTTGTTCTTTGTATGTCTTTATGCTACTTCAATCCTCGTGGATTTAACTACACATTAAGTGATTTTCTGTCTTATTGAAGGCTAGTTAATCTATATGTGTGCCTGGGGATTATTGATTCTGTTTATATTGTCCGGGTGTTGATAGAGCTATACATTTCTCTTTGGCTATCTATGCTCTCTAATTCTGTTCCCGTATATTTGTGTTATTCAATTGCTTTTGTTTGTGTTGATTTCTCACGGTGATGAGTGCATAAAAAGAAAAAAACATCTGAATAAGAGATGTGATAAACGCGTGAACATGTGATCTGGATTGTGCTTCATTCATTTTAATTTGGTTTTCAAAGCATGTGAATGCTTTGATCTAGCTTTCAAAATGTGTGAACCCACTAGTGGTTTTCAAAATGTGTGTGTGCTCTTGTCTGGTTCTCCAAAGCCCAGTTTGGTTTTCAAAATGTGGGTGTGCACTGGTTTGGACGTCATATTCTGCGTGGATGTTATTTCATTGCATGAATCTGTGTTTTATTGTGTGATTTCTGGGATTATTATGGTTGTTGCATTTTCTATTCATTGCTACTGTTTTCTCACTATGTTTCCACCGTTTTTTTTTTTTGTTTTTGTGCTCGGTTCCACTTTCTCTGGTCACGTGGGCTTAACGAGGTTCTGGTGTGGAAACCATTTGTTTCCTGGCTACATTGTTCTGTTTCCAATTTGGTCAACTTGTATATTGTAGACGTGATTAATGTTTTTATTTATCCCTATTTCCTTCCATTTTGGCTTTAAGGAGCTGTGTTGGTTTTGGGCCCATAGGAATCCTATTAGTTTGGGCTTTGTAATTATGGGTCACATAGTTTGTAATTTGTAAATAAGTGAAGTAAGAAAACAAAGAAAAAAAGAGAAGAGAGAAAAAAAGAAAAAGGAGGGGAAAATGTAGAGAGTTTATTTTATTTGTATGTCACACTCACACACAACACATTTGTGTTTTATTTATTTTTGACTTTAATCATTTCTAAAAAAACATTTTCTAAAATAAAAAAACTTTTTTTGAAATAAAATATGTTTTACGAAAAAAACAAAAAAACAAAAAAAAAACAACTATTTTTGTAAATAAATAATAATAATAAAATATTTTTTTCTAACAAAAAAAAAATCTTTTCTTAACTTAAAAACGTTCTTTCATTTACTTAGGATTTTCAAGTACTTGGGTTTTTCAACACTTGATTTTTTTTCTTATACCTTAGGTTCGAATTTCGATTATGTTTCAACTTTTCCAAACACTTAGATTTTTTTTTAATGCTCTTCACCTTTTACCCTTAGTAGCATTAATAGCATGTGCTTTGAATAAATCTAACTTTGTTTTTTAGTTTTAAGTTTTAAATTTCACGCAAACCATAGAATCCCTTTTAGAGATGTAGGAAGAAATTGAGTTTAATTTTCAAACTACAACAACGATTGTAGAAATAAAAATGGAAAAATCAAAATGTTAGGACTCCCTTTAGATGCTAAGGACAAATTGGACTTAATCTTAATTTAACAAATAATTTAGGACATAAAAAGGAGTAGACCTTTTAGGCCACATGTAAATTTCACATCACTTTTAGGCTAATTAACTTTAGGTCAAATAATTAAAACAAGTTAGAAACCTCCAAATCCTAAGATAAGTACCGAAAGGGTGTCGTGGAGGTGTTAGTCCTTCCCCACACGTAACAAACTCCCGAGCCCATCCCTAGTGGCATAGATAATTTCCTTTTAGGTGGCCAACCGCACCCCAAAAACGGTTGGTAGGGACTCCATATTTTCATTACCATTCGGATGAAGGTTGGGGGGAACCACACCCCAAAAGCGGTTTCCCTCCCGGACGAAATCCGGTGATGACAATATATCTAGCATGCCAAGTTTTTTCAGAAGTTTAGAGAACCTGGTTTCTTGTAGTGGTTTGGTGAATATGTTGGCAAGTTGATTATCAGTGGGTATGTATTCTAGGGAAATGTCCTTCTTTAGCACATGGTCACGTATAAAGTGATGTCTGACCTCAATGTGTTTTGTTTTGAGGTGCATGATAGGATTGTTGGAGATTGCTATGGCACTTGTGTTGTCTCCGTATAGTGGCACAACCTTAAGAATGAATTCGTAGTCTGAAAGTTGGCTGGCCATCCACAGTAATTGAGCACAATAGGTTCCTACAGCAATGTATTCAACTTCAGTAGTGGAAGCTATCATCACCGGTTTTCGTCCGCGCCCATTTGGTATGGGCTTAATCGAAACCGATGGTGAGAAATTTAGAGTTGCCACCAACTGTTTTTGGGGTGGAGTTGGTCACCTAAAATGTGGGTGGTTTACATTACCAGATAAGGGTTCGGGGGTTCGTTACGTGTAAGGAAAGATTAACACCCTTACAACGCCCTTTCGGTACCTATGTTAGGAGGAGGAGGTTTCTATTTGTTTTTCACTGTTTTGACTGGGTTAAAACATTATTGTTTTCCTAAAAAGTCTATGCTTTTTATTTAGGTAAGTTATTTGACAAAGTTATGATTATGATTAAAATTGCTTTATCCTAAGTTTCTAAAGGAAATCGTAAAAGTTTTGTTTTGCTTTTTGTTTGAAGTGAAAAATGAAATCCGAAGATTATGGTTTTTTTTTTTTTTGAAAAAATTGAAATATGTTTTTTGTTTTTTTTGTTTTGTTTGTATTTTTTTTTTGTAACATGTTTTTTTTGTTTTTTTGTTTTTTTTGAAAGGGTCGATACTAAGAACTTAACATAAAATAAAAATAAATATTTTTATTTTCCTTTTTTGGTTGTTTTTGTTTTAAGGCTAATGAAAAATTAATATTTCTCGAAAGAAATGTTGTGTGTGTGATAGTGACATCCACAAATCAAATAACAATTTACTCCTTTTTTTTCTTTTTTTTTTTTTCATGTCATTTCTTTTGTTTTCTCTTTTTTTTTACTATTGGCTATTACATATTGTAACTTGAATAGAATGGAGGAAATAACAAAAAAAAACAATGAAAACAATAAACAAAACAACAAAACGAAATTAATAGGAAGCAAAATTACAACACAAGCGATAAGAATATATGAAGAGAACGGAATACATATATACAATAATAATGAAACTGACTTTGTCTTAGGCTTAGGCGATGCTGTGATTCTTCTTGACTTTAATGGCGGTAAAGTTGACTGGAACTATAAATAATAATGTTGGCTTTGGATGGAACTGTAAATAAGTCTTTGAGGGTGAAACTTCAAAGGTTGGTCGGCTAGAATTGGGCTGGAGGTTGGGTGCCGCGGACCAGAACTAGAAAGGAACCTGTTTCTCTTCTCTTTTTGTTCTTTTTCTTGCACAATTTGCTGGGAAAGGTAATGGAAAAAGAAGAAGAAAGGAATAGAAAGAGTAATGGGAGGGATAAACTGGGCGTAAGTGAGAGAGTGGCAGAAATTTTCCCTCAAAGAGATTTTTTTGTTGTTCGTTTGGGTGTTCTCTCCTTGGGCGTTTTTTTGAAAGGGAAAATAGACAAAAAGGGACTAGGTTTTTTTTTTTTTTGGACATGAACCCTCCTAGGGCATAATCTTCTTGGTGGTAGCCTCTTCTTTTTTTGTGCGAAGGGAAGGAAGAGGCTTTTAAATGCCTTTGACGCATCCTCTTAATTGAAGCATTAATTAGTGCATTAATCATGCCACCCCCCTTTTTTATTGCCGGATTCTCTCTTATGTCGGGTGGACTAATGACCGATAATTGCCTTTTTGTTTTTATGTGCACATGGTGTTTGTCCTTGGGAGCCTAAAGGGGGTGAATAGGCTCTAATTGGAAAACTCTTTGTTTGTCTCTGGCACAATACTTATCTGATGAAACGCTAAAATTAGTGTGGAAGATAACCAGATAGTGGAAGTATTTTATTTATTATCAAAAGATAAATACAACAAAACAGTAGCAGATTAAAGCTAATGAAGCTTTTCGATCTACTGGAAACTCTCTTACACTTTGTTTACAATGACTCACACACTAGCCAATATATTCTCTAAAAGCTCTTGTACATGTACGGGCATATATCTAAAATTTACAAGTCTTAATATATAGCCATCCATTGGAAAACATTCTACGAACTTGTTCTTCCGAGCAACGTGTAGCATTGAATGTTCCTCAGAAATCTCTTTACCTTAATTGCTGCGTGATCCCAATTTCAATTAATGCTTTGTCCACATCTCCGTGTGTTCCACGTGTAAGATAATTTATATTTTCAACAAGCTTGTCTTACATTGGGAGACAGTGAGCTAACAACATTAAATGCAAAGTTGATAAGTTCAAGTAGCATCTTCTTAATCTATCATAAAGTTTCTTACTCCGTGTTAATGAAGCTTGGATCCTTACTCTGTATCAGTAGTTGCTTACTCCGTGTCAGTTTGATACTGGAATCCTTATTCCATGTCAGCGCTTCCTTACTCTGTATGAACGAGAAGTTCGGAGGGCTTACTCCGTATCAGTGCTTCCTTACTCCGCATAAGTTCCTTACTCCGCATGAGTTAAAAGGTCCGGATGGCTTACTTCGTATGAGCGCATCCTTACTCCGCTTGAGTAAAAGGTTTGGATTCCTTACTCCGCAAGTCGTTCCTTACTCCATGTAAATGAAGGACTTGGGTCTTATTCCGCACAAGTCGTTCCTTACTCCGCATTAATGAAAGACTCGGATTCCTTACTCCGTGTCTTCTTGTCCTTAGTCCGCTTGAGTGGAAAACTTAGCCTTTTATTCCGTGATAACTTTCTCTTACTCCGTGCGAAATGTAGACTGAGATTCTTATTCCGCATCTATTTAACTTAGCCCGTTTAAAATGTAAGACGCAGATTCCTTATTCCGTAAGTTTAAGCATTTGGTCTGCACAAGTAATCCTTATTCTGTATGAAGACTTGGTTATTTACCAAGTGTTTGACGACACTCATGATAATCCGGATCAGGATTATGTATCCTGTCTTTAACTTTTCTCTCACAAGTGAAGGTCCGTATTAAGGTAATATCTTCTACAACAACTAAGAATAAACATACAAGGTCTCAAATCAAATTACATAGGGTTTTATCCTCATTATCCAAATTCTGGGGTTGATCTAATAATCTCCCCCAATATGGATATGTTAAAACCCTTTGTAATCTGATCTGGTAAGTGAAGCAAAAAGATAACATACAGAAATAAAGGTAACTTCCACATTTCATTTAGTCAGCAACAAAAGTATAATTCAGCCTTGATACAAGAATTTTACATTAAGGTACATAAGGCTTACTATACTTGAAGATCATTGTTGCTACTTTCTCTCGAAGCTCCATTGTCTGCTCTATCGTATAGTTGAGGATGTTGTTCCAGTCTTCATCCACCTTTATGAAAGACTTGATGAAAAAACAGACAAAAGCTCCGCAGCTATCTCCATTGGGCTGTTGAGGCACCAGCTTCTTGCTCTGGATTGCCGCTTTCAGCTTTTCAGTAGGAGCCAAAGGAGTTTGACCCATTTCTTCATAAAGCCTGAATTGCTTTACTGCTTCTGTCAGCCAAAGCCATAATGGTTCCAATTTATTCTTTCTAACTTTGTTATCCATAACTTGATGAGAATCAATTTAGAGCATATGCTTTGACGGAATCAGAAAAATAATCAGCATGAAAAGCGGCGTCTTGACCCAATACGAAATGAGGATAAAGGAAAGATTTCTCCATGGTTTTTTGTCCTCAGTAGTTCCATCAACGAAGGTCTAGATTTGGGCTATGTATGGAAGATAACCCTCAGACCAACATGGGAAGACATCAAACAAGTGTCCGTCCTTGTACAGAGACAGAAACAGCCTTATATCCATCTTTACCGCCAGAGAGAAGTTGTCTATATAATCAGTGGTAAAGAGGCCCTTCCTAGAATGTAGAGTTTGTATATTTTGAGGTGAGAAAGGATAAATATCTAACAGACATCTTTGGTCGGCAGTAGAAGTGGCATACTTGGTCATTTCATTGAAAACACTTCCATCTAGCATCATGTGGATCGAGTTCCGCATATGATGGGAGGAAGGTGACAGCCGCTGATGGAGAAGTTGAAGGAGGAGCTGCACTTGAGGAGCTGGGCTGAGAGAAGCGGCTGTGTTTGGGAATAGAAGCTCCTAGAAGAAGTGTAGATACAGGCTGCTTACCAGTAGGAGCGGAGGAAGCTATAGCAGGATCAGATGGCACTCTCTCCTCCGTTTTGGCAATCGCCGGGGAGCGGTAGGAGGACGAGCCATTGTGTGAGCCAAATCCACAAGTGAGGTAGACAGAGAATGTACGGAAGAGTCTACAAGATCCTTCTTCTGCTTGATGGAAGTGGAGGAGTCAGTGAGCATGGAGAGGAGTTGAGCGCCAAGGGCATCAACTTTAACTGCAATGGCAACTATTTTAGTGCTCTGGGCTTGGGTGTGGCGGTCTAGCTCTGGCACTTGTGTTTGTCCCACTTGAACGGACATGGCGTCATCCCCTTTCCCCAGGCCTTTTACCTCCGCCATCTTACGCCTGAAGGGAATCTAATGGCCCGCCGGCCCTCTGCTGCTATCCACCTCCTCCCTACTCCAGAACAACAGGGTAGCTCGGTTGGTGACCTAGCCGATAACTCTGCCCGCGAGGTCAGCTTTGCCCACCGATCCTCACGGATTCAGTCCGTCACTGCTCCTTCCATCTCCCAAGGCTCCCAGCATAGCGTTCGCGCCAACCCATCTGAGGTTACGGGGCCATCTTAGCCAAGTTGTCCTCCGGCTGATACACCAGCACCTTCTGCTGCTGATCACCCCGCACCTAATTCAATAGCTGTTGCTACGGCAGTGGCTGATGTCCCTACCTCTCCTCCGGAAGTACCCTTGCCCCCACTTCCTCAACCTCAAGACTACCTAGACCAATCTTCCCGCTGACACTCTTACGGTCCTATGGTTCTGTTTTAGCCACGCCTGCACAGCTACCATCCATGACAACGATCTCCGGGTGTATTACACTCGCCACACCAAAACCCCGGAAGACATAATCATCTGGAACTTGGATCACAGCTTTCGTACATTGGCCTCTATTCCTGACGTCCCTTTTGCTGTTACCTCCAGACCGGCCCATGAAGCACGGGTTCCTTCTCCTATTGAGGTCGCGCCCGCTTCTCTTGCTACAGCCATTCCCGTTGTTGACCTCTCTGGTCAAAGCGAATCTGCTACTCCGGATGCCTCTGATGCTTTGGCTGGTCCTTCTGCTACTACTGATGAGCAACCCCTCTCTCCTCCAGCTGACTCCTCTGCCCAATGCACTCCTGCACCTCTTCATGCGGGGGAGTCCTCCAAAACACCGGAGTTTGCGCTTGGGCGCGTCTCTTTTGGCATGGTCCACTCCGCCGTTGTGACGATGTTGAGTATCCGCTCAAAAGATTGATTCTTTGGCTTATTCCCTAGCAGTTGGAACAAGAAAGTCCCCCAATCCATCAGGAGACCCTCAAAGACTCTGTACATCGCTAGTAGCAGGTTGTACGGGACGAAGTCTAGGGCTGTTATGCGAGCCAGAAGGCACCGGCTCAGGATGGTCGCCATACATCTGTAGCGACCCTGGAAGGACTTTAGATTATATTCCTTCCCTTTGTAAGTGCAGCCCATGGAAGCTGCCATTTGTTCTAGGTCCGGTCGATGATGAGGACCAGAGGAGAGATGGAGAGCGACACGAAGGACGTTTGGGGTGATGACAATGGATTCACCCCTAACGATGGAACGTATGGAGTCGGTGGTGCAGCGGATGTTCCATTAGCACTCAGCAATATCGTCGATAAGGAGATCGATGGGATCAAAGACCAGGTTTAAGATGTGGCTTGCTTCTAGTAAAGGGGGAAGTTCCAGAAACCACACCTAAGGATTGGACACAGAGGGCCAATCAACTAGATGGCATGGATTGACGCCAGAGAGTGCGGTCCTGGGTGCCATTGGAAGTAGATTCAGATAAGGGAAAGGAAATTTCGGGTTTTGAGGAGATGAACAACAACGATAAAATTTGAGAGTGATAAGTCGCTCTATCTTGAAAACGTAGGATATATATAGCAGGTCAGTGGATGCCAGCGGGTCTAGGGTTTAAGCGAAATGAACAGTGAACCGCCTGACAATTTGATGTCATTAGACTAGATAGTTGGCGCCCCCAAGTAAAGAGATGACGTGGAGGCAGTAGAACCAAACATTTAGGACAGCTGTATGCCTTCTTCTGGAAAATGAAGTGACTAATTGCCCGACTTGAGATGTGCATTTAATGGACCATCATAATCCCTCCTCAAAAATACGTGATGTAAGATAATACTCTGTTTATCACGATTTGAGAGTTCCAAGAGTCAGGAGGAATTGAACCGACTAGCATCTTTGGTAAAGATAAGCCGTAGAAGAATATTCGGATGAAAAACAGACTGAGTCCGTAGAAATAGGTGTTGTAAGAGAAAAGTAGATTCCTTTGCTGTCTTGAAGTTGAATAGAAAAGAAGTACCACAATACTTTAAATCCGAGACATCAGATAAGATATATATATCGGTGAAATGTAAAGTGAATCTGAACCTGTAGCTTCACAAATATAGACTAAAAGAACAGAAGACTTAACAGGTTGGGATTAGTACGGATATAAAACAGATACAAAAAAGTCATCATAATCTGAACTAAAATAATCAGAACTTATGCGTTAAAAATGAGGAGAACACATACATACGAGTTAAGAATCATTTACTGAAATCAATGCATATGACAGATAATAAACACATAAGTTCATTTTGGTCAACATAGCGAAACCTTCATGCCGAGCGACGTAGATAAGATTAATTAAATCTATATGATATGCCAAACTTAAGATTCATGAGTGAGAATGGATTAAAGAACGCATGCCAGAAACAATCAATCGATTATTATATTAAAATGCACTGCTGAAGAAACAAAACATTCAATCATGCCACAATTCCGATTCAACAATGCATCTCCAGTCAGATCCAAAAGTGAGAGTTATAAGGTAGCACATCCGAGACATATCAGGGGGTTATTACTGAAGTAATAGATGAAGCTTTTGCTCCCCCTTAGATCATGTGATCCTCTCAAGAAAGACTCCCCCTCAGATAGACAGCCAGGAAAGAGGTCATAAGACATATAATGTAATGACCCATGTTTTGGGATGTGAGGAGTTAGTCACAGTTTTGCCTTTTTGGGTGGAAATTGTTGGGTTTTAGGGAGTTTTATTTCTACACACTTTGGCTAAATCATCTTGTATGTTGAATAGCAAGCAAGAGGCAAAGTTTGAGCCCAATAAGGAGTGCCCGTGAGAATGCCCGTGAGAATGGTTTTTCACGTGCAGTGACATTTTTGCATGGGAGCCTTCTTGATGTTATTCTAAGGCTTGTGGCAAAATTCTAGAACATTTGGAGGTGCCCGTGAGAAGGGCCTTTCTCACGTGCAGCCACCATTACCCTTGTTTTGTTGTTCTGATACCCTTTTGCTAAAGGACCATGGTGAAATTATAAGTGTTTTGTCCTGTGTGGTTGCAAAAAGGTTATAATCTGTCATTAAAACTACGTCGTTTTAATGCTAGGATTCATTTAATCAAAACTACGTCGTTTTGGGATTTAAGTTGTCTATATAAAGAGGTGAAGGCTCCTTGTTCTAGGTTTAGGGTTCTCTTCTTCAGTCACCACAGCCATCGCAGAGAGAGAGAGAGAGAGGAGAGTTCTGGCCATCGCTGCTGTGGTGTTTCTCGTGGGCGGATGACGTTCGGCGTGGGAGCAGGATCATTGCTGTGGTGATACATTTTCCAACAGGTAGGGGTTCTGTTTTCCCTTAGATCTATCCCTGGGGTCTGGCCTGGTGGTTGGCGATTCATGTTTTTTTCTGGATATATATATATATACATATGTAAATCCATATAGGTATGATCTCATATATGGATGTTGGCCTTCAATGGCGTTTTAGTGTGATTCTGACGTTCAGTGGTCAGTGCATGTTAAATGTTCGATAAAATGCCTATGTGAATATGCCTAGTACGTGTTTGATACTATGCCTGAGTGGTTGGGTTTGTGCACTTGTGAATGCGTGCACACTAAGTGTTTAGTTTTATGCCTGAGTGACCGAGGTGTATGCTGTGTGCTTGATTGCATGGTTGTTAGCCCGAGAGGCTATGGAAAACGTTTGCCTGAAGAGGCGGTTAAATCACTTGCCTGAAGAGGTGGTTAAATCATTTGCCTGAAGAGGCGGTTAAATCACTTACCTGAAGAGGCAGTTAAATCACTTGCCTAAGAGGCGGTTAAATCACTGGCCTGAAGAGGCGGTTAAATCACTTGTTTGGGAGGTGGTTAAAGTGTTAGCCCGTGTGGCTGGGGAGCCTGTGTGGCTGGGGCTGAGGTTGCGCCCGTTTGTGTGGTGTGTTTCCTTGCTATTTGTTTCTGCCACATCACTGCACTGGAACACGCTCTCATATAGATGATAGATACATGGGATGGGTTGGGGAGACTTGATCCCTACTGAGCTGTGGTTGCTCACCCCTCCTACTGTTTGTTTTCTTTACAGGGGACCTACAGGCGTTAGGTGGTAACACCAAGGTGGAAGACTTTCTGCCTTGTGGCTTTGCTCCTTTTGTTTTTTTGAGTATTTTGTCAAATGTTATGTTGAGAGACTATTGTAATTCCGAATGGAGATGATGTAATGGATTTTGGAATTTAATAAAGATAAGTGGTTTGCCTTTCGGTTATTTATTGTGGATTATTATGAATGTGTTTGTTGTCCTGCTTGGATGTCGGATTCTGTACATCTACCCCTTGCCCACCAGTTGGGTAAAGGGGAGTCACGAACCGGTTTCCTCGGGTTGGAAATCCGGGGCGTGACAATATGGTATCAGAGCATGGTCTAGTTGGCCTAGGGTAGTGGGCGGATCTGGATGTCTTGAGTCGTTTGGAGGAGCCTGGAGGGACGTGCCTGATCAACCCGGTCCTCTTTGAACCTCTAAGGTGTACTTGGGGTAGTCCAGTCTTGTGGTAGGATTTCCATGCATTGGCATTAGGGCACTAGTTGCATTTGTTGTCTATGTGTGCTAAACTGTGATTAAGTGTGAAATGTGTAACTCTAATTTTGTTACTAGTGTTATTTGAGCTGTGTGCCTATGGAATTGATTCCTGTGCAATGTAATTTCATGAGAACGGGAATGTGTGTGATGCCATGAGCTAATTAACTTGATAATGGGGTAGAGGTAGTGAAACTTGATAGTTGTCGAATGCGTTCTGACGTTTGTGCTTCTTACTTCATGTAGTAAGAATGCCACCAAGGAGAGTGACACGTGCGTCCGGGGCAGTGGCTGATGAGTCATCTGCCCATGAGGGCCCGGGTGCGGGGCAGTCCGCTGGAGGACATGCGTTGTTGCTGGCACAGCTACATGAGGGCATCCGGCTAGAAGTCCGAGAGCTGAGGGAGGGTATCCGGCAAGAGGTACGGGAGGAGGTGCGCCGCGAGGTGGCAGCCCAGCAGGTGGTGCCACCACCACCACCACCACCACTAGTGGGGGAGTTACCTCGGGAGCATGAGGGTTCGCTGAGTGGCATACCGACTCATGTAGAGGATGACATGGTGACACGATTCCAAAAGGAACAACCTCCGCGATTCAAGGGGGAGGGGGACCCAGTGTCAGATGAGCACTGGCTGAGGCAGATCGAGCATGTGTTCTCCTTTCTCCTACCCCGGGAGGAGGATAAGGTGAGGCTAGCCATTTGGCAGCTGGAAGGGAATGCTTTGGAGTGGTGGCTGAGTGTCGCGGGGAGTCGTGCGGTACAGTACACATTGTGGGATGAGTTCTTACAACTCTTCCATGATGAGTTCTTCCCCGAGTCATTGAGGTGGCAGAAGAGGGAGGAATTCGGCAGCCTGAAGCAGGGGACAAAGACGGTGCCCGAGTATGAGCGCGAATTCTAGAGCTTGAGCAGATTTGCTCCCGAGACCCTGGCGCAGGAGGACCTGAAGGCCCACAAGTTCACCTTGGGTCTTAGGCCGGCCCTTAGGCAGAGGGTGGCAATTCTGCGTCTGAAGACCTATGCTGAGGTTGTGGAGACGGCCCGTATAGCTGAGAGAGAGCTGGATGATGGGAGGCAGGCTCATCTGGGTCGCCAGTTGCAGAGTGGGCCTGATCGAGATTCAGGGTCCAAGAGGCTCAAGACTGAGGAGAGAGATAGCGGTTCTTTCCGTAGCCGGGGTCAGCCATTTGTGAACCCAGGGTATATCCGACCGAGTACCTCACCCTGGGGTGCTCCGATGCTCTTTGCTAAGAAGGCAGATGGCACGCTTCGCCTCTGCATTGACTATAGGAAGCTGAATTCGGTGACTGTGAAGAACAAGTATCCGTTGCCTCGGATAGATGACCTGTTTGACCATTTGAGTGGGGCCCAGTGGTTTTCCAAGATAGATCTGCGATGGGGGTATCACCAGTTAAGGGTTAGGGAAGAGGACATCCCTAAGACTGCTTTTCGGTGTAGGTATGGGCACTATGAGTGGGTAGTGATGCCTTTCGGGCTCACTAATGCGCCAGCAGTGTTTATGCATTTGATGAACCAGGTCTTTGCTCCATACTTGGATTCGTTCGTGGTGGTGTTTATAGACGATATCTTGGTATATTCCAAGACTGAGAGGGAGCATGTGGAACATCTGGCAAAAGTGTTGCAAACCTTGAGGGATTAGCGGCTGTTTGCTAAGTTTAGCAAATGCGAGTTTTGGATGCAGGAGGTCCATTTTCTTGGCCATGTAGTGTCAGCTAAAGGGGTTAGAGTGGACGCAACCAAGATTGAGGCGGTGTCATCATGGGAGAGGCCAACCAATGTCTTTGACATTCGTAGTTTCCTTGGCTTGGCAAGGTACTACCGTCGTTTTGTGGGGGGATTCTCCCGTTTGGTGGCTCCTATGACGGCCTTGACCAGGAAGGGAGTGAAGTTTGAGTGGATTGACAAGTGTCAGCACACATTTGAGGCTCTCAAGACCCGTTTGACCACTGCTCCAGTGTTGAGGTTACCTAGGGAGGATATCCCATATGAGGTGTATTGTGATACGTCTAGGATTGGTTTGGGGTGTGTGCTTATACAGGAGCATAGTGTTATAGCTTATGGGTCGAGGTAGTTGAAACCTCATGAGCAAAATTACCCGACCCATGATTTTGAGTTGGCGGCTGTCATCTTTGCCCTGAAGAGTTGGCAGCACTACCTCTTGGGGGAGAAGTTCGTGGTGTTCTCAGATCACAAGAGCCTTCAGTACATGTTTACTCAGAAGGACACTTATTTGAGGCAGAGGAGATGGGTAGAGTATTTGCAGACCTTCGAATTTACTATTGCCTATACCCCAGGCAAGGGCAATGTTATGGCTGACGCGTTGAGTAGGAAAGGAAAGGCTGAGGTGGCCATGAGAGAGTGGAAGCTGATGGAGCAGTTGGCGATGTTGCAGCTGCATCCTGTTGTTCGTGATGGTGGGACAGTCCTGAGTCTTATTGTTGTTGTGCCTGAGCTATACCAGCGCGTCCGGGAGGGACAGTTGGGTGATATTGAGTGTGAAGTTCCCCGTGTTCGTATTGAGGCTGGTGAGCTATCTGAGGATTGGACAGAGGGTCCTGATCATGAGTTGTCTTTTCAGGGGTGGCTAGTGGTGGCTGCATCTCTTCGGGATGAGGTGATGAGGGAGTTTCATCAGTTTAGAGTTGTTGTGCATCCAGGGGGTACGAAGATGTACCATGCGCTTCGGGGGCATTTTTGGTGGCCTGGGATGAAACGTGATGTAGCTGCTTTTGTTTCGAGGTGCCTCACTTGTCAACAAGTGAAAGCTGAGCATCAGCGGCCGGCGGGCATGTTACAACCATTACCAATAGCCGAGTGGAAGTGAGACCACATCGCGATGGACTTTGTGACTGGTCTTCCGCCCACCACCGGAAGGAAGGACATGATATGGGTGATTGTGGATCGGCTTACCAAGTTGGCACATTTCCTTGCGATTCGCGAGCGGGATTCCCTCGGGGCTTTGAGTCAACTGTATGTGAACGAGGTCGTGAGACTGCATGGGGTACCCTCGTCAATTGTGTCTGACAGAGATTCACGGTTTACTTCCCGTTTTTGGGTTGGCTTGTAGGAGGGTATGGGGACAAAGCTTAACTTGAGTACAGCCTTTCACCTTGAGACTGACGGCCAGACAGAGAGGACGAATCAGACTTTAGAGGACATGTTGAGGGCCTGTGTGCTAGATTTTGGGAGTTCGTGGGCAACTCACCTTCCTTTGGTGGAGTTTGCCTACAACAACAGTTATCAGGCATCCATTGGGATGGCCCCTTTTGAGGCACTGTATGGAAGGCCATGCCGATCACCTTTGTGTTGGACTGAGGTAGGAGACGCAGCTCTCTTGGGACCATAGTTGGTTCAAGAGGCTACCGAGAAGGTTAAGTTGATTCGTCAGCGATTGTTATCAGCTCAGAGTCGACAAAAATCTTATGCGGACCAGCGGCGGCGACCTTTAGAGTTTTCTGTGGGTGACAATGTGTTCCTTCGTGTTTCTCCACGTCGTGGTCATCGACGGTTTGGGCAAGGTTCCAAGTTATCTCCACGATTTATCGGTCCTTTTGAGGTTCTGGCTCGTGTGGGGCCCATGGCCTACCGGTTAGCATTGCCACCGCGATTGAGTCGGGTGCACAATGTGTTCCACGTGTCCCAGTGAAGTATCATCCTGACCTAACTCATGTGATTTATTAGGGAACGTTGGATATTGCAGACGACTTGTCCGTTGTTGAGGCCCCTATCCGTATCCTTGATTGACGGGAGAAGCTTTTGCGTGGTCGTGCTATTCCTTTGGTTCGTGTGCTGTGGCAACACCGTGGCATTGAGGAGGAGACATGGGAATGTGAGTCCATGATGCGTGAGCAACATCTGGAGCTGTTCGAGGACGAACACTCTTGAGGGTGGGAGGTGGCTGTTGGCCAAGAGACAATTGTATGTTGTACTTCTTAGATTATCCTTTTGAGATAATGAATTGTATTTTGTATTTGTATTTGAGATGTGTAATTATGACATGCCGATTTATGTGATATGGTGTTGGCTGTTATGTGATGTGTATACATTGTGATTCATGTGGTTATGTAAATGAGTTGCATGTGTTGTTATTCCTTGTGGTTCTAGTTATAAGTGATTTCTTTTCATGGACGAAAAGTCTTAAGGGGAAGAGGATGTAATGACTTGTGTTTTGGGATGTGAGGAGTTAGTCACAGTTTTGCCTTTTTGGGTGGAAATTGTTGGGTTTTAGGGAGTTTTATTTCCACACACTTTGGCTAAATCATTGACAGATAGATTTTTAACCTCCCTAAAAGAGTAAGCTAATGTCGTAAAATCTCTCTTCAAGATAATTATTTCCCTTGGTTTATACTAACAGAATAGCAGTAAATAAGGGGTCGAACCCACAAGGATTAGCCTAGTTCTCTAGTTCTCAAATCAAAACACCCAATTACTCTTGTTCTATAAAATGTCTTAGCAAAAAGTTTTCTTTTTTAAACTAAAGATCTAATTTTTATTTGGTTTTCTGAATAAACAAAGCAAGCAAATTGATTTTAGGATTAAGATTCAAGGATTAAAGGCATCTAGGGTCACAACTTCACCTCCTTATGTTGTTTCTACTGATTTTAAGGTTCTTGAGATTATTCAATTGATAACATGCTATAACTAAGCCAAGGTACTGTAATTGGTCATTGCCAGCCCTTCTAAGTGTTGTCTGCCTGAATGGTCATCATGACATCAACATGCAAAGCCTAATTATCATACTCATGACAGGATAATGGTCACACTAATCACAAATATGTTATGAATCAAAGATCAGCCTCAGACTAAGGCTAAGTAAATCCAGGTGTACAGCCCAGATATTAAAAGATGAAGAACAAATTCATAAAACATGCAATCTCAATTAAACAAACCCAATATTCAAATAATCAGTTTGATAACATAGGGGGCTACATTGCTCCCCTAGATAAAGGAAACTACTCACACATGTTCTTGGATAAATAATAAGAAATAAAGAACATCATCCTTAAGCAGGTGCAGCAAAACTCCAACTTTAGGTCTTCTCCAACCGTCAGACCTCCTAGGGCCGGCAGCTTCCAGGATCAGAACCCTAGCCTCCAAAACCGTCAGCCTCTCTCTCTCTCTCTCTAAAACCGTGCCCCCCTCTCTACATGCTCCAAAAGGGCTGCTGCCTCCTTTATTTATAGAGAAAACTGCTGTGCAATGAGTGCCCTAGCCGTCAGCAGTTGCCACTTATCAAAACGACGTAGTTTTGATAAGTAGTTTCCATTCTTCTTCCAACTTGAGTACAACTCGAACCAAGCATAATTTGGACTAGGTGCTTTAGAGAAAAGTGTTTAAAATAACAAAACAAAGCAATCGATGCAAAAATCCGGCTGCACGGCATATTGCACGTCATATGGCCATATGACGTGCACCTCCAAATGGTCTGAAATTTTGCTTCAAGCTTCCTTGGAATGTGTAGAAGGCAGGGCTACAATAAAATCCTTGCACGTCATAATGGTCCATATGGCGTGCACTCTTGTTTTGCCTCCTCAGGCTGCCCTATTTTGCCACAAGTTCCTTCTTTGGTAAATGAAGTGATTTGGCTGATGTCCATGAGATGAAATTGCCTAAAAACCTGCCACAACAGCTCAAAAACACATATATATAGGCCAAGCAGTCTTCCTAGGGTGTTAGAGCAAATATCTAAGAAATATGAATGAATTAAGCTCTAATCATGCTCTTTAATACCCTAAATCTGCACTAGAATAACGGCATAAATGCACGTTATCAAATACACCACACTTGAACCATTGCTTGTCCTCAAGCAAAAACATACAACCATACAAAAATAAAATAAACATACAATCACACTGGAATGAAAATAAGATAAATAAAAATCAAAGAGAGTCATGGTTTCCTAGGCATGCAACTCTATCATGATGAAGTGGGAATTTAAGTAACCAAATGAATTATAATTTAGCTCAATCATGTCCATACCCCTAAGTCTAACAACCATGTAGTCTCATCACTGAAAATTCAGACATTAGTAAGCATACCATGATAAAACAGCACCTAATTTCCCTTAAAGTTCTCACCAAGGATAAAGCTGCCTCACTCATATATAAACTCTCACTTCTCTCCACACAATCCCAAGTACCATACCTAACAAAAAGTCAATGGGTGGAAAGCTTCTCCTACATCCTCCACTAGTTATTAACTAAGTACTTGCCAAGCAACATGAGAGTTCCCTATTGTGCTCATCAAAGGAAACACACTCCCTATTCTACTTTGTTTGAAAACTCACACATTATTCTATTCTCAATGAACTCACACTCTACTCTAATGACTGATAAAACACACCTTGAGCCAAAGAAATGAGCTCAACACTCTAAATAAACATAACTCAGCCATTATGGCTTTTATTCTGAAAAACTTTTTTTTTGTTTCTTTTCTTTTGTTTTTTTTTTTCACACTTGTTTTAAATAATAACCTTACAAGGTTGCATTTTATGCTCTCCCTTGATGGATTATTCACTTTTTTTTTTAATTCACATAACACATAAATAAGATTGATTTTTCTAATGCATACCCCTTGCCATTTTGCTACATAAGGAGAGACAGAAATTCATTGATGTCTCACATCCCATTATCAAATTAAGTGATGGCTTTTTCACATTCTATATCACAGCCTTCTATATTTATAACACAACAAAACAAAAACTAGGATACATAGGAAGTCAAAGTGAATTAAATGACCTTGTATCACTAGCAACACACCAAACACTGAGCACTAATGAGTAGTCATCATGCTTACTTAACTCTTACAATTAAATAACTAATGTTAAATGCAGAGAGGAGCATCAAATCAAACTATTACCCATAAACCATAAATGTCACTCAAGGGCTAGAAAGAGGTTTTTCTCATTTTCCTTTTGGATTTTCTTTCACTCAACTCTAAGCGTCACTAAGTGTTATCCTAACATGTCATGCTCAGCTAATATTCAAACTTCAGCTCCAAAAACATGGTGATATCATTCAAGAAGTAAAGACATGCTTAAACTAAATCATAACACACCTTAATTACTTTAACACTCTTATCATAACATGATACTAATGTGGCATAAAAATTAAAATTTAAGCCAAAATTGCATACCTAGTATCCATGCCTCTCCACATGCAAATCACACAATCAAGCAACTCAATCAATCACACAAACAATTTATTTATTTATTTATTTTTGTTATTTTAAAATGACTAACAAACAATCTAAGAACAAACACCATAAATAAAACATGCAATCACACAACATAAAAGACAAGCAAGTGGCTCAAGTTACTCCCTATGCCACACTTAAAGTATGCTATGTCCTCA
This sequence comes from Taxillus chinensis, assembly GCA_023512835.1. NCBI lineage: Eukaryota > Viridiplantae > Streptophyta > Magnoliopsida > Santalales > Loranthaceae > Taxillus > Taxillus chinensis. The sequence goes on from CM042089.1 coordinate 56,443,693, forward strand.
TGGATTGAAATAGGGAGTACGAAGATACTTACCTCGCAGACGGTAGCAAGAACAATTCTCCCCAATTTTAGTTCTAAGAAAAGGTGTTTTTGCATTGTTCGACCTAGGAAATACCTTAGGAAGACAATCTCATATGATATCGCGTGCAGAACAAAAGTTACTCCAAATTGTGCCATAAACGTGTCCTCAAATTTTCAGGTTAATTGGACGAAATTACCCCTTGCACGTCATATGGACTTTGTGGCGTGCAGGTCCAAATTGGCTCAAATTTTGATGGTGGATCCCTCGTTAGCTGTAGATCAAATGTCGCTTCTGCACGTCATATGTTTGAAGACTCTATAAGGCAGAAAAATGATATTTTTGCCTTTTGACCACCCAATTGACGGCTATAATATTGCGTGCAGAAGGCTTTATTATTCCCCATGATGGTATCTACCTTCCATTAAAATTTCAGAGCAAACAAAGGTGCACGCCATATCGCCATGTCATGTGCAGGCCCAAATTAGGCCATTTTTCTTCTGTAGCTTGCCCATTTAATGAAGATCATCTTTTCCTATTGCATGGCATATGTTTGGGTTCAATTGCAAGCACTTTTGGGCTTCACTTGGTTTTTACTCTAGGACTTGGGCCTTAAAAATAAATCTAGAAGTCCAGGGCCCATGAATTTGCTCTTTGAAGCCTGCAAGGTGGTTAGTGAAGACCAAACTGCTGCTCCTGCACCATGGTTAGCAAACAATAAACAAAATAAAATAAAAACTAAAACAAAACCTTTGGGTTGCCTCCCAACAAGCACTTTATTTAAGGTCTGTAGCTAGACTGTGTCATACTAAGCTCAACCAAAGTATGAAAGGCTTTCATCCTTGCATTATAAACCTCAGCAGTCACGTAAACCACATCAATCAGATTAATGAACCGCTGTGGGAGCCACTTGAACTCCTGATTCAAATGTTGATAGGGAGACACCTCTATAAACTTATGGTTCCCCTTTCTCTCATCCCATCGAGGAGGTAACAAAAATTCAACATACTCCACACTTGGAGTAGTCATGATGCACGCATGGTTACCTCCCTTGTCAAGCACTTCCTTCTCTTGGGAAGATGATTCCAAATCAAACATAGTAGTGGTGGGCTCATGTAGCTTGTCTTCATAAGGAGTACCTTGGTTTGATGTGCCTTCAGATATGTGAATTATATCATCATCATCCAAGATTTGTTGCTGCATCCTTGGGTTGCCATTTACTGGTTTCTCATGTTCTTCTAACAACCCAGAACAATTCATGTCTTCCTCCTCTTCTTGGATAGAAAAATTGTCCTCATAAGCTCCAACCATGGGAGGGGTACTATGGGCTATTAAATTGTGGTGGAGGGACCACCTCATCATAATGAACCATTGCCCTTGTATCCACTTCTTGGTCTATAGCATCATTAATGGTTTGACCAGCTAGAATGCGAGCTTCATCTTCAGAATCATTATTAGCAGAAAACTACCATTCTTGTGAGGCAGATGTTAAAGATTGATACATGGAAGTTGGAGTGATGGCTTCGCAATTCTCTTCAGTCTCTATCTCTGTGTCACCAGCAAAGGAGTTAGATGAGACTCCATTATCTGCATTTTGAACCATACTCGTCAATAATTGCTCTATATTTTTTATGGTAGTCACCATACTTCCTAGCCTTTCATTCAAATCCTCTACCTCTCTTCTGGTTTCTTCATCTTCAACTTGGGGTTGCCACTCTTGTTGTTGATATGGACAATAATTGCCATAGAGTGGGGCTTCAGAGTAAGCTTCATCTTGATATTGCCTAACCCATATGTTATCAGAATATCCATTGAAGAAACCATTAAGCTCCTCAGGTGGTGGCTCTTGTGGATAGTAGTCACCTGCAGGTTGGGTGTAAGTTGGCCAGACTTTGTTACTATCTCCATTAATATTCCCACCATAATTAGGAGGCTCCTGGTATGAATAGCTGCTTGTGGGAGGATCATAGACAGTGCAATCCCAAGAACTATAAGAAAATGGATCTGCTGTATGGCCTGGAATATAAATATGTTGGTCTACCATCATTGAATTCTCCTCATCTCTCCCTTGGTTTTCCCACAAATATTTGTTGCCTTGGATCATCCTTTCCAAACATTGTTCCATGGTTAACTCCTCCTCATCTCCAAACTTTCTGTCCATTGGAGTGCTGTTCAGGTTCTGGATTAAAGGACATAAGTTCCCCTTGTCGCATACACAACTAGTAATACCTCAAACACTTAGTGTATATTCCTGTAAAACAATAAGAACACACCCAGCAGCTCCGAACAATGCAAAATAAACAAATAAAGAACGCAAAATAATAGAAAATAAAAGACAAAATAAAACACCAAGATCAGAATTCAAACAATTTCACTCAATGTTGATTTTAAAAACTAGTTAACCGTTAAATCCCCGGCAACGGCGCCCATTTGACAGACAGATTTTTAGCCTCCCTAAAAGAGTAAGCTAATGTCGTAAAATCTCTCTTCAAGATAATTATTTCCCTCGGTTTATACTAACAGAATAGCAGTAAATAAGGGGTCGAACCCACAGGGATTAGCCTAGTTCTCTAGTTCTCAAATCAAAACACCCAATTACTCTTGTTCTATTAAATGTCTTGGCAAAAAGTTTTCTTTTTTAAACTAAAGATCTAATTTTTATTTGGTTTTCTGAATAAACAAAGAAAGCAAATTGATTTTAGGATTAAGATTCAAGGATTAAAGGCATCTAGGGTCACAACTTCACCTCCCTATGTTGTTTCTACTGATTTTAAGGTTCTTGAGATTATTCAATTGATAACATGCTATAACTAAGCCAAGGTACTATAATTGGTCATTGCCAGCCCTTCTAAGTGTTGTCTGCCTGAATGGTCATCATGACATCAACATGCAAAGCCTAATTATCATACTCATGACAGGATAATGGTCACACCAATCACAAATATGTTATGAATCAAAGATCAGCCTCAGACTAAGGCTAAGTAAATCCAGGTGTACAGCCCAGATATTAAAAGATGAGGAACAGATTCATAAAACATGCAATCTCAATTAAACAAACCTAATATTCAAATAATCAGTTTGACAACATAGGGGGCTACATTGCTCCCCTAGATAAAGGAAACTACTCACACATGTTCTTGGATAAATAATAAGAAATAAAGAACATCATCCTTAAGCAGGTGCAGCAAAACTCCAACTTTAGGTCTTCTCCAACCGTCAGACCTCCTAGGGCCGGCGACTTCCAGGATCAGAACCCTAGCCTCCAAAACCGTCAGCCTCCTCTCTCTCTCTCTCTCTCTAAAACCGTGCCCCCCTCTCTAGATGCTCCAAAAGGGCTGCTGCCTCCTTTATTTATAGAGAAAACTACTGTGCAATGAGTACCCTAGCCGTCAGCAGTTGCCACTTATCAAAACGACGTAGTTTTGATAAGTAGTTTCCATTCTTCTTCCAACTTGAGTACAACTCGAACCAAGCATAATTTGGACTAGGTGCTTTAGAGAAAAGTGTTTAAAATAACAAAACAAAGCAATCGATGCAAAAATCCGGCTGCACGGCATATTGCACATCATATGGCCATATGACGTGCACCTCCAAATGGTCTGAAATTTTGCTCCAAGCTTCCTTGGAATGTGTAGAAGGCAAGGCTACAATAAAATCCTTGCAATTCATAATGGTCCATATGGCGTGTACTCTTGTTTTGCCTCCTCAGGCTGCCCTATTTTGCCACAAGTTCCTTCTTTGGTAAATGAAGTGATTTGGCTGATGTCCATGAGATGAAATTGCCTAAAAACCTGCCAAAACAGCTCAAAAACACATATATATAGGCCAAGCAGTCTTCCTAGGGTGTTAGAGCAAATATCTAAGAAATATGGATGAATTAAGCTCTAATCATGCTCTTTAATACCCTAAATCTGCACTAGAATAACGGCGTAAATGCACATTATCAATCATGTTGTATGTTGAATAGTAAGCAAGAGGCAAAGTTTGAGCCCAATAGGGAGTGCCCGTGAGAATGGCTTTTTCACGTGCAGTGATATTTTTGCATGAGAGCCTTCCTGATGTTGTTCTAAGGCTTGTGGCAAAATTGTAAAACATTTGGAGGTGCCCGTGAGAAGGGCTTTTCTCACGTGCAGCCTCCATTACCCTTGTTTTGTTGTCCTGATACTCTTTTGCTAAAGGACCATGGTGAAATTATAAGTGTTTTGTCCTGTGTGGTTACAAAAAGGTTGTAGTCTGTCATCAAAACTACGTCGTTTTGATGCTGGATTCATTTAATCAAAATTACGTCATTTTGGGATTTGAGTTGTCTATATAAAGAGGTGAAGCTCCTTGTTCTAGGTTTAGGGTTCTCTTCTTTAGTCACCGCAACCGTCGCACAGAGAGAGAGAGAGAGAGAGAGAGAGAGAGAGAGAGAGAGAGAGAGAGAGAAGAGTTCTGGCTATCGCTGCTGTGGTGTTTCTCGTGGGCGGACGACATTCGTCGTGGGAGCAGGATCGTTGCTGTGGTGATATGTTTTCCTACAGGTAGGGGTTCTATTTTCCCTTAGATCTATCCCAGGGCTCTAACCTGATGGTAGGCGATTCATGTTTATTTCTGGATATATACATATATATACATATGTAAATCCATATAGGTGTGATCTCCTATATGGATGTTGGCCTTCAATGGCGTTTTGGTGTGATTCTGACGTTGGGTGGTCAATGCATGTTAAATGTTCGATAAAATGCCTGTGTGAATATGCCTAGTACGTGTTTGATAATATGCCTGAGTGGCTGGGTTTGTGCACTTCTGAGTGTGTGCACACTAAGTGTTTGGTTTTATGCCTGAGTGATCGAGGTGTATGCTGTGTGCTTGATTGCATGGTTGTTAGCCCGAGAGGTTGTGGAAAACGTTTTCCTGAAGAGGCGGTTAAATCACTTGCCTGAAGAGGCGGTTAAATCACTTGCCTGAAGAGGCGGTTAAATCACTTGCCTGATAGGCGGTTAAATCATTGGCCTGAAGAGGCGGTTAAATCACTTGTTTGGGAGGTGGTTAAAGTGCTAGCCCGTGTGGCTGGGGAGCCTGTGTGGCTGGGGCTGAGGTTTCGCCCGTTTGTGTGGTGTGTTTCCTTGCTATTTGTTTCTGCCACGTCACTGCACTGGAACACGCTCTCATATAGATGATAGATGCATTGGATGGGTTGCGGAGACTTGATCCCTACTGAGCTGTGGTTGCTCACCCCTCCTACTGTTTGTTTTCTTTACAGGGACCTATAGGCGTTAGGTGGTAACACCAAGGTGGAAGACTTTCTGCCTTGTGGCTTTGGTCCTTCTGTTTTTTTGAGTGTTTTGTCAAATGTTATGTTGAGAGACTATTGTAACTCTGAATGGAGATGATGTAATGAATTTTGGAATTTAATAAAGATAAGTGGTTTGCCTTTCGGTTATTTATTGTAGATTATTATGAATATGTTTGTTGTCCTGCTTGGATGTCAGATTCTGTACATCTACCCCTTGCCCACCGGGTGGGTAAAGGGGAATCACGAACCGGTTTCCTCGGGTTGGAAATTCAGGGCGTGACATATAAGGGGGGTATTACTTGGGTAATTGATAAAGCATTTTCTCCCCCTTTGAGCATGCGATCCTCTCGATAGACATTTCCTGCTTAATATTTAGATCTTGAGAAATTACTGTCAATTCTTGAGGAAACTCCACTTCAAAGCCTAATCAGACTGCAACTGTGATTTCATCCACCAGGCATTCTGAGCTAACCCATTTCATTTCTTCAACCAGACATGGTAATATTGCAATCAATATGAAAAAGCATTGGACATGTGGTGAGAGATGAAAATTGGAATCATGAAATCCTAAGGAGGTTTATTAATATATCTTTAATTATGTTAGCTTATGCGACTTCAGTCTGGAGACGCAAGCATCTTCCCATCTTGAAAGTATGAGAAACATAATGCATGACATAAGTAAACATGATTAGCAGAAAGAACAGTAAGTGTCTAACGCTCATCCTGAATCACGATGCATGTTCTGAAAAAGAGATATTGTTAAATTGATAAATTATAAACAATGCAAAAAGGTCAATCATACCTAATTTGAGGAGTAGTTCGGAAAATCTTGCATCAGATAAGGGCTTGGTGAGTATATCTGCGAGTTGATCATCCGTAGCAACATGTACTTTTTGAGAACATGATCTCGGTTGAAGTGATACCTGACTTCAATGTGCTTTGTCTTTGGGTGCATGACAGGATTATTGCTGATGGCAATTGCACTAGTGTTGTCGCAGTATAGTGGAACATATGTCATGTTGAAGCCGTAGTCAGTAAGTTGACTTTGCATCTAGAGAAGTTGTGCATAGCAACTACCAGCAGCTATGTATTCCGCTTCAGCAGTAGAGGTTGATACGGAATTCTGCATCTTACTAAACCATGAAATCAGTCTGTTTCCTAGGAACTGACAAGTGCCACTAGTGCGCTTCCTGTCTATGCGACACTCGGCAAAATCAGCATTTGAATATCTAGATAAAGAGAAATTGGACTCCTTTGGATACCAAAGTTCCAAATTCACTATCCCTTTAAGATACCGCAATATCCGTTTGACATGAAGCATGTATGACTCTTTAGGATTCGCCTGATATCTTGCACATATACAGGTTGTGAACATGATATCCGGGTGACTTGCTGTAAGATACAGCAATGATCGTATCATACCTCTATATTCAGTCATACTTACTGATTCTCCGTTTAGATCAAGATGTAATCTGGCACTGACTGGCATGGGAGTCTTCACGGGAGTTGAATTTTGCATTCCAAACTTCTGGATTAAGTCTCGTGTGTACTTAGCTTGGTTGCTGAAAATTTCATCCTTCATTTGTTTAACTTCTATTCCAAGGAAGTACGATAATTCTCCCATAATGCTCATTTCAAACTTGCCAGTCATCAACTTCGTAAACTCTGCACAAAGCTTTGGATTTGATGAACCGAAAATTATGTCATCCACATAAATTTGTATGATCAAAGAATGACCCTTCTCTTTCCATAGGAATAATGTGGTATCTATCTTCCCTTTTCTGAAGTTGTGTTCGAGCAAGCATTCTGACAGTGTGTTGCACCAGGCTCTTGGAGCTTGCTTCAATCCGTACAAGGCTTTCCGTAGTTTATACACCATATGTTCAGCCTTGTGTTCAACAAATCCTGGAGGTTGTTCAATATAAACCTCATCTTGAAGATCTCCATTAAGAAAAACGCTCTTGACGTCCATCTGATAAACTGTGAAGTTTTCATATGATGCATACTCCAGGAACATTCGGATCGCCTCAAGTCTAGCTACTGGAGCAAAGGTTTTGTCATAATCAATGCCTTCTTCTTGACGATATCCTTTGGCTACCAGTCGAGCTTTGTTCCAGATTACTATTCCATCAGTATCAAGTTTGTTCCGGAACACCCATTTAATTCCAATGACTTATTGCAACCTAGGCCTTGGTACGAGTGCCCACACTTTGTTCCTCTTGAACTGATTAAGCTTTTCTTGCATAGCATCTATCCAGTTTGAATCTTGAAGGGCTTCTTCCACCACTTTTGGCTCTATTTGTGATAGAAAACAAGAATAGAGACACAAGTTGGAGGTGGCTGCCCTTGTTCTTAAACCAATAGTAGGATCACCAATCACTTGATCTGATGGGTGGTTTTGAGTTGATCTATAGTTCTGCGCAAGTGGTGATGAGTATTCAATGATTTGAAGCTCTGCCAGATCGGGCGGATCATGTACATCGGCTGGTTGAGCTTCTTCTGGGCCAGTTATATCCGTATGATGAATAGTTCCAGAAGTACTTTGAGGTTCTTCGGCATTGTGACTTTCAATATTAACTGGTCCAGATGGACTAGTAGGTTTTCCGGTGTTTTGGATGTTAATATCAATTGGTCCAGAGTCGAGTGGAAGTCTTGAGTTTAATTCTTCGGAAGCATCATCAGTGACATTTCTTCTTGCTCTACTAGTGCTTGGTGATTGATCAATAATAGTGGTAGGAACATGCTTGAATTGTGAATAGTCAATCGTGTCCGTGTGATCCTGCACATTTGAATTTGAAGATCCTATACTAGACCAATCAAGGTTAGATTCATCAAAGGCAACATGGATAGATTCTTCAACCTTTAAAAGTCTTCTATTAAAAATGCGATAAACCTTGCTGTATAACGAGTATTCAACAAAGATCCCATCATCGGATTTTGGCTCAAATTTACTCCGGACCTCTTTTTTGTTGTTTAACACGTAGCAAGCACACCCAAAGGCTTTAAAATGAGAGATTGACGGCTTCCTGCCTCTCCACATCTCATAGGGTGTTTTCATGGTAGCCTTATTGATAAGAGTTCTGTTTTGAACATAGCATGCGGTGGACATAGCTTCAGCCCATAGACTAAGAGGAAGCTTTGCCCCTGGTAACATTGATCTACCAGCTTCGACTAAAGTGCAATTCTTACGCTTAGCAACTCCATTTTGTTGTAGAGTCCTGGGCGCAGAGAAGTCATACTGAATGCCCTATTTGAAACAATATGATCTGACATCTGAAAAGTCAAATTCCGTACCATGATCACTCCTGATGCATTTAATGCTCAATCCTTATAAATTGCTTATCCAGTTTAAGAGATCTACAAGATGTTCAAAGGTTTCCATGTTGACTTTACTTTGTTAGGAATTTTAGCTTTCCATGTTGACTTTACTTTGTTAGCATTAGTTGCTTGTTTTATTTGGGTTTTCTTGGGAGAGTTACTCCTTTGAGATTTAGATTTAGATTTGCTAGAAGAACCCTTTTTGACGAACTGATCTTTATTAATATGAACTTTATTACAAAGCCAGTCATCGGATAGACTCCAACACTCATAGTGATAATGGCCTATTTCTCTACAAATGGAACATACACTATGATGCGGAACACAAATAGGGGATATAGGTTTCTTAGGTTTAACAAGTTTTCTACTCTGTTCCCTATGTCCTAGTCCTTTGTGATTAGGTGACACGCTCTTGGCCTTCGATGCGTTAGCCTTAGCCTTTCCTTTCTTTTTGGGTGCTACAGTTTTGGCTTTAACTGCAGCAGTGTTCCCTTCATCTTTAGGTATGGGTGCTACTACTTCATGATTATTAGTAACAACCTCTCTTCCACAATCATAAACTGTGGTGCCACCTGAAATAAAATCATACAACGGTTTAGATGTACTAACAAGATAAAGGTTGATTTCTTTTAGAATGAAATCCAAGGGACACTCAGTAGCTTGTGTGGAGGTTGATGGTTCGGAGCCAAGGCCAGGTTTAACACAGATATCGTCCAGATCAGTCCTAAACGTAGAAGCTATTTCCCTCGATTTTAGCCATTTATGATTTATTTCCTTTTCCTTTTCAAGTTCATTCTCGAGTCTTGTAAGATTAACTGTTAGGCCATTTAGGTTGGTATTTGGCAAATGATTTTCAGCTCTAAGATCATGATACCAAGCCTCTTTACTCCTAAAGTCAGCTATGTCTTTTTCAAGTTTTGCAATAGTATATTCAAGAGGTTTAGCCTGGCCATTCATATATTTGTACATTTGAGTAATTACTAATCTCTCATTCTTTTCATGATCACGTTCAACGGTAAGAGATTCTAATATAGTCATGAGCTCCGAGATAGAAGGTACCTCAGTATTTGCCATGAGGCAGATGTTCGACTTCTCAGTTGGCTCATCATCAGAGGATTCCTAGTCTTCTTCTGAGCCACCAACGTACTTTGTGACGAACGCCTTCCTCTTATTCTTGCTGCTTTTTGAGGTGGAGCATCGGGGTTTAACCTTGTCACTTTTATCAGCCATCTTTGATTTGGATTTACAATCCTTGGCCTAGTGACCGGGTTTCCCATAGTTGTAGTAGTCTTGGGAAGTAGACTCCGATCGCTCCTTCCTTCTGAATGATAATGAGGAGCCTCTTCTGAATCTTTTTCTACTTTTCCTCAGGATTCGCTCGAAGGATTTGACCAGAAGAGCTATTTCTTCTTCAACGTCCGAGTCGAGTTCTCTCGACTCTTCCGTATCATCATCGCGTTGTATGCTCAAACATTCCGTAGCTTTAAAAGCTACCTCCTTTTCTTTCCGAGCTATTTTCTCATCTCGATCAGTGTATTTGAATCTGACCTCATGAGTCCGTAGCTCTCCGTATATTTCTTCAAGGGGAGCATATTGCCAGTTCTTGACGTCTTGCATCTAGAGCTGCTTGGAGTAGTAACGATCCAGCAAGGAGCGGAAAAACTTGTCATTGATCTGGAACTGAGTGTGGTGCTCATTGACAGTTTTTAGGTCGAGAATAAGCTTGCCGAATCTCCGGTAGATACTCTCGAGGGATTCGCTAGGTTTATGAGTAAAGCTCTCAAAGTTCCGTCTGAGAGCACAGATGATGTTCTACATTTGGGACTGACTTCCCTCATAGAGGATTGTCAGTTTATCCCAGACAGCTTTTGTTGTCGTGCATCCCTAGATGTCGGTGAAAGCTTTAGAGTCCAAAGACAATGTTACGTATACCAGAGCCTTTTCACTAACATACTGCCAGGTTCTTTCCTCATTGGTGAGTTTAGCATCAGTCTTTGGCTTTCTCACTCAATTTTCTATGATAGTCATCGGAATAGGTAGCTCCTGATGAAAACACGACCACATGAGATGATCATGACATATTATGAACATTCTCATGCGAGCTTTCCACTGGGAGAAAAGCTCAGGTATGAACTTTGGTAGTTTGGTCAAAGTGAAACCAAAACTCCATTGTTGAGGAGCAGCGGGAGCAGCAGGTAGAGCACTTGTGCTCGGATTGATATTTTTGCTGCTAATGTGGTTGGGGAGGAGGTCTTGTGCACCTCCAGAGTTAAGGCAAGTGTTGAACAGCATATTACTTTCTTCGGCCATTGTTGAGAGAGAGAAAGAGTGAGATCTCTACTTTGAGCAGGTAGACTTGCTCTGATACCACTTGTTGGTCCCTGGGAGCCTAGAGGGGGGTGAATAGAATCTAATTGAAAAACTCTTTGTTTGTCTTTGGCAAACACTTATCTAGTTAAACAATAAAATTAGTGCGGAAGATAACCAAATAGTGGAAGTATTTTGTTTATTATCAAAAGATAAATACAACAAAAGAGTACCAGATTAAAGCTAATAAAGCTTTTCGTTCTACTGGAAACTCTCTTACACTTTGTTTATAGTGACTCACGCACTAGCCAATATATATTCTCTAAAAGCTCTTATACATGTACACGCATATATCTAAAATTTACAAGTCTTAATATATAGCCATCCATTGGAAAACATTCTACAAACTTGTTCTTCCGAGCAACGTGTAGCATTGAATGTTCCTCGGAAATCTCAATGCCTTAATTGCAACGGATGTGGAGATCTTGGGTCTGTAAAACATAAGTATCTTCACATGATCCCAATTTCAATTAAAGCTTTGTCCACATCTCCATGTGTTCCACGTGTAAGATAATTTATATTTTCAATAGGTTTGTCTTACATCAGGACACAGCGAGCTGACGACTTTAAATGCGAAGCTGATAACTTCAAGTAGCGTCTTCTTCATATGTCGTAAAGTTCCTTACTCCATATTAATGAAGCTCGGATCCTTACTCCGTGTCAGTAGTTTCTTACTTCGTGTCAGTTTGATACTAGAATTCTTATTCCGTGTCAGCGCTTCCTTACTCCATGTGAACGAGAAGTTCGGAGGGCTTACTCCGTATCAGTGCTTCCATACTCCGCATGAGTTAAAAGGTCCAGATGGCTTAGTCCGTATGAGTGCATCCTTACTTCGCTTGAGTAAAAGGTTCAGATTCCTTACTCCTTATTCTGTATGAAGACTTGGTTACTTATGAAATGTTTGACGACACTAATGATGATCCGGATCAGGATTATGTATCTTGTCCTTAGCTTTTTTCTCACGAGTGAAGGTCCATATTAAGGTGATATCTTGTCACGCCCCGGATTTCCAACCCGAGGAAACCGGTACGTGACTCCCCTTTTACCCACACGGAGGGCAAAGGGGTTAGGATACAAACCAAGAATATCACATTTTAAACATCCACAACATTCAAGAAAGTAATGTTCATTAAAAGCAATCCAAACCAGCTTTATTACAACAAAATCCTTTCCCCACTGGGTTACATCAATTCCCATAAGAAAAACAAAACATAAATGGAAGAGAGTAAAAATAATTATGGTCTTCCACCTTGGTGTATCCACCTAACGCCTGTAAGTCCCTGGAAAACAAACACAGTAGGAGGGGTGAGCAACCACAGCTCAGTAGGGATCATGTCTCCCCAACCCATCCCATGCTCCTAGCATCTACATGCCATGTGTACAAGTGCAGTGTCGTGTTACAATAATTTCAACAGACATATTAACAACCACATCAACAATTACAATCTTCCACCGCCACACAAGGCTAACAAAACACATCTCAAGCAAGTAGTTTAACCGCCTTTTCAAGCCACTGATTTAACCGCCTCTCAGGCAAAGTAGTTTAACCGCCTCTTCAGGCCACTGGTTTAACCGCCTCTCAGGCAAAGTAGTTTAACCGCCTCTTCAGGCCAGATAGCACGATCATGCACACAACACACACCACAGTCACCCAAGCATAAAACCAAACACTTGGTGTGCACCCGTTCACAAGTGCACAATCCCAGCCATTCAGGCAAAAGAGCAAACACCCAGGATACATACATACACTAAATCACAAGTCCAGCCACACAGGCATATTACCAAACACGTAATGGGCATATACACACATCTATATTCACTCAGGCATTTCATCAAACATATAGCATGAAATCCACAAATCACACCAAAATGCCATCAAGGCCAACATCCATATAGGAGATCACACCTATATGGATTACATATGTATATATAACAGATATAACCCATAATCTGCCCTAGGACCCTAGGACAAGAGGAGGATTTAGGAAGAACAGAACCCCTACCTCATGTAAGACGCAACAACACAAAGCAATAGTCGATCCCACGCCGAACGCCGTCCACCCACGAGACTCGACCACCCACGCAAGACGCCCGGCAAGAACCAGGAGTTCTCCTTCCCTCTCTCTCTCTCTCTCTCTCTCTCTCTCTCTCTCTCTCTCTCTCTCTCTCTGCGACGGCTGGTGGAGCAACAAACCCTAAACCTAAAACAGAGGGGCTTCTCCTCCTTATATAGACAACACAACATCAAAACAACGTAGTTTTGATTAAGTGAATCCCAAGATCAAAACGACGTAGTTTTGATCACACAAGTTAGCACCTTTCCGCACCCATATAGGCCAAAATACTCAAATTTCAACATGGTCCTTTAGAGAAAGATCATTAGAATGACAAAACCAAGGGAACCATGCAAAAATATGGCTGCACGCCAATTTGAACGTGAATTCCCCAATTCACGTGCAACTCCATATGCACTCCAAATGCTCTCAAACTTCACCCCTAGTCTCCTTGCCTCATTTAGAAGACAACCACACTTGCACGTGAATTGGACCCATTTCACGTGCACCTCACATACACGTCCGTTTGGCCTGAAACTTCTGTGGTAGATAGAGGACATCATTCTAAGCATCTTTCCTTTTGCACGTGAATTCATTGGAGTCCATTCACTAGGTCAAAATCTAGAAAAACTCTACTCAGAAGGCAAAACTGACTAACTCAAGGTACGGGTCCTTACATATCTTCTGCAACAACTAAGAATAAACATACAAGGTCTCGAATCAAATTACATAGGGTTTTATCTGCATTATCCAAATTCTGGGCTTGATCCAACACATGTGACTGACAGCTGTTGAAAAGCATCTCTGACAAATAGCTAGCTAATAAAAATGAGTCTCGTGATTACACAGGAAAGAGCCCACGAAAAACAAGGCGAAATAGCGAAAGTCCAAGGTCAAAGGGTTAAAGTGTCAGTAGGGTCGAAGGTCAGTGGTCAACGGGGCGAAGGTCAATAGTAAACGAGTCGGAGGTTAAGGGTCGAAGGGTCAAGGTCAGAATCAAGGGTCCAAAGTGTTGGTCCCCGAAAGCCTAAAGGGGGGTGAATAGGCTTTTGAAAAACTCTTCTCACTCTTTTTTGGCGCAACACTTAATCTGGTTGAAGATAAAATCAATGCAGAAGACAACCAAATAGTGGAAGTAATTTATATTATTATCATAAGACAATTACAACAATTTGTAGAAGATTAAAGCTGAACTACTGAAAGTGTATCTCTCTTCTGTTTATAGTAGCACTCTTTTTACTATAATGTACACACTAGCCAAAATAAAATCCTCTAAGCTCTTTCACATGTACGCACACCTATGAAAATATACAAGACTTAGTATATATAGACATCCCCAGGAGACATTCTTGGAATAGGAGTTTTCCGAGCGGTGCGTAGCATTGAAGACTTCTTAAAAAATACATCTGCTATCACTGTTGCGGATGTGGAGTTCAAAATGTTGGAAGTATAAACGTATTGAATTGCTTCACATGATTTCAACTACATTAAAGGCTTTGTCCATGCATTTGAGTGATCCACGTGTAAGATGATAAATGTTCAACGGACTGATGCTCGGATCCTTACTCCATGTTAGTGAAGCTCGGATCCTTAGTCTGTGTCAGTGGTTGCTTACTCCATGTTAGTTTGATGCTTGAATCCTTATTTCGTGTCAGCGCTTCCTTATTCCGCTCGAGTAAAGGTTCGGATGGCTTACTCCCTGTCCGCGCTTCCTTACTCCGCTTCTCTTTTCCTTACTCCATGCGAATGAAGGACTCAGGTACTTATTTCGCACAAGTCCATCCTTACTCTGTGAATAAAAGACTCGGATTCCTTACTCCGTGTCTTCTTGTCCTTAGTCCGCGTGAGTGAAAGACTTAGCTCCTTATTCCACAATTTCTCTCTTACTTTACGCTAGTTGTAGACTATGATTATAAGTCCGTTTAAGTGATGGACTTGGATTCCTTAGTCCATACCTTTAAGTGAATAGTCTGCGCTAATAATCCTTACTCCATATCTTGTAATGACTTGGTACTTTACCAAGTTGATTGATGATACTCATGTTGGTTCAGATCAGGATTACGTATCTTATCCTTAACTTTGTTCTTACGAGTGAAAATGCATATTAACACTTGTCTTCTGTAACATATTAGAGATTACATTGAAAGGTTTCAAACTAAATTACATAGGGTTTTATCAGCATCATCCAAATTATCAGTTCGATCCAATAATCTCCCCCAATATGAAGATGCCAAAACCCTTTGTAATCTGATCTAGTTAGTGAAGCAGAAAATAAATACACTAGATAAAGATAATTACTCAATCCATTGATTTATAGCAACAAGTACATAATTTCAGCCTCGGTACATAGCATAGACAATTATGGAACATAAGGCTTACTATACTTGAAAATCATTGTTGCTATTAGCTCCCGTAGCTGCATCATCTGCCCCTTAGTGTAGTTGAGCACATTATTCCAGGACCTATTAAACCTGGAAAGAGCTTATAAGAAGAAGTAGACGAAGGCACCACAGCTCTCTCCATCAGGTTGTTGAGTCACTGTATCTTTGCCACAAATCATTGAAATCTGCTTTACATCAGGAGCCAAGAGGGGTTGTCTAATAGACTCAAAGAGCTTGCTCTCTCTTACTGTAGCAGATAGATTTAGGAGCAAGGGTTCCAGTTGAGTCTTTCTCACTTGTCAATCAATGGGTTGGTGAGAATCAAGGAGGAGAACCTTCCTTGAGCTGATCATGAAGATTGCAAGCATGAAGTGCGGCGAGTTAACCCGGTACGGAATGAGAATAGAATTAAGAGTGCTCGATGGTTTGCTGTTCTCTGCAGTTCTGTCAATGAATATCTAGATGTAAGAAGAGGCTGGAATATAATCCTTAGACCAACATGGCAAGATATCAACAAGATTTGCATCCTTGTAAAGAGAAAGAAACAACTTGGATTCCATCTTCACTGCTAGAGCAAAGTTATCGATGTCTTCTATTGTGTACAGTCCCTCCTCAGCAAGTATATTGCTTGAGTCCTTAGCTGAAAAAGGGAACATAGTTAGAGATCATTGCTCGGTAGTGGAGCAAGCATAGTACTTCATTGCCCGAAGAATGCTTTCATCCTCATCAACCAGATCAAGTTCCGCGTATGATGGGAGGAAGGTGATGTCTACAGCAGGAGTAGAAGAAGATGGAGCGGCACTGGAGGAGCTGGCCTTGGAATATGGATAGCGTCTGTGTTTGGGAATAGGGAGACCCAGAGGGAGAGTAGTATCAGGCCGCTTACCAGAAAGCCGGATCTAAGTAGAAGGACCAGCAACCTCCTCAGTAGCAGAAGGGGCAGGGGCAGCATCAGATGGAGTAAGAGTAAATGGCTAATTCTCCCCCTTTTTGGCAAATCGGCGAGGGGCCCTCGGGACATGAGCCATGGTATGGGCCAGATCTGCGAAGGAAGAAGAGAGAGAATGAACGGAGGATGCCACCAGGTCCATCTTTTGCTTGATGGAGGTGGATGAGTCGGTAAGAGCAGAGAGGAGTTGAGCTCCAAGAACATCGACCTTGACGGTGATTGGAGCAATTTGGGCGCTCTAAACTTGAGCATGGCAGTCTAGCTGAGTAGAAAGCACAGTGTCGGAGTGGACCGTGCCATAAGAGGCCCGCCCAAGGGCAAACTCCAAAGCTGTGGAGGTCTCTCCTGCTTGAAGAGGTGCATGAGTGCGCTGGGCAGAGGAGTCGTGTTCCAAGTTCCAGACGATCATGGTATCCAGGGTTTGGGTATGTTAAGCATAGTACACCAAGAGATCATTATCAAGGATGGTGGTAGTGCAGGCAAGACTAAAACGGAACCAAAGTTCCGTAAGAATGTCAGTAGACATACGATTCCAATAGTCTTGAGGCTACAGGGGCAGGTCCGGAGTAACAGCCGGAGGAGAGGCAGGAGCAGCAGCAGTAGGAACATCAAGAGCGGGGGCATCAACATCAGTTGGGACTGAGGGTTCAGCCGGAAAAGAAGCTAGCTGAGAGGGCCTTACAACTTCTAGAGGATCAGCAACAGACAGGATCCGAGAGGAGCGGTGGGCGGAACCAACTTCTTGGGTAGAGGAGTCAGCGGGGTCACCAACAGAACTTCCTTGCTATTTCGGGGCGATAAAGGTGCGGCTTGGAGCGACAGCCCGGCAAACAGTCAGGCTTCCATCAGGCAATAGATAGCGAAGATAGTATGCCTAAGGAAAGGTGACAACCAGACGCCCATCAAAGTGAGCCAGTCCTAGATGCTAGAACACGATGGAGAGAATGCTCCCAAAAGATTGGTTCCTTGGGTTATTGCTCATCATCCAAAAGAGAAAAGCCCCCCAATCCATCAGCAGATGCTCAAAGACTCTGTATATAGCAAGGAGCAGATCGTATGGGACAGAGTCAAGAGCAGATGTCTTGGCCAGTAAGCATCGGCTCAGGATAGTAGCCATACAATGATGGCGGCCCTAAAAAGATTTCAGCCTGTACTTTTTCCCTTTATAAGTGCAGCCCATCAAGGCTGCCATCTTCTCGGGCTCGTGCCACAAATGAGTACCTTGAGGGAGGTGGAGAGCGGCACGAAGGACGTCAGGGTTGATGACGATGGATTCACCTCGAAAAATGGAGGTGATGGAGTCGGTGGTGCATCGGAAACTCCGGTAGAATTCAATGATATCTTCAAAGAGAAGTTAGGCTGGGTTTGAGACAAGATCGAGAAGGTAGCTGGCATCAAGGATGGGACGCAACGCTAGAAACCACGCCGGAGGATCAGAAATTGCGTTCCAATCAACCCAGGCACCCGAATTTATGCCGTACAATGCAGCTTTGGGTGCCGTTGAAGTCAAAGTGGGAGAAGGAAAGCTAGGGTTTTGAGAAGATGGAAAGATTTCAGCTTGTACTACTTCCCTTTATGAGTGCAGCCTATTGAGGCTGCCATCTTCTCGGGCTTGGGCCACAAATGAGTACCTTGAGGGAGGTGGAAAGTGGCACGAAGAACGTCAAGGTTGATGATGATGGATTCACCTCGAACTGTGGAGTTAATGGAGTCGGTGGTGCAGCGGAAAGTCTGGTAGAATTCAATGATATCTTCAAAGAGAAGTTCAGCCGGGTTGGAGACAAGATCAAGAAGGTAGTTGGCATCGAGGATGAGACGCAATGCTAGAAACCACGCCGGAGGATCAGAAATCGCGTTCCAATCAACCATGGGGCTCGGATTTATGTCGTACAATGCAGCTTTGGGTGCCATTGAAGTCAAAGTGGGAGAAGGAAAGGTAGGGTTTTGAGAAGATAAGAGCAACGAAGTATTTGAGGATTTCAAAATGCAATGTCACTCTATGCTTGAATGCGCAGGATATATATGATTGGGCCATGGATGCCAGCGGGTCTAGGGTTTAAGCAAGATGAACAGTGAACTGCCTGGCAACCTTCATCATTAGACTTGATATGGAAACGGTGCCGGATAATGAGATGACGTGGAGCTCGTAAGAACCAAGCATTTATGATAGTTGTATGCCTACTTCTGAAAATTTGAAAATAATTACCTAACTCGAGATGTGCATTTAATGAATCATCATTGTTCCTCCTAAAAAATACAAAATGTAAGATAATACATGAATTATCGCGATTTGAGAATACCAAGAGTCAAGAGGAAGGAAATCGGCTGTCATCCGGAGTAAAGATAATCCATAGGAAGAATGAACCGGATGAGTGACAGACTTGTTCCGTAGTAACAGGTGTTGAAGAGAGAAGAAGAGTCTTTTGTTGTCTTGAAGTTGATAAGATAGGAGGTACCATAACACCTCATATTTGAGACGTCAGACAAGATATTCCATGGAAGTGCAAAGAGAATTTGAACCTGTTGCTTCATAAAGATAGACTAAAAAAAGCAGAAGACTTAACAGGTTGGGATTAGTACGGATATGAGATGAAAAATATGAGTAAACTCAGTATTATCCGAACTAAAGGAGAAACAAAACTTATGCATAAGGAATGATAGTGATGGACACATACATACGAGTTAATGATCACATTACTGAAGACAATGCATATGACAGATAATAAACACATAAGTTCAATAGGTCAACATAGCGAATCTTTCATACTGAGATAGATAGCGAAGATAATTAATGCTATATGAGTCTTTCTAACTTAAGATTCATGAGTGAGGGTGAATAAAAAAGCACATGATGTATGATTAATCAATTGATATTCATGCCTAAGATACAAGGTTGAAGTAGAAATCTTTCAAGACATTTCACAATTCCAATTCAACAATACAGGTCCAATCAGACCCAAGAGTGAGGGTTTAGAGGGAGGAATGTCCGAGACATCTCAGTGAGGTATTATTTAGTTAATAAATGAAGCATTTTCTTCCCCTTAGATCATGCGATCCTCTCGATAGGAACTCCCCCTCAGATAGACAGCCAAGAAAGAGGTCACGAGACATATCAGGGGGGTATTACTTAATTAATAAAGAAAGCATTTTCTCCCCCTTAGATCATGCGATCCTCTTGATAGACTTTTCCTGTAAAATGATTTTAGATTGTGAGATAGTGCTGTCTATCCAAGATAAAACTCCACTCATGGTGCTCAGTAGACTGCAATTGAGATTCTATCCACCAGGCATTCCGACCCAACTCATTTCATATCTTCAACAGTGCGTGTTAGACATTTCATTCAATCATAGAAATTCATAAGACATGTGGTGAGAGATGGAAATGGAATCATGACATCTAAAGAAGATTTGATTCATATATCATTAACTATGTTGGCTTTACCTTTTTTAGTCCGGATTAGCAAACATCCTCCCATTTGAATTATGAAAAAATTATCAGAAACAGGATGCATGACTTTGAAGAGTAGATATGATCAGAAAAAGGTACAGTAGGTGTCTTTTACTAAACACAAAACACAATACATGTTCTGAGAAAGTAACTACTAGATAGTTAAAGTGAGAGACTATGCAGAAAGATTAAGCATACCTAACTTGAGAAGCAGTTCAGAAAATCTTGCGTCGGGAAGGGGTTTTGTGAGTATGTCTGCAAGTTGATCATCCGTAACTGATGGTCCCTTGGAGCCTAGAGGGGGGGGGGGGGGGTGAATAGGCTCTTATCGAAACTCTTTCTATTCTCTTATGACACAAACGCTTATCTAGTTAAGTGATAGAATCACTACGGAAGATAACCAGATAGTGGAAGTATTTTGTTTTATTATCAAAAGATAAATACAACAAAATAGAAGCAAGACTCTCTTAGACTCTGTTTACAAAAGGATTCACACACTAGCCTATATTATGTCTTTGAACTCTTGTGCATACATAGGATTGATTCAGGCTCGCTCACACACTGCTTCAAATGTACAAGTATGAATATTTATAGAAACATTCCTAAGAGACAACCTTGGAACTTGTAGTTCCAGAATGCGTTCAGCACTAACTATTCCTCGGTAATCTCTCTGCCTTGACTGCTGTGGTTTGTGGAGATCAAGATCTTGGGTTTGAAGAGTATAAGTGCCTTTGTGAGTTCCTAAGTATAATTAAAGTTGTGTCCACATATCCGGGTGATCCACGTGTAAGACTCTTCAGGTTCTCAACGAGTTTGTCTTACTCGGCACACCACGAGTTGATAACTTTAAATGCGGTAAGTTGAAGTAGCATCTTCTTGGTCCGGTGTAATTTTCCTTACTCCATTGCTAATAAAGCTCGAAACCTTACTCCATGTCAGTGGTTGCTTACTCCGTATCTATTTGGTACTGGAATCCTTAATCCGTGTCAGTGCTTCCTTACTCTGTGTGAATGAGAAGGTCGGAGTGCTTATTTCGTATCAGCGCTTCCTTACTCCGCATGTAAGTTTGTTACTCCGTATGTAAGTTCCTTACTCTGTATGTAAGTTCCTTACTCCATGCGAGTCTAAAGGATCAGATGGCTTACTCCGTACTAGCATATCCTTACTCCGCATGAGTGAGTGGTCCGGATTCCTTACTCCGCATCTGGCTTCCTTACTCCGTGCGAATAAAGACTCGGGTCCTTATTCCGCATCAGTACTTTCTTACTCCGTATGTATGGAAGACTCGGATGCCTTACTCCGTGTCTTCTTTACTTTAGTTCACTTGAGTGGAAGACTTAACTTTTTAGCTCTATGTCGACTCTTTTACGTCGTGCAACCTTGTAGACCAAGATTCTTACTCCACATCAGTTTGACTTAGTCCGTTTGAGATATTAAGAGCAGATTCCGTAATCCGTAGCTTTTAAGTTCTTAGTCCGCACGAATGTTCCTTATTCCGTATGTATTGGTGACTTGGTTATTTACCAAGTGTTTGACGACACTCACTCTTGTCCGGATCAGGATTATATATCCTGTCCTTAGCTTTGCTCTCACGAGTGTATCTCCAGATTAATAACATATCTTCTGCAATGATCAAAGAAACACAAAAGATCTCAAATCAAATTACATAGGGCTTTATCAGCATGATCCAAATTCTGGGCTTGATCCAACAATCTCCCCCAATTATGGATATGCCCAAACCCTTTATAATTTGATCTGGTAAGCAGCGCAAAAAGATAACATACAGAATACACATCACAATCATTTTCATTTATCAGCAACAGAATACAATTCAGCCTTTATACAGGATTTTCATTAAGGTACATAAGGCTTACTATACTTGAAGATCATTGTTGCTGCTTTCTCTCTAAGCTCCATTGTCTGCTTCATCGAATAAGTGGTGTGTTGGCTCCAAGATTTGTCCACATTTAAGAATGACTTGATGAAGTAATAGACAAAGGCCCCATAACTATCTCCATCTGGCTGTTGTGGCACTTGCTTCTTGCCCCGGAATGTCGCCTTCAGCTTCTCAGTTGGTCTCAAAGGAGTGATGCCCAACTTTTCATATAATCCGGCTTTTTTCACAGCTTCAGTCAACCTGAGACACAGTGGTTCCCATTGATTCTTTCTTACATACTACTCTACAATCTGATGAGAATCAATTAGAATCATCTGTTTCGACTGAATCATGAAGACAGCCATCATGAAATGTGGCGACATGATCTGGTACGGAATGTGGATAGTTGAGAGAGTTCTCCATGGCTCGCTATCCTCAGCAGTTCCGTCGATAAAGGACTAAATGATATCTATACTGGGAAGATAGCCCTCATTCCAAGCCTGGCGAACTTCAAACAAGTGGTCGTCCTTGTACGAGAGATGGAAACGACCTCATCTCCATTTTAGCAGCCCTAGAGAAGTTGTCAATGTCGTCTGTTGTAAAGAGGCCTTTCTCCGAACAAAGGGTCCGAATGTCGTCCGAGGAGAGGTGGTACAGGTCAGAGAGACATCTTCTCTCGGCAGAAGACGCAGCATAGGACCTCATTGCCTTACGCACGCTTTCGTCCGCATCAAGAGGGTCACACGCCGCATATGATGGGAGGAAGGTGTCAGCTGTGGATGGAGAGGATGGAGGAAGAGATGCAGTCGAGGAGCTTGGCTGAGAGAAGCGGCTACGTTTGGGGATTTGAACTCCCTAAAGCAATGAAGAGGCAGGCCGCTTCTCATCACGAGTGGATGAATGTGATGCAGGAGGAGCAGAAGGATCAGATGACACTCTCTCCCCCTGTTTGGCGAGATCGCCGGGGGAGCAATGGGAGGGCGAGCCATCGTGTGTGCCAGGTCCGCGAAGGAGGTAGACAAGGAGTGGACGGACGAGGCGACTAGGTCCATCTTTTCTTCCATGGAGGTGGAGGAGTCGGTGAGGGCGGAGAGGAGTTGGGCGCCAAGAGCATCAACCTTGGCGGCGATGGCAGATATTTGGGCGCTTTGAGCTTGGGCGTGGCAGTCGAGCTGGGCAGAGAGCACAACGTCGGAGTGGACCGTGCCAAAAGAAGCACGCCCAAGGGCCAACTCTGGAGCTTTGGAGGACTCCCCCGCATGAAAAGGAGCAGGAGTGCGCTGGGCAGAGGAGTCCGTAGGAGTATTACAGCAGCAGCAGAAGGGGGCATCCGGAGCAGCAGAGGCATCCGGAGCAGCGGACCCGCTTTGACCAGATTAGTCAACAACGGGAATGTCAACAGCAGGAGAAGAAGGTCCAGCCTTAGCAGGGGAAGGACTCTGTGCGGCATGGACCGGGCTGGATGGGTTAGGGAACGGCACATCTGGAATGGAGGCCGGCATAAGAAAGCCTTGGTCCAAATTCCAGATGATCATGGTCTCCGGGGATTGAGTATGTTGAGTGTAAAACACCCGGAGATCGGTGTCAGGAATGGAGGCGGTGTGGGCAAGGCTGAAACGGAGCCAAAGGTCCGTTAAGGTGTCGGTAGAGAGATGGTCGAGGTAATCTCGGGGTTGAGGTAGGGGAGGCAAAGGAGCTTCCGGAATAGATTCCGGGACATCAGCAATTGCGGCAGCAACGGCGGTATCAACCGCGGCAGCAACAGCGGAAGTGGAGGGAGTGGGGACATCCGCAGCAAAAGGGGCTAAGGAAACAGCTCTAGGGACACTGCACTAAGATGGCCCCGCAACCTTGGAGGGTTCGGCACGGACGCTGTGCTGGGAGGCGCGAGAAATGGAGGGTGCAGCAACGGACGGAATCCGGGAGGATCGGTGAGCTGAGCTGACGGCAGGGGCATGGCTGTCGGAGGGGTCACAAACAGAACTGCCTTGTTGTTCCGTGGCAGGGAGAAGGCGGAGAGCGGCAGAGGTACGGTGGGCTGTCATGTTCCCATCAGGCGTAATATAGCGAAGATAATAAGCCGGAGGAAAGGGAACAACGTCAGAGCGGGCGAAATGGTCCGGATGAAGATGCCGGGAGACAATGCTTAGGATGCGCTCGAAGGAATGGTTCTTGGGTCCAATCTACAGTAGTCGGATCAAAAACATCCCCCAGTCCATCGGAAGACCTTCGAAAACGCCGTACATGGCCAGAAGAAGATCGTACGGAACAGAGTCTAGAGCGGAAGTGCGAGCCAGTAAACATCGACTCAGTATGATCGCCATACAGCGATAGCGACCTTGGAAGGACTTCACCTTGTATTCCTTGCCTTTATAGGTGCAACCCATAGAAGCCGCCATGGGATCGGCATCGGGGCGCTGTGATTCACCGGGGGTAGACTGAGAGGCTGCGCGGAGAACGTCGGGGGTAATGAGGATGGATTCACCGCGAACATAGGAGATGATGGAGTCGGTGGTACAGCAGATCCGTTGGTAGTACTCGAGAATGTCGTCTATAAGAAGATCGACAGGATTGGAGATCAAGTCAAGTATGTGAGAGGCTTCTAGAAGAGGGCAAATATGGAAAAACAAGTCTAGAGGGTTGGAGACAGCACTCCAATCGACCAGATGGCCGGGATTGACGCAGGAAAGAGAGGTTCTGGGTGCCATTGTAGATGAAAGTTGAAGGGCGAGAGGGAAGGCGAGGTCTTAGGGATTGAAGGAGCAACGAGAGGTTTAGGGATTTGAAAAGGGTAACACTCGTGCTTCCAGAGAGAATGACCAGAATATATAAGACCGAGTCCGTGAATGTCGGCGGGTCTAGGAATTTGGTGAGTGAAACAATAGACCGCTTGACAGGCTGATGTCATTAGTCTTGATATTGGTGTGCCTCCAAATTAAAAGATGACGTGGAGACGGCATGACCAAGTAAGGATAACAGCTGTTTGCCTTCCAGGGGAAGTGTGTGCATCCCGAGACATGCCTTTAATGAATCATCATTATTCCTCCTTAAAAGCACGTGATATAAAATAAGACATGGATTATCGCAATTTGACAGTGTCAGGAGTCCGGAGGAATGAACCGACAATCATCCGGAATCAGCGATAGTCAAGTAACGAGTATCCGGATGAAAAGTAGACCGTGTCCGTAGTAACAGAGTGCGGTGAGAGAAAAGTATATTCCTTTGCTGTCAAGAAGTCGAAGAGAAGAGAAGTACCACAACACTTCAAATCCAAGACTATGGACTGGATTTATTGATAAGGGTGCAAAAAAAATCTGAACCTGTAGCTTCACAAAAATAAGCTAAAAGTACAAAAGCTTAACAGGCAAGGATTAGTACGGATAGGAGAAAATAGTCAGTGAAGAGCTATATAATCCGAACTAATGAGTAGCAGAACTTATGCATTACAAAGAATGAAATAGACATATACATACTAGAGAATGATCAATGTGACTGAATCAGGGCATATGTCAGATAATAAATATACAAGTTCATATAGGTCAACATAGCGAAACCGTCTGGCTGAACGACGTAGCTAAGATTAATTAAAAATCATATGATTTGACCAAACTAGGATTCATGAGTGAAAAATGAGGAAGTGGACACATGTCAAAAGCAAGCAGTTGATTATCCGATTAAAATGCATGGTTGAAGAAAAAAATACATCCAAGCATGCTGCAATTCTGTTTCAACAACGCATGTCCAGTCAGATCCGAAAGTAAAGGTTTAGAGGAGGGAGTATCTGAGACATATTAGGGGGTTATTACTGAGGTAATAGATGAAGCTTAGGCTCCCCCATAGATCATTCGATCCTCTCAATGAAAGGCTCCCCCTCAAAATAGACACCCAGGAAAGTCATGAGATATATACGGGGGGGGGGGGGGGGGTGGTATTACTCAAATAATTTATAAAGCATTTTCTCCCCGTAGATTGTGCAATCCTCTCGGTAGACCTTTCCGGCTTAAAGAAATTCAGCACTGTCTATCTTTATAGGAAACTATACTTGAAGTGATCGGATCGTGATTGTGTATTCATCCACCAGGCATTCCGAGCTAACCCATTTCATTTCTTCAACTATACATGTTAATAGAGTAATCTAAATGAACAGGCATTTGTCATGTGGTGATCAGTGGAAATTAAGATCATGAAACCAGAATGAGGTTAATTATATAAACTTTAATCATGTTTGCTTAAACGACTTGATCGGGAAATGCAAGCATCCTCCCACATATGAAGTTGCTATCAATATCGAAGCATGAAGCACATTAGACAGTAAGTATGATCATCATTAAGATTACTATGTATCTACTACTATCAATAAAAGCACAATGCATGTTCTAAATGAGAAGTATCTTGTTGGGTAATTTAAATGTGAAACTATGCGAGAGAAGTCGAGCATACCTAATCGGAAGAGTAGTTCAGAGAATCTTGCATCAGGTAGGGGCTTTATAAATATGTTCCCGGTTGATCTTCGGTAGCAACATGTTCCAGTGAGATGTGACTTTTGAGAACATGGTCGCGTATGAAGTGATACCTGACCTCAATATGCTTCGTCTTAGGGTGCATGACAGGATTGTTGCTGATAGCAATTGCGCTAGTGTTGTCGCATAGAGTGGAATAGATGACATGTTGAAACCGTAGTCGATAAGTTGACTTTGCATCCAGAGTAGGCTGTCGGGAACTCCCAACGACTATATATTCCGCCTCGGTAGTAGAGGTTGATACGGAATTCGCTTCTTCTTGAACCATGAAATTAATTTATTTCCAAGAAACCGACACGTACCACTTGTGCTTTTCCTGTCGATACGACACCCAGTGAGTCGGCATCAGAGTATCCGGATAAGGTGAAGTTAGACTCCTTTGGGTACCAGAGTCCCAAATTCATCGTTCCCTTGAGATACCTTAATATCCATTTAACATGAAGCATATGTGACTCCTTGGGATTCGCCTGATATCGTGCACGGATGCAAGTTGCAAACATAATGTTCGGGCGACTTGCTTGTAAGATACGACAAGGATCCTATCATCCCTCTGTAGTCGGTCACATTTCTGATATGCCGTCCACATCAAGGATCTAACTTGGCACTGACAGGCATGGGAGTTTTGACGGGAGATGAACCTTCCATACCAAACTTCTTAATAAGATCGCGAGTGTACTTAGCTTGATTAATGAAGATTCCTTCCTTCAATTGTTTAACTTGTATTCCAAGGAAGTAGGACAGTTCTCCCATCATGCTCATCTCAAACTTGCCTATCATCAACTTTGCAAACTCTTCACAAAGCTTCGGATTTGTTGACCCGAAAATGATATCATCCACATATATCTGTACGATTAGAGTGTGTCCTTTCTCTTTTCGTAGAAATAAGGTGGTGTCTATCTTCCCTTTTTGGAAGTTGTGAGCAAGTAGGAATTCGACGATTTGTCGTACCAGGCTCTTGGAGCTTGCTTCAAACCATATAAAGCTTTCCGAAGCTTGTAAACTAGATGTCCTGCCTTAGGTTCAAGGAAACCGGGAGGTTGTTCAACGTACACCTCCTCTTGAAGATCTCCATTCAGGAATGCGCTCTTGACGTCCATTTGATAAACTATGAAGTTTTCATATGAAGCATAAGCCAGAAACATTCGGATTGCCTCAAGTCTTGCTACCGGAGCAAAGGTCTCATCATAGTCTATTCCTTCTTCTTGACGATATCCTTTGGCTACCAGTCCGGCTTTGTTCCGGATTACTATTCCATCCGTATCAAGCTTGTTCTTGAACACCCATTTAACTCCAATGACTTGCTGAGACTTAGGCCTTGGTACTAGAGTCCACACATTATTTCTCTTAAATTGATTCAGCTCTTCTTGCATAGCTCCTATCCAATTCGAATCCTGAAGAGCTTCATCTACCACTTTTGGTTCTATTTGAGATAGAAAACACGAGTAAAGACACATGTTGAAAGTGGCTGCTCTTGTTCTTACACCAGCAGTAGGATCACCAATCACTTGACCTGAGGGATGGTTTCGTGTCCATCTGTAATTCTGTGCATGTGATGGTTGATCTTGAATAATTCCAGATTAGGTGGTTCAGGTATATCTGTTGGTTGAGCTTCTTCCGGACCAGATGTTTCCGTATTAGAAGGTACGGTAGAACTAGGTGGTTCTTTAACATTGTTTCTTTCAGTGTTAATTGGTCCGGACGGGCTTGAAGGTGCTCCGGAATTTTGGGTATCCGAAGGAGTATGTCCGGAGCTTAATGGTAGTCCAGAGTCCGAATCATCCGTAGTATCATCCATATAATTTCTTTGTGCCTCGCTGATGAAATGTGGTTGGTCAGAATGTGTAACAGGAACATTCATAAACTTCGAATAGTCGATGTTGCTATCCGGGACCTGCACATTTGAACTTCACGAAGCAACTTTTGACCAATCAAGATTAGTTTCATCAAAGGTCACATGGATAGATTCTTCAACTTTAAAAAGTTTTCTATTAAAAACCCGATAAGCCTTGCTATGTAATGAGTACCCGACAAAAATCCCATCATCAGATTTTGGTTCAAATTTATTCCGGGTTTCTTTGTCATTTATCAATATATAGCAAGTACACCCAAAAGCTCTGAAATGTGAAATTGAAGGCTTTCGTCGTCTCCACATCTCATAGGGTGTTTTCATGGTAGATTTATTTATTAGAGTTCCGTTCCGAACATAGCGAGGCGATGGACACAACTTCAGCCCATAAACCGAGAGGAAGCGTTGCCCCTGCTAACATAGATCTGCCGGCCTCGACTAAAGTACGATTCTTGCGCTCGGCTACCCCATTTTGTTGTGGAGTTCAGGGCGGAGAGAAGTCATGCTTAATGCCCTATTCAAAACAATATGATCTTATTTCCGAAAAATCAAATTCTGTACCATGATCACTCCTGATGCACTTTATGCTCAGTCCTTGTGAATTGCTTATCCAGTTGAAAAGATCTACAAGATGCTCAAAAGTTTGATCCTTTGATTTCAGGAACATTACCCATGTGTATCTGGTGAAATCATCGATAACCACAAGGGTGTATCTCGCACCAGCCAGCGAAGGAACAGAAATAGGACCGCAGAGGCCCATATGAAGAAGTTGTAGAGGAGCAGTTATTGAATTAACTAATTTTCTCTTAAAGCTGTGTTTGGTCTGTTTGCCAAGTTGGCATTCTCGACAGAGAGTGTCTCTGGAGTATTTGAGTTTAGGTAGACCAGTGACAAGATCAAGTGATTCTAACTTAGACAATGTTTTAAAGTTTAAATGTGAGCATCGCTTGTTCCATAACCAACTATCTTCATCTGAAGCTTTAGTGAGGAAGCATACAGGGTCAGAAGAATTATTTCTTAAGACCACTGAGTATATGTCCCCATCTCTTGATCCGGATAACTTAACATCTCCGGATAAGTTTTCCCTTACTGTACAGGTGTTGGACATAAAGGAAACAGTAAATCCTTTGTCACATAAATTACTGACACTTAGCAAATTATGCTTCAAACCTTCGACTAGTGCAACTCTAGTGATTGATACACAGCCGTTGATTAAAGTGCCATACCCGACAGTCTTTCCTTTGCTATTATCACCCGTCATATGTCCGGAGCATCCACTATCGAGGATCCACTTGCTTTGATTGATCTTTAACTTCAAGTGATCCGGCAGTACATTCCATAGATGCTCCTGAAAAACAACAGTTTACACTTTTGGTGCCCAAACTTGTTTCGGGCAGTTAGGAAGAATAGCAGTAATGTCAACAGTTCCGGATTTGACTTTGCTAGGACTTTTAACTCTCCAAGTTGACTTTAATTTGTTAGTTTTAGCTGCTTCTTTTATTTGAGTTATCTTGGGAGAGATACTCCTTTGAGGTTTAGATTTTGTTTTGCTCGAAGAACCCTTTTTATTGAACTGATCTTTATTGGTACGAATTTGATTACAAAGCCAGTTATCACATAAACTCCAACATTCATAGTGATAATGACCTATTTCCCTACAGATGGAACATACACTATAATGCGGAGTACAAACAGGGGATACAGGTCTCTTAGATTTTACAGACTTTCTACTCTGTTCCCTGTGGCCTAATCCATTGCGTTTGGGTGACACGCTCTTGGCCCTAGATGCGTCAGCCTTTGCCTTTCCTTTCTTTTTGGGTGCTACAGTTTTGGCTTTAACTGCAGCAGCCTTCCCTTCATCATTAGTTACGGGTGCTACTCGCCTGGAAGTGCGATGAATGCCTCGACTCCACAATTATAAACTATGGTGCCACCTGAAATGAAACCATCCAACGGTTTAGACGTACTAACAGGATATAAGTTGGTTAGTTTTGGAGTGAAATCCGGAGGACACTCAGTAGCTTGAGCAGTGGAGGTTGATGATTCTGAGCCTAGGCCAGGTTTGACTCGAACATCCTCTTGATGATTACTAGAGCATTCCGTAGCTTTGAGGGCTACCCCTTTTTCTTTCCGAGCTATTTTCTCATCACCGTCAGTGTATCTGAATATGACCTCATGAGTCCGAAGCTCTCCGTATATTTCTTCAAGGGCAGTAAATGGCCAGTTTTTGTCAGCTTGCATCTGGAGCTGCTTAGAGTAGTAGCGATCCGGCAAGGATCGAAAGAACTTGTCATTGATTTGAGACTGAGTGTAGTGTTCATTGACAGTTTTTAGCTCTAGAATGAGCTTGCCGAATCTCCGATAGATACTCTCAAGGGATTCGCCAGGTTTGTGATTGAAACTCTCAAAGTTCGGTCTGAGAGCACATATCACGTTTTGCATCTGGGACTGACTTCCCTCATAGACGATTGTCAGTTTATCCCAAACAGCTTTTGCTGACGTGCAGCCCTGGACGTCCGTGAAAGCCTCGGAATCCAAAGATGATGTAACGTAAGCCAGAGCCTTTTCACTACCGCACTGCCAGGCTCTTTCATCGTTGGTAAGTTCGGCACCCGTCTTTGGCCTTCTAACTCCATGTTCTCCGATAGTCATCGGAATTGGAATCTCCTGATGAAGACAGGGCCACATGAGATGGTCATGGCATACCATGAACATCTTCATGCGAGCTTTTCACTGGGAGAAAAGCTCAGATGTGAATTTGGGCGGTTTTGTCAGAGTAAAACCAGAACTCCGTGGTTGAGCAGTGGAGGCAGCAGCGAGTTGAGGTGGGTCGACGTTTTCCTTCTTGCTTCGATTCGGGATGGGATTTTGTGCACCTCCGGAGTTAAGCCGAGTGTTGAATAGCATCTTGCTTTCTTCGGCCATTGGTTGAGAGTGAAAGAGTGGGATCTCTACTTAGAACAAATAGAACTTGCTCGATACCACTTGATGGTCCCTTGGAGCCTAGAGGGGGGGGGGGGGGGGTGAATAAGTTCTTATCGAAACTCTTCTATTCTCTTATGACACAAACACTTATCTAGTTAAGTGATACAATCACTGGGGAAGATAACCAGATAGTGGAATTATTTTGTTTTATTATCAAAAGATAAATACAAGAAAATAGAAGCAAGACTCTCTTACACTCTGTTTACAAAAGGATTCACACACTAGCCTATATTATGTCTTTGAACTCTTATGCATACACAGGATTGATTCAGGCTCGCTCGCACACTAATTCAAATGTACAAGTATGAATATTTATAGAAACATTCCTAAGAGACAACCTTGGAACTTGTAGTTCCAGAATGCGTTCAAGACTAACTATTCCTCGGTAATCTCTCTGCCTTGACTGTTGTGGTTTGTGGAGATCAAGATCTTGGGTTTGAAGAGTATAAGTGCCTTTGTGAGTTCCCAAGTATAATTAAAGTTGTGTCCACATATCCGGGTGATCCACGTGTAAGATTCTTCAGGTTCTCAACGAGTTTGTCTTACTCGGGACACCACGAGTTGATAACTTTAAATGCGGTAAGTTGAAGTAGCATCTTCTTGGTCCGGTGTAATTTTCCTTACTCCATTGCTAATAAAGCTCGAAACCTTACTCCGTGTCAGTGGTTGCTTACTCCGTATCTATTTGGTACTGGAATCCTTAATCCGTGTCAGCGCTTCCTTACTCCGTGTGAATGAGAAGGTCAGAGTGCTTATTCCGTATCAGCGCTTCCTTACTCCGTATGTAAGTTCCTTACTCCATATGTAAGTTCCTTACTCCGTGCAAGTCTAAAGGATCGGATGGCTTACTCCGTACTAGCACATCCTTACTCCGCATGAGTGAGTGGTCCGGCTTCCTTACTCCGCATCTGGCTTCCTTACTCCGTGCGAATAAAGACTCGGGTCCTTATTCCGCATTAGTACTTCCTTACTCCGTATGTATGGAAGACTCGGATGCCTTACTCCGTGTCTTCTTTACTTTAGTTCACTTGAGTGGAAGACTTAACTTTTTAGCTCCGTGTCGACTCTTTTACTTCGTGCGACCTTGTAGACCAAGATTCTTACTCCGCATTAGTTTGACTTAGTCAGTTTGAGATATTAAGAGCAGATTCCGTAATCCGTAGCTTTTAAGTTCTTAGTCCGCACGAATGTTCCTTATTCCGTATGTATTGGTGACTTGGTTATTTACCAAGTGTTTGACGACACTCACTCTTATCCGGATCAGGATTATGTATCCTATCCTTAGCTTTGCTCTCACGAGTGTATCTCCGGATTAATAACATATCTTCTGCAATGATCAAAGAAAACAAAAGATCTCAAATCAAATTACATAGGGCTTTATCGGCATGATCCAAATTTTAGGCTTGATCCAACAAGAACAACATATTTTAGAGATATGTGCTTTTTGAGAACATGGTCTCGGATGAAGTGATACCTTACCTCGATGTGCTTTATCTTCGTGTCACGCCCCGGATTTCCAACCCGAGGAAACCGGTGCGTGACTCCCCTTTTACCCACACGGAGGGCAAAGGGGTTAGGATACAAATCAAGAATTTAACATTTTAAACATTCACAACACATTCAAGAAATATAAAGTCCATCAAAGGTCCACAAACCAAATCGGTCTTTATTACAAAGTCCTCCTTTCAATCCATCCCCATTGGGGTTACATCGATTCCCATAAAAAAAATAACATAAACGAGAAAGTAAATAAGGTCTTCCACCTTGGGGTCCCACCTAACGCCTGTAGGTTCCTGTAAAGAAAACAACATGGTAGGAGGGGTGAGCAACCACGGCTCGTAGGGATCATGTCTCCCCAACCCATCCCATGCACCTAACATCTACATGCCTCGTGTACAAGTGCTGTGTCGTGATACAATTATTCCACCAGATATAGTTACAGGCTATAACAAAGAAACACAATCATACATGGACTGGTACATAAACACTCCCGGGCTTCCACGACCACCGGGTTTCAAGAACAGTCCTGGGCTTCCACAACCACCGGGTTCCACAAAACAGTCCCGGGCTTCCACGACCACCGGGTTCCACAAAACAGTCCCGGGCTTCCACGACCACCGGGTGTACAAGCAAACACGCAGCACACATGGCCATACAGGCATAACATCAAACACTTAGTATGCTTAGTCACACAGGAATAACATCGAACACTTAGCATGCATATATCCACAAGCTCATAAACCCGACCACACGACATAATCTAACACACTTGACGTGCGTGGCCTCACAGGCATTACCTCAAACACATAACATGCAAAGCCTCACAGGCATTACCTCAAACACATAACATGCACAGCCTCACAGACATAATTTCAAACACTTGGCAGGCATATATACATATATCCAAACAACACGCCATTGAAGGCCAACATTCATATAGGAGATCACACCTATATGAATTTACATATAAATAATATAACAGATATAACTCATATTCTGCCCTAGGACCCTAGGACAGAGGAGGACTTAGGAAGAACAGAATCCCTACCTTAAAACAGATCTTCCTTGCTCCCGCGCTAAACGCCGTCCTCCCCACGCAAGATGCTCCGGCAGCAACCAGCAATTCTCCCCCCCTTTCCCTCTCTCTAGCTCTCTCTCTCTCCACGACGGCTGCAGTGGCTGAAAAACCCCTAACCCTAGAACAAGGAGTCTCCTCATCCTTATATAGGCCTCCCACTATCAAAACGACGTAGTTTTGATTAAGTGAAACCCAGGATCAAAACGACGTAGTTTTGATCACACAAGTTAGCACCTTTCCGCACCCATATAGGCCAAAATACTCAGAATTTCAACATGGTCCTTTGGAGAAAGTTCATTAGAATGACAAAACCAAGGGAACCATGCAAAAATATGCTTGCACGCCAATTTGCACGTGAATTCCCCAATTCACGTGCAACTCCATATGCACTCCAAATGCTCTCAAACTTCACCCCTAGCCTCCTTGCATCATTTAGAAGACAACCACACTTGCACGTGAATTGGACCCATATCACGTGCACCTCACATACATGTCCATTTGGCCTGAAACTTCGTGGTAGATAGAGGACACCATTCTAAGCATCTTTCCTTTTGCACGTGAATTCATTGGAGTCCATTTACTAGGTCAAAATCTAGAAAAACTCTACTCGGGAGGCAAAACCGACTAACTCAAGGTACGGGTCCTTACATCCTCTCCCCCTTAAGACTTTTCGTCCTCGAAAAGAAATGACATACAAGGAAAAACAAACACAAGCTACCCATTTGCCACCCAGCAAGCCACCACACCCAAATGGGTCATACACCGCACACAGCACAACAGCACAACAGCACATAACAAAGTACCATCATAATCCATAACCACAATAATGCACATAACACATGTCCACATGGCACGAATACACATCTCAAGGCACATCACAAATAAGAACATGTCAAGACAATACAAATACATCAACCGATACAAGAAAACACATCACAAGAAAACATCACTATCCCTTGGCCAACACCACCTCCCCACGCTTAAGATTGTTCGTCATCGAACAATTCCGGGTGCTGCTCACGCATCACGGACTCACGTTCCCATGTCTCCTTCGCAGGACATGCCGTCCTCGAAAAGACAACACACCTTCCATAACGCACAAGCTGATGCACCTTGCCCACAACCATCCACATACCTGCGACTGAAGATATCACACAAAAACACACATAACACGTGTCGAAGTAATTACATGGCACGACAGTGTGAGACATATACTCCCATCCCCAACACGTTTAACAAATCACCTCGGTCACAGATCAACTCACAGCACAAACACTACTGCACATTTAATGTTCCACTGCCCATCCGCCAACACCATACAAACACATCCGTTGGAAGTTCCCTCACAACCTTCCCACCTTTGGACTTTTTGTCCTCAAAAAGAGAAACCCAATTGCAAACACCACAATGAGATCAAAGCAATACAAAATGCATTAACAAATACTAACATTGTTAGTACGCTCCAAAGGAGTACCTCCATTTAGCCAACACTAGCGTAACACGCAAGAGCATATCAAGAACTAGAGCGTAGTTAAGTAGCGCCACGACAACAACTCATGTGAGCAAGTCGGACAACAGTGAGGTCGAGAAACCTCCCACAAATTCGCTAAGACCCCAACAACCGAACAAGGCCAACACCATTAGCCTACGCGCGTCACAATAGAACCAACACTCCCCAATTAACGGTACCCCAACGGTAACCCGCGACACCCCGGATGTAGACCTCACCCTTACAACAAGCGCCAGGAGGCCACAATGAAAAACAAATAAACGGGATAAGAGCATGATGTAAATCACAATCACGGTGCCACATTTGATATCACCACAAGAACACCAGCATCACAATGAATCCCCTCACACGAACGTAGAAACAGGCTTAGGGATCCGAAGAATACATCTGCTAGCAAGCTACATTAAAACCCAACCAGCACCAATGATGGCTTGCCACAACCGACATTCCAGGACACAGCTATACTAGGATGAAGTTTCCATTCGGTTACGATCAACATGATGCCCAATGGAGCCCAGGGATGACAAATTCGGTACCGGACACAACCACGGCAAGACTAAAAACGACGATCGGGCTAACACCGGTCACCAACGGTGAGAATCTACCAAAGAATCCCATGAACCGAACGCCACACAAATAACACCTCTCCGACTACGGTCGGATAGGGATCCACCAAGGTCCCACACAGCCTTCACGACCCGAGGCTTCTGCTACAACCCAAGTGATAACGCCTTACTCGATCGACAGACATTCCATGCGATAGGAATCCTTTGACGATGGGTAGGTACCAACAACATAGTTCTCTCCACCATGGAAAACTCTCCTACGCAACATAACAACAACGGAATCCTCTGTGTCACCCCTCACAGGTCACAAGGGAATCTCCCACCATCTCCGCCATACCAACCATCACGTTCTATTCCTACACACCAATGAAACACTCAAATGGGCCAAGAAATACTCAGGCTTTAACCTCAGTTTAATGTGGTCACTACAATTCCTCCGGGTAGGCATAAGAAACAAGACATGCAAACTCCTGATTCGGGACTTCCACGTTACTCCCAAACACCCCAACACCTTGATGGCATGAACCATCTCACTTACCCTGTTATACTGCACATGAAAGGTTTCCAAGGAGTACGGATGGAGGTCATCCGTCTACCACCACCTCTAAAACATACACCTTTGTGACATCTGTCCGACATAAATCTCTCCTCAAGGAGTAGCACTAACACCCCGTCCAAGCAAAAATGTCACAACCGACTCAACTCGGGCATCAAACAACCTTTTTCCAGCACAACAACACTTTAATATTTAGCTTAGCCGGCCATCGCACTAGACAAGGTATAACATACACAACATCACCTAGAACACTCTCCTTCATCCTCACACCACATTTAATATTCTAATACACTACACCTCATCCTTCTCTACGCACATGTCACAACACCCACATGTAGTAACTCGTTGTATACCTTTACCACGAATGCAATACATACAACAACACAATACCAAATTTCCAGCACATTTGCAACACAAGCAACGGAACACAAGACACCTGACCAGTAGAACGTACCAGCCTTACACCTTCTCTCCTCCTCTAAGCCTACTCCCACAAGATACGAACCGAAGGAATGGCCCTACCACGCAAAAGCACACCCTTAGTCCCTAGAGAAAGATAGCCCGAACAAGGCCTGCCAAATCTCACTTGCTTACCTCTTTTTACCAAGTTGATGCACCGGGCATAACCCTCAAAACCCACTCATAGCTGATAGTTGAGCTCTAGAACACTTCACATTTTACACGTGTGCATCCCCATTTCACAACATGTTCTAAGAACATCACTCATGGTCTTTCACACTCGACAAACATAACACATGGCCACTGCTTGACCATCTGAGAACCCAGAACACCCATATAGTTATTAACCAGAACTTGCAACGACCACTCTAGCCAACAAGATAACGCTTCAAAGACTCTAAGAGCAGGCTATACTAGCTGCGTTTTCCCCTCAACCACAACGCTTGGAAAAGAAAGGTAACCATAGGAATATCCCTTTTTAAGCAGTACTCCAACACACACCTCTATCCGCCAAAGAACATATTTCTATTAATCAAGGTTGCCAAGGAGGTGTCACACAATAACTCACAAGCCATCACCTCACACCTCAAGCTCTACTAGCTAGCCAGTCTAAATTCCCTCCCACTAGAAGAAGGGTTGCCTACAAGATTTGGTTACTTTGATTATCCACATGTGCCAAAATTGAATATCACTCACTTATAAAATCAACACCCGAGATACTCATCGATTACTTATTATTCTTCTAGCGTTATAAATCTATATTTACTCTTTTTACTTAATTATTCCCTAACAGGTCACCAACCACATCCATTCGAAATGCTAACTCAAACGGGACATGATAAAGTCCACCCTGCCTCACATAACTAGTACGAGACTCAACCGACAACCCACCAAAGGGGCACGATACCACCAATGAAGTTCTGTCTTGATTTTCCACCTGGCCTCACTTGGGTAGTCCTCCTGCCTCCACATCGGGACTCGGCGTTGAGCTTTACCCCTAGCTCGGCGAGCCAATCCCCTAGCATCACTTCCGGTCCTACTAAAACAGATCGTACGAAGACGTCCTACCTTTCCACAGAGGCGACACCGGTGCGCTCCTTGGCACACTCTCTGTTCCGGTGCCCCGGTTGTCCACAACAAGCGCAATCTTTCGAGAAACAGGACTCAAACGGGGGGGGGGGTGTTGAGGGGCGACAGCTCTCGGCGTACCTCACTCCTGATCGGTTGTCGAATCGCATCCCTCACCTCTTGGAATAATCGAGCTCAAGACGCCAACCTCTGCCGTGATTTGTCTATCACCTTCACTGCGCCTCTCTCTCACTTGCCCAACCTGAGTCGCGGCCTCCTCTCGTTACCTCAATAGTCGCACGGCTTATAGTTTCCGAAACATTGGTTAAGCGAAAAGATAGTGCTCCAGTTAACACTAGATGATCCCAACAATCGCAAGACCACTACCGACTAAGCAAATTTAAGCTATAGCACGCATTATTACCACACAAATTTACAAATTTACCAAACAAATCTCACAGACTATACAAATTTACACTCCACCACATTGCTCATAACCTTGTTTATTGCACACCATGCCAAACAAATTTACACTCCATCGGCTTAACACATGCTCAATCCTTCACAACACCAAAATTATTACATATTTAATTTAATATATTTATTTATTTATTTCTTTCTTGATTATTATTATTTTATTTTATTAACGGTTCACATTTCACAATCTTCACGTTCGCAAGTACTCGGTTTCAATACCACAAATTCTTTTCCATGTTTTCATGCTCGAACCATCACAAAATTTCGAGTTGCACAATTGAAATTTTATCATGTTCAAACCTTTTATCCATGCAATTACACACACTGCACACATTTCAGTTCTCATTAAACCACATTGCACAAGCATCCATTCCATAAGCACACAATTCGGTTAAACAAGGACCTTTCCTTGTAGTCATGCTCAAGGTACTTCAAATAAAATCGAGTTGCACAGTTCTCACCTTATCACATTATTCATATTTTTCTTTTATCACAATTAAAATTTTCACAGGTATCCACACCTTCACATACAACAACCAATGCAACTAGTGCCCTAATGCCAATGCATGCAAATCCTACCACAAGACTGGACTACCCCAAGTACACCTTGGAGGCTCAAAGAGGACCATGTTGATCGGGCATGTCCCTCTAGGCTCCTCCAAAGGACTCAAGATTACCAAGTCCGCCCACTACCCTAGGCCACTAGACCATGCACTGATACCATATTGTCACGCCCCGGATTTCCAACCCGAGGAAACCGGCACGTGACTCCCTTTTACCCACACGGAGGGCAAAGGGGTTAGGATACAAACCAAGAATATTACATTTCAAACATCCACAACACATTCAAGAAAGTAATTTTCATTAAAATAATCCAAACCAGTTTATTACAACAAATCCTTTCCAACCCCATCCCCACCTGGGGTTACATCAATTCTCATAAAAGAAACAACATAAATGGAAGAGAGTAAAATGAATAAGGTCTTCCACCTTGGTGTATCCACCTAACGCCTGTAGGTTCCTGTAAAGAAAACAACATGGTAGGAGGGGTGAGCAACCACAGCTCGGTAGGGATCATGTCTCCCAACCCATCCCATGCACCTAATATCTACATGCCTTGTGTACAAGTCTTTGTGTCGTGATACAATTATTCCACTAGATATAGTTACAAGGCTATAACGACAAACACAATCATACATGGGCTGGTACATAAACACTCCCGGGCTTCCACGGCCACCGGGTTTCAAGAACATCCCCGGGCTTCCACAGCCACCGGGTTCCACAAAACAGTCCCAGGGCTTCCACAGCCACCGGGTTCCACAAAACAGTCCCGAGCTTCCACAGCCACCGGGTTCCACAAAACATCCCGGGCTTCCACAACCACCGGGTTCCACAAAACAGTCCCGGGCTTCCACAACCCACCGGGTGTACAAGCAAACACGCAAAGACACATGGCCATACAGGCATAACATCAAACACTTAGTATGCTTAGTCACACAGGGAATAACGTCGAACACTTAGCATGCACATATTCACAGGCTCACAAACCCAACCACACAGATATTATTTCAAACACATAATATGCATAGCCTCACAGGCATATTCGTACAGGCATATCCACACCGGCATTTTATCAAACACTTAACATGCACTAACCACCCAACCTCAGAAATCACACCAAAACGCCACTGAAGGCCAACATCCATATAGGAGATCACACCTATATGGATTACATATTTATATATAACAGATATAACCAGAAATCTGCCCTGGAACCCTAGGACGGAGAAGGGCTTAGGAAGAACAGAACCCCTACCTCAAGTAAGATGCAACAACCCAAAGAATGTCCCGATCCCACGTCGAACACCGTCCACCCACGAGACTCGACCGCCCACGCAAGACGCCCGGCGAAGAACCAGGAGCTCTCCCTTCTCTCTCTCTCTCTCTGCGACGGCTAGTGAAGCAACAAACCCTAAACCTAAAACAGAGGGGCTTCTCCTCTTTATATAGACAACACAACATCAAAACGACGTAGTTTTGATTAAGTGAATCCCAGGATCAAAACGACGTAGTTTTGATCACACAAGTTAGCACCTTTCCGCACCCATATAGGCCAAAATACTCGGAATTTCAACATGGTCCTTTGGAGAAAGTTCATTAGAATGTCAAAACCAAGGGAACCATGCAAAAATATGCCTGACGCCAATTTGCACGTGAATTCCCCAATTCACGTGCAACTCCATGTAAGGACCCGTACCTTGAGTTAGTCGGTTTGCCTCCCGAGTAGAGTTTTTCTAGATTTTGACCTAGTAGTTGGACTCCAATGAATTCACGTGCAAAAGGAAAGATGCTTAGAATGATGTCCTCTATCTACCACGAAGTTTCAGACCAAATGGACATGTATGTGAGGTGCACGTGATATGGGTCCAATTCACGTGCAAGTGTAATTGTCTTCCAAATGATGCAAGGAGGCTAGGGGTGAAGTTTGAAAGCATTTGGAGTTCATATGGAGTTGCACGTGAATTGGGAATTCACGTGCAAATTGGCGTGCGAGCATATTTTTGCATGGGTCCCTTGGTTTTGGCATTCTAAGGAACTTTCTCCAAAGGACCATGTTGAAATTCTGAATATTTTGGTGTGTATGGATGCGGAAAGGTTGTAGCTTGTGTAATCAAAACTACGTCGTTTTGATCCTGGGTTTACTTAATCAAAACTACGTCGTTTTGATGTGAATGGTGTCTATATAAGGAGGGCTTGAGTTTGAGTTAGGGTTCTTGTGTTCCTTTGCTTGCACCGCCGCCTGAGAGAGAGAGAGAGGCTAGAGAGAGAGAGGGAAGGGGAGTTGCTGGTTCTTTGCCGGAGCATCTTGCGTGGGGAGGACGGCGTTTGGCGCGGGAGCAAGGAAGATCTGCTTTAAGGTAGGGGTTCTGTTCTTCCTAAACCCTCCTGTCCTAGGGTCCTAGGGCGGATTCTGGTCAGTATCTGTTTATATATATATATGTAAATTCATATAGGTGTGATCTCCTATATGAATGTTGGCCTTCGATGGCATTTTGGTGTGGTTCCGTGATCTATATGCTATATGTTTGATGAAAAGCCTGTGTGAATATAGTTATGTGTATATGCCTGCCAAGTGTTTGAAATTATGCCTGTGAGGGTGTGCATGTTATGTGTTTGTGGAAATGCCTGTGTGGTGGGTTTGTGAGCTTGTGGATATATGCATGCTAAGTGTTCGAGGTTATTCTGTGTGACTAAGCATACTTAGTGTTTGATGTTATGCCTGTATGGCCATGTGTGCTGCGTGTTTGCTTGTACACCCGGTGGTGTGGAAGCCGGGACTGTTTTGTGGAACCCGGTGGCCGTGGAAGCCCGGGGCTGTTTTGTGGAACCCGGTGGGTGTGGAAGCCCGGGATCGTTTGTGGAACCCGGTGGCCGTGGAAGCCCGGGACTGTTTGAAACCCGGTGGTTGTGGAAGCCCGGGAGTGTTTATGTACTAGCCCATGTATGACTGTGTTTGTTGTTATAGCCTGTAACCATATCTTGGTGGGATAATTGTATCACGACACAAAGACTTGTACACAAGGCATGTAGATACCAGGTGCATGGGATGGGTTGGGGAGACATGATCCCTACGAATGGTGGTTGCTCACCCCTCCTACCATGTTGTTTTCTTTTCAGGAACCTACGGGCGTTAGGTGGGACCCCAAGGTGGAAGACCTTATTTATTTAATTTGTTTATGTTATTTTTATTATGAGAATCGATGTAACCCCAGGTGGGGAAAGGATTTTGTTGTAATAAACTGGATTGGATTGCTTTTAATGAATATTACTTTCTTGAATGTTGTGGATGTTTAAAATGTTAAATTCTTGTTTTGTATCCTACCCCTTTGCCCTCCGTGTGGGTAAAGGGGAGTCACGTACCGGTTTCCTCGGGTTGGAAATCCGGGCGTGACAATATGGTATCGAGCATGGTCTAGTTGGCCTAGGGTAGTGGGCGGACATGGTTATCTTGAGTCCTTTGGAGGAGCCTGGAGGGACATGCCTGATCAACATGGTCCTCTTTGAGCCTCCAAGGTGTACTTGGGGTAGTCCGGTCTTGTAGTAGGATTTGCATGCATTGGCATTAGGGCACTAGTTGCATTTGCCGTGAATGTATGCTAAAGCGTGGATAAAATCATATGATTAAGTGAAATGTGCAACTCGATTTGTTTGGCAATGTGTACTGAATCGTGCAATGTGATTGATGCAATGTATGTGTGTAACATCACGTGATAGTGGAATTGATCGGTGGGGGTACGGTGGGGGTAGAGGTAGTGACGCGATAGATTATAAAATTGTTTTGACGTTGTGCTTCTTACTTCGTGTAGTAAGAATGCCGCCGAGGAGAGTGACACGTGCGTCCGGGGCGGTGGCTGATGAGTCATCTGCCCATGAGGGTCCGGGTGCGGGACCATCCGTTGGAGGGCATGCGTTATTCTGGCACAGCTGCAAGAAGGCATCCGGCTGGAGGTACGAGAGCTACGGGAGGGACTCCGCGGGACGTTCGGGAGGAGGTGCGCCGTGAGATGGCGGCCAAAGACGGGTGGTGCCACCACCACCACCACCGACGAGAGCCGCCTCGTGAGCGTGAGAGTTCGGCTGGGTGGTGTACCGACCCGTGCGAGAGGATGACGTGGTGACACGGTTCCGAAAGGAACAACCTCCGCGATTTAAGGGGGGAGAAGATCCTGTGGTAGGCGAGCGGTGGTTGAGGCGAGATTGAGCACGTGTTCTCCTTTCTCCTGCCCCGGGAGGAGGATAAGGTGCGGCCGGCAATTCGGCAATGGAGGGGGGACGCTTTGGAGTGGTGGACGAGTGTTGCGGGGAGCCGTGCGGTGCAACTCATGTTTTGGGAGGAGTTCTTGCAACTCTTCCAAGATGAGTTCTTCCCGGAATCGGTGAGATGGCAAAAGAGGGAAGAATTTGGCGGCTTGAAGCAGGGATCCAAGACGGTACCTGAATATGAGCGGGAGTTCCGGAGATTGAGTAGGTTTGCTCCTGAGACCGTGGTAAGGGAGGACCTGGAAGGCCCACAAGTTCACCTTGGGTCTCGGGCCGGCCCTTAGGGAGAGGGTGGCGATTCTACGCTTGAGGACCTATCCTGAGGCCGTGGAGACGGCCCGTATAGGCGAGAGGGAACCGGATGATGGGAGGCAGGCCCATCAGGGGCGCCGGTTGCAGAGTGGGCCTGATCGAGATGCGGGGTCCAAGAGGCTCAAGACGGAGGAGAGGGATAGCGGTTCCTTCCGCGACGGGGGACAGACATTGGCGAACCCAGGGAGGTCTAGCTTTGGCGGTGGCGACACGGGCGGTCCAGCAGGGGGTCTCCCCGGCGGTTGTTCGGCTTGTGGGGAGCAAGGCCACTTGAGGAAGGAGTGTCCAAAGAGGGACTGGAAATGCCATAGATGTGGACGAGAGGGCCATCCGAGCCGGGTTTGCCGGAGTGGCAACGGGGAGTGGGAGGCATGACATCCGGCACAAGGAGTGATGCCGGTTTTCGTGCACCAGTAGAGACCGGCTCGTCGGTGGCGAGCCAGCCAAGCGGGATCCGGTCGGACCCGACCTCGGGGGAGGCCGGAGCGGCAGCAGACCGAGGCTGGAGGCAACCTTAGCGGGAAGCGTCCAGGTGAGTGAGCCGACTAGTGGCACGGGCCAAGGAAGGGTGTTTGCGCTGGAGGCGACATACCAGGAGGAGGTCGAGCTACCACCCCCACCAGGTGAGGGTGGAGCAGGACCATCGGTGGTTAGAGGTACCCTCTTGATCTCCCGTACCTTAGCTTCGTTCTTTTCGATACGGGTGCATCGTGTTCGTTTGTTCCTGAGCTTGTGATAGATAGTTTGGGGTTAGCCTGTGTGGAGGCCGCGAGGCCCCTAGTTGTGGAGTCTCCGGTGGGAGGCATGATAGAGGTACGACGAGTGTGTCGTGACCGTGTGTTAACCATAGGAGAGGTGGAGCTGCGTTTTGACTTGCATGTGATGCCTTTGAGGGCGTTTGACCTGATCTTGGGTATGGATTGGCTTATGGCTTTCCAGGCCAAGATAGATTGTTATCGGCGGCGTGTGTCCTTTGTGACACCTGCAGGGACCTCTTGCACCTGCGGGGGGAGTGGGATTGTGAGGCGAGTCGGGCTGGGCCGGTGTTGGACCAAGTGGGGTGCCATTACCCACAGGTTGGCAGCCCTGACCTTTGTTGAGGAGGGTAAGGTGGAAAAGAGGGTGTGGCCCATTGTTGTGGACCAATTTCGGGATGTTTTTCCTGAGCAGTTGAGGAGTTTGCCACCTAAGAGGAGTGTGGAGTTCACCAT
This sequence comes from Taxillus chinensis, assembly GCA_023512835.1. NCBI lineage: Eukaryota > Viridiplantae > Streptophyta > Magnoliopsida > Santalales > Loranthaceae > Taxillus > Taxillus chinensis. Next base: position 56,488,291 of record CM042089.1, read on the forward strand.
CGAGTTGGTGCCGGGGACAGGTCCAATTTCCCAAGTAGCGTATCGTATGGGGCCAGCCGAGCCGAGGGAGCTTCGAGGCAAATCGAGGAGTTGGTGGGCCAGGGGTATATCGGACCAAGTACCTCACCTTGGGGTGCTCCGGTGCTCTTTGCTAAGAAGGGCCGATGGCACGCTCGTCTCTCGCATCGACTACGGGAAGGCAATTCGGTGGCTGTGAAGAACAAGTACCCGTTGCCTCGGATAGATGACCTGTTTGACCAATTGAGTGGGGCCCAGTGGTTTTCCAAGATAGATTTACGGTCGGGGTATCACCAGCTCAGGGTTAGGGAGGAGGACATCCCTAAGACGGCTTTTCGGTGCAGGTATGGGCATTATGAGTGGGTAGTGATGCCTTTCGGGCTCACTAATGCGCCAGCCGGTGTTCATGCATTTGATGAACCAAGTCTTTGCCCCATACTTAGACTCGTTCGTGGTGGTGTTTATCGACGACATCTTGGTGTATTCCAAGACCGAGAGGGAGCACGTGGAGCACTTGGCAACGGTGTTGCAAACCTTGAGGGACCAGCATTTGTTTGCTAAGTTTAGCAAGTGTGAGTTTTGGGCTGCAGGAGGTTCACTTTCTTGGCCATGTGGTGTCACCTGAGGGAGTTAGGGTGGACCCGGCCAAGATTGAGGCCGTGGCATCGTGGGCAAGGCCAACCAACGTTTTTGAGATCCGTAGTTTTCTTGGCTTGGCGGGGTACTATCGTCGTTTTGTAGAGGGGTTCTCCCGTTTGGCGGCGCCTATGACAGCGTTGACTCGGAAGGGCGTGAAGTTTGAGTGGACGGACAAGTGCCAGGCGGGCGTTTGAGACTCTCAAAACCCGTTTGACCACCGCACCGTGTTGAGGTTGCCTAGGGAGGATATTCCGTATGAGGTGTCTTGTGATGCGTCCAGGGTTGGTTTGGGGTGTGTGCTTATGCGGGGGCACGGTGTGGTAGCTTATGGGTCAAGGCGGTTGAAGCCTCATGAGCAGATTATCCTACTCATGACCTTGAGTTAGTGTTTCATCTTCGCCCTGAAGAGTTGGCAGCACTACCTCTTGGGGGAAAAGTTTGTGGTGTTCTCGGATCACAAGAGCCTTCAGGACATCTTTACTCGGAAGGACTTGAATTTGAGGCAAAGGAGATGGGTGGAGTATTTGCGGACCTTTGATTTTACTCTTGCCTATACCCGGGCAAGGGTAATGTTGTGGCCGATGCATTGAGCGAGAAAAGGGAAAGCTGAGGTGGCCGTGAGGGAGTGGAAGCCGATGGAGCGGTTGGCGACGTTGCGGCTGCAGCTTTGTTGTTCGTGATGGTGGGACGGTCCTGCGTCCTTTGGTGGTAGTGCTGAGTTGTACCGGCGCGTCCGGGAGGAACAATGGGTGACATTGAGTGTGAGGTTCTCCGTGCCCGTATTGAGGCCGGGGAGCTATCCGGGGACTGGACAGAGGGTCCCGAGCATGAGTTGTCATTTCGGGGGCGGTTGGTAGTAGCTTCTTCCCTCGGGGATGAGGTGATGAGGGAGTTTCACCAATCTAGGGTTCTTGTGCATCCAGGGGGTACGAAGATGTACCATGCGCTTCGCAGACATTTTTGGTGGCCTGGGATGAAACGCGATGTGGCTGCCTTTGTTTCGCGGTGCCTCACGTGTCGGCAGGTGAAGGTCGAGCATCGGCGGCCGGCGGGCATGTTACGACCCTTGCCCATAGCGGAGTGGAAGTGGGACCATATCGCGATGGACTTTGTGACCGGTCTTCCACCCACCACCGGGAGGAAGGACATGATTTGGGTGATTGTGGATCGACTCACAAAGTCGGCCCATTTTCTTGCTTTGTTCGCGAGCGGGACTCCATTGGGACTTTGAGTCACCATACATGAACGAGATTGTGAGACCGCATGGGGTACCATCATCGGTTGTCTCGACCGGGATTCGAGGTTCGCTTCCCGTTTCTGGGCCGGTTTGCGGGAGGCTATGGGAACCAAGCTTCACTTGAGTACAGCCTTTCACCCCGAGACGGACGGTCGGACCGAGCGGACGAATCGGACCATGGAGGACATGTTACGGGCCTGTGTGTTAGATTTCGGGGGTTCGTGGGCAACTCACCTTCCTTTGGTGGAGTTTGCCTACAACAACGCTATCAGGCATCCATTGGGATGGCTCCTTTTGAGGCGTTGTACGGACGGCCGTGTCGATCACCCTTGTGTTGGACTGAGGTAGGAGAGGCAGCCCTCTTGGGGCCACAGGTTGGTTCAAGAGGCTACCGAGAAGGTCAAGTTGATTCGTCGGCGTTTGTTGTCGGCTCGAGTCGGCGAAATCTTATGCGGATCAGCGGCGGCGACCTTTGGAGTTTTCTGTTGGTGATCATGTGTTCCTTCGTGTCTCTCCACGCCGTGGACATCGACGGTTTGGGCGAGGTTCCAAGCTATCTCCGCGGTTTATTGGCCCTTTTGAGATTCTGGATCGTGTAGGGCCTGTAGCCTACCTGGTTAGCGTTACCACCGCGGTGAGTCGAGTGCACAACGTGTTTCACGTGTCCCAGTTGAGGAAGTATCACCCTGACCCCACTCATGTGATTGATTGGGGGACGTTGGACATTGAGGATGACATGTCCGTCATTGAGGCCCCTATCCGTATCCTAGATCGGCAAGAGAAACTTTTGCGTGGTCGTGCTATTCCTTTGGTTCGCGTGCTGTGGCAGCACCGTGGCATTGAGGAGGAGACATGGGAACGGGAGTCCGTGATGCGGGAGCAGCACCCAGACTTGTTCGAGGACGAACAATCTTAAGCGTGGGAGGTGGTCGTTGGCCAAGGGATAGTGATGTTTCCTTGTGATGTGTTTTCTTGTATTAGTTGATGTATTTGTATTGTCTTTTAAAGACATGTGTTCTTATTTGTGATGTGCTTTGAAATGTGTATTCGTGCCATGTGGACATGTGTTCCGTGCATTATTGTGGTTATGGATTATGGTGGTGCTTGTTATGTCTTTGTTGTCTTGTGTGTGGTGTATGACCCATTTGGGTGTGGTGGCTTGCCGGGTGGCAAATGGGTAGTTTGTGGTTGTTTTCCTCGTATGTCATTTCTTTTCGAGGACGAAAAGTCTTAAGGGGGAGAGGATGTAAGGACCCGTACCTTGAGTTAGTCAGTTTTGCCTCCTGAGTAGAGTTTTTCTAGATTTTGACCTAGTAGTTGGACTCCAATGAATTCACGTGCAAAAGGAAAGATGCTTAGAATGATGTCCTCTATCTACCACAGAAGTTTCAGACCAAATGGACATGTATGTGAGGTGCACGTGATATGGGTCCAATTCACGTGCAAGTGTAATTGTCTTCCAAATGATGCAAGGAGGCTAGGGGTGAAGTTTGAAAGCATTTGGAGTTCATATGGAGTTGCACGTGAATTGGGAATTCACGTGCAAATTGGCGTGCATCATATTTTTGCATGGGTCCCTTGGTTTTGGCATTCTAAGGAACTTTCTCCAAAGGACCATGTTGAAATTCCGAATATTTTGGTGTGTATGGATGCGGAAAGGTTGTAGCTTGTGTAATCAAAACTACGTCGTTTTGATCCTGGGTTTACTTAATCAAAACTACGTCGTTTTGATGTGAATGGTGTCTATATAAGGAGGGCTTGAGTTTGAGTTAGGGTTCTTGTGTTCCTTTCTTGCAGTGGCGCCTGAGAGAGAGAGAGAGCTAGAGAGAGAGAGGGAAGGGGAGTTGCTGGTTGCTGCCGGAGCATCTTGCGTGGGGAGGACGGCGTTTGGCGCGGGAGCAAGGAAGATCCGCTTTAAGGTAGGGGTTCTGTTCTTCCTAAACCCTCCTGTCCTAGGGTCCTAGGGCGGTCTCTGGTCATATCTGTTTATATATATATATGTAAATTCATATAGGTGTGATCTCCTATATGAATGTTGGCCTTCAGTGGCATTTTGGTGTGGTTCCGTGATCTATATGCTATATGTTTGATGAAAAGCCTGTGTGAATATAGTTATGTGTATATGCCTGCCAAGTGTTTGAAATTATGCCTGTGAGGTGTGCATGTTATGTGTTTGTGGAAATGCCTGTGTGGCCGGGTTTGTGAGCTTGTGGATATATGCATGCTAAGTGTTCGAGGTTATTCCTGTGTGACTAAGCATACTTAGTGTTTGATGTTATGCCTGTATGGCCATGTGTGTCTGCGTGTTTGCTTGTACACCCGGTGGTCGTGGAAGCCTGGGACTGTTTTGTGGAACCCGGTGGCCGTGGAAGCCCGGGGCTGTTTTGTGGAACCCGGTGGCCGTGGAAGCCCGGGACTGTTTTGTGGAACCCAGGTGGCCGTGGAAGCCCGGGATGTTCTTGAAACCCGGTGGCTGTGGAAGCCCGGGAGTGTTTATGTACTAGCCCATGTATGACTGTGTTTGTTTGTTATAGCCTGTAACCATATCCTGGTGGGATAATTGTATCACGACACAAAGACTTGTACACAAGGCATGTAGATACCAGGTGCATGGGATGGGTTGGGGAGACATGATCCCTACCGAGTGTGGTTGCTCACCCCTCCTACCATGTTGTTTTCTTTTCAGGGAACCTACGGGCGTTAGGTGGGACCCCAAGGTGGAAGACCTTATTTATTTAATTTGTTTATGTTATTTTTATTATGAGAATCGATGTAACCCCAGTGGGGAAAGGATTTTGTTGTAATAAACTGGATTGGATTGCTTTTAATGAATATTACTTTCTTGAATGTTGTGGATGTTTAAAATGTTAAATTCTTGTTTTGTATCCTACCCCTTTGCCCTCCGTGTGGGTAAAAGGGGAGTCACGTACCGGTTTCCTCGGGTTGGAAATCCGGGGCGTGACACTCCATATGCACTCCAAATGCTCTCAAACTTCACCCCTAGCCTCCTTGCATCATTTAGAAGACAACCACACTTGCATGTGAATTGGACCCATATCACGTGCACCTCACATACACGTCCGTTTGGCCTAAAACTTCTGTGGTAGATAGAGGACATCATTCTAAGCATCTTTCCTTTTGCACGTGAATTCATTGGAGTCCATTTACTAGGTCAAAATCTAGGAAAACTCTACTCAGTAGGCAAAATTGACTAACTCAAGGTACGGGTCCTTACACTCCATCAACTCAAGAGGAAGCTATAGGAAGAAGATGGAAGCAAAATGAAGGCAAAATCAAGGTGCACGTAAAAAGCTTTCTCACGTGCATTCTCACGTGCAAGGATTTTATTGCATGGCTGCGTTCTACAACTCAAGAGGAAGCTTTGGAGCAAATTTGAGTCAAATTGGAGCTGCACGTGAAAAGGGTCTTGTCACGTGCATTCTCACGTGCAAGCATTTTTGAGCTCCAAATGATGTGTTTTGTTATTTTAATCATTTTCCTCTAAAGAACTGGGGTCAAATTTGGTGTAGTTTGAGTTTTATTTCGCCTAGAATGTCAACTAGTGTCACTAACCAAAACGACGTCGTTTTGGCTGCGACCACATTTATACTTGGGGCACACTTTTTGTAACCCTAATTTGGCCCAGTAAAACCTATAAATAGGGGGCTTGGGAGGCATTGTAAAGCATCTTGAGTGGGAGACTCTGATCTGAGTTCTGAAAAGAGCTGTAACCCTTGCTAAAAGATCGGATTGTCCTTGGCAAGGAGTGATTTTGGGCAACAGACGACGGAGTCTTTGGAGGCTAGAGTCCTGGTTCATCTTAGGGTCTTCCTTTATTGTCCCGGTACTGTAATCATGTTCTTTCTTGTAATTGTTATTGCTTTCGTCATGATTATGGAGTAGTTTTATTAGTCTAGGGGAGCAATGTAGCCCCTAATAAATTGTATTCAGTTTGGTTATGGTTGTTCAATAAAATAGAATTCAGTTCTTGTTTAATTCACTTGCTTGTATGGAAATGCCTAGTTTATGCATAATTAGGTAATCTTAGCCCTTGTCTAGTGTGGAACACTAGTGGATTAGATTTAATATTGCATGATGGACCAAGTCTGCAACTATTAGATTGTTTATCTACCTTGATCACTTTTATTCACATGGACCAAATGGGATAAAAGCCTTAAATCTATCTTAGCATGGACCAAATGTAAGATAGGTAGGAGATAATCAACATGAACATGAACTAGAACATAAATCAAGAACAAGAGCCATAACCAGACTATTACAATCGATTGGGTGGTAAACATTGTGACCCTAGATCCTTAATCACTGAAATTTTAATACCAATACCTTGCCAACATTCTCATTTAATCATTTTTCGTTCAAACTATTTG
>CM042089.1:56495072-56538993 GCA_023512835.1 Taxillus chinensis
TTGAAAAAGTGAGAATTTAATTTTCTAGTATTTTTCTTTGAATCCAAATGGGGGGCACTTCGCTATTTACATTTTATCTTAATACTTAAATGTGGAGAGACTTATTGGTTACAATGTAAATGGGTCCAGGCACCCTGGCAACATACACTAGCAACTACACTGTCTAACTGCTTGAGACACCTTGCTCGAGGCACCTTGCTCGAAGCTCTACTCGACCCTGCTTGACACTCTAGGCTTGAGCAACATGCTCGAGGCTCCCTGCTCGAGACTCCTGCTCGATGCTCTGCTCGACACTCTGCTCGAAGCTAGCCTCGAGCAGTTTCCCAGTCACGAATCGTCGACAGCGTTCTTTCCGATTTCGTCCCAAAACTCAATTATACTCGTTAAATCTCCATTTTTAAGTACTAATTCATCCCCAAATGGCTTTCTAACTCATCCTAGCCATCTTAGGCTACCAAAATAATATAAATCGAGTTTCTCAAACTCTAGGGTTCATACTTCCAATTCCACGAATTGGGAGTTAATTCAAATGTTTTAGCTACTCTAGCAAGCATAATCAACGACATAGGATTGAGAAGAACGAATCCCTACCTTGAGTTTGGTCACTTTGAGCTCTAGATCGTCCAATTCGCTTTCCTCCTTCTCTTTCTCTCTCTAGAAAGGCACGCACGTATGAAAATTAGGGATTTGAGTTCTTCACTACCCTATTTATACTTTCCCACATTTAATTCGTTAAAATATCAAAATTACCCTCCGTTTGACAAGTACATCACGGTACTGAGGTTTGTTTTTCCAAATAAGACCTCAAACATAAAGTCACCCGATCACACCACAAAAATCCCAAAATTAGCCTTTCGGGGCTCCGACTCCAAATTGGGCACACTCACAGTCAAAACTCTCTATTCGATGCATACGTCATCGTACTGATATTCACATCCCTCGATGTGCACTCCATCACACAGTTAACTGCAAGAACCCCAACCACGGGTCATTACATCCTCTCCCCCTTAAAGACTTTTCGTCCCCGAAAAGAAACGTTGGGGCCAAACAACAACACAAAGGCACACACAAACTCAACAAATCCATCGCAAAATTCAAACTCAAAGTCCCCACATAACATTAACACTCACAGACTTGCCACCCATCACATAGGTGTACCACAGCTCACAGCTCACAACAATCCGAAACTAGCACAAACAAACCCACAAGAAAAGTACAAAGAAACTCACATAGACACTTACATATCCAATACATGTTCAACCAAATAGACCACATATATGACATATATTCAACACCACAAAGCCACATATTACATATGACCTCATATCACATATCACATATGTGAAACAAAACAAAACACAAAACAACGACATATCTCATATGTACAACACAAACCCACATAAATAAACCCACAATAAACAATAAACACAAGAAACACACCATACACATAATAAACACGAATCCACATATCTCATATGTGTATAATACCACGTCACATAAGACAGAGCACATACCATATAAGGCTCTCGTCACCTCCCTCCTTCAGGATTATTTGTCCTCAAACAACTCGGGGTAATGCTCCCACATCTCCGCCTCGCGTTCCCATGTCTCCTCGTCCATGCCACGGTGTCTCCACAAAAAACGAACCAAAGGGATAGCTTTGCCTTGCAAAAGCTTCTCCCGCCTGTCCAATACCCAAACAGGAACCTTAACAACAGAGATATCATCAGCAATATCCAGATCACCCCAATCGATTACATGAGCTAGGTCTGGATGATATTTTCGCAACTGTGACACATGGAATACATTGTGCACCCTTCTCTATCGTGGCGGAAGAGCCAATCGATATGCCACAGGACCAGAATCTCAAAAGGACCAATAAATCTTGGCGATTGTTTGGAACCCTTCCCAAACCGTCGATGTCCTTTCTTCGGGGACACACAGAGGAATACATGATCACCCACTAAAAACTCTAAAGGCCTCTACCTTTGATCTGCATAGGATTTGTACCTACTCTGGGCTATCAATAGACGCTGATGGATTATTTTCACCTTCTCAGTGGCTTCCTGAACCAGTTGTGGTCCCGAAAGAGCAGCCTCGCCCACCTCAGTCCAACATAATGGAGACCGACAAGGTCTACCATACAATGCCTCAAATAGTGCCATCCCAATGGACGCCTGATAGCTGTTGTTGTAAGCAAACTCCACCAAAGCTAAGTGAGTTGCCCACGAACCCCCAAAATCCAACACACATGCTCGCAGCATATCCTCCAAGGTCTGAATCGTCCTCTCAGATTGACCATCTGTCTCGGGATGAAAAGTTGTACTCAAGTTCAGCTTTGTCCCCAAAGCCTCCTACAAACCTTCCCAAAAGCAGGATGTAAACCTCGCATCCCTATCCGATACAATAGATGAGGGCACCCCGTGCAACCTCACGATCTCACTGATATACAACTGGCTCAAGGTCCCAATGGGATCCCTTTTCCTTATTGCTAGGAAATGGGCTGATTTTGTTAGCCGATCCACAATAACCCAAATCATGTCCTTCCTCCCCGAGGTAAGTTGAAGTCCTATCACAAAATCCATCATAATGTGATCCCATTTCCACTCTGCCACTGCTAAGGGCTACGACATACCCGCTGGATGCTGGTGCTCCGCCTTTACCTGTTGGCAGGTAAGGCATACAGAAACAAACTCTGCCACATCCCTCTTCATCCCAGGCCACCAAAAATATCTCCGAAGAGAATGGTACATCTTGGTGCCTCCTGGATGAACAACAACTTTGGACTGATGGAACTCCCTCATCACATCCCTACGAAGAGGAGGCGCCACAATCAGACGCCCTTGAAAGGTCAACTCATGCTTAGGACCCTCGGCCCAATCTCACGCTAGCTCCCCAGCTATAATCCGTGCAGGGAGTGCCTTGCACTCATTATCCCCCAATTGTCTCTCTTGGACTTGCTGATATAACTCAGGCACCACAACAATAGGGCTCAAAACCATTCCTCTCTCAGAGGTACTAGGCTGGAGCTGCAATATAGCCAACTGCTCCATCAGTTTCCACTCTCTCATAGCCACCTCGGCCTTGCCCCTACTCAGAGCATCTGCCACCACATTCCCCTTGCCAGGGGTATATGCAAAGGTAAAATCAAACGTCTGTAGATACTCTATCCACCGACGCTGCCTTAGGTTCAAATCCTTCTGGGTAAAGATATACTGAAGGCTCCGATGGTCTGTATACACCACAACCTGTCCCCCAGAAGATAATGCTGCCAACCCTTTAAGGCAAATATCACTGCTGTCAACTCTAAATCATGCGTGGGGTAGTTCAATTCATGAGGTTTCAACTGCCTCGAACCATACGCAATCACATTGCGTTCCTACATCAGCACACACCCCAAGCCTACTCTGGATGCATCACGATATATCTTATAAGGCACCCCCTCTCGTGGTAGCCTCAACATTGGCACGGCAGTCAACCGGGCCTTCAATGTCTCAAAAGCCTGCTGGCACTTATCAGTCCACTCAAATTTGACCCCCTTCCGAGTCAATGCTGTTAGAGGCGCCGACAAACGGGAGAACCCCTCCACAAAGCGCCGATAATACCCTGCCAAGCCCAAAAAGCTCCTAATCTCAAAGACATTCACTGGCCTCCTCCACAATGATACTACCTCAATCTTAGCTGGGTCCACTCGGACTCCTCCAGCTGATACCACATGGCCAAGGAAATGCACCTCCTGCATCCAAAAGTCACACTTACTGAACTTGGCATATAACTGATGCTCCCTCAAGGTCTACAAGACCACTGCCAAATATTCCTCATGGTCCAACCTGGTCATAGAGTACACAAGGATGTCATCAATGAACACCACCACAAAAGAATCCAAGTAAGGAGCAAGCACTATCGGTCATCAATGTGAGTGCTGCCAATCTATGAGTAATGGCGCCCCACTGCTCCACTATCGGTCCAGCTCGACTCGCCTCGCGATCCCATTCACCTAACAAGGTGCAAGGAAGCCCTATCGGTGATACAAAAGATACCCGCCGTCTATAACAATCAATAGTGGCTTGGAAGGTTCTCTACCAATCCATGCCCAAAATCAAATCAAATGCCCTCAAAGGCATTACATATAAGTCAAAGGACAACTCCACATCACCCACGATGAGAATACACTCGCGACACACCCGTCATACCTCGTAGACACCACCACTGGTGATTTAATATACAGTGGCCTCTCAGCCACACCACTCTCTAAGCCAAGGTTATCCACTACAGACTTAGCAACAAAGGAACACGATGCACCCGTATAAAATAAAACAGATACAAGTGTGCGAGAAATCAAAATTGTACCTCGTTGTAATGACCCGTGTGTAACCCGTGTGTAAGGAGTTAACCAAAAACACCTTGGATGTTGGTACACAAGTTTAAGGTAAGAGATGAGCCCAAGAGGGGACTTTTGAGAGGTGCATGTGTCAAGCGATAGCGTACATTTATGCCCTAGGAAGATGCTATGCGTATACAGGCGGTTTTAAGCTGTTTTGGCTGATCTTGGAGCTCACTTTTGACCTAGTAGATGGCCTCAAACAATTGGCGTGCAAGAACAAAAGTTTCTTAGAATGAGGTCCTCTATCTACCACAGAAATTTCAGAGCAGTTGGAGCTGAACGTGAATTCACCCATTTCACGTGCAAGCATATTTTTGCTCCTCAGGCCTCTCCAAGATGCAAGGAGGCTTGTGGTGAAGTTTGAGTGCATTTGGAGCTGCACGCCAATTGGGGAATTGGCGTGCAAATTGGCGTGCAGGTGTATTTTTGCATGGTTCCCTTGGTTTTGTCATTCTAATGATCTTTCTCCAAAGGACCATGTTGCAATTTCGAGTATTTTGGCCTATATGGGTGCGGAAAGGTGCTAACTTGTGTGATCAAAACTACGTCGTTTTGATCCTGGGTTTACTTAATCAAAACTACGTCGTTTTGATGTGGATGGTGTCTATATAAGGAGGGCTTGAGTTTGAGTTTAGGGTTCTTGTGTTCCTTTGCTGCATTCTTCGCCCGAGAGAGAGAGAGAGAGCTAGAGAGAGAGAGGGAAGGGGAGTTCTCGGTTCTTGCAGGAGCATCTTGCGTGGGGAGGACGGCGTTTGGCGCGGGAGCAAGGAAGATCTGCTTTAAGGTAGGGGTTCTGTTCTTCCTAAACCCTCCTCGTCCTAGGGTCCTAGGGCGATTCAGGGCCGTATCTGTTTATATATATATATATATATGTAATCCATATAGGTGTGATCTCCTATATGGATGTTGGCCTTCAGTGGCATTTTAGTGTGGTTCCGTGGTCTATATGCTATATGTTTGATGAAAAGCCTGTGTGAATATAGTTGTGTGTATATGCCCATTACGTGTTTGGTATTATGCCTGTGTGTGCTGAACTTGTGATTTAGGGTATGTATGTATCTTTGGGTGTTTGCTCTGTGGCCTGAATGGTTGGGATTGTGCACTTGTGAACGGGTGCACACCAAGTGTTTGGTTTTATACCCGAGAGGCTATGCATATTATGTGTTTGAAATAATGTCGTGTGGGTGGGTTTGTGAGCTTGTGAATATATGCATGCTAAGTGTTCGACGTTATTCCTGTGTGACTAAGCATATTAAGTGTTTGATGTTATGCCTGTATGGTCTTATGTCTTTGTGTGGTTGCTTGTACACCCGGTGGTCGTGGAAGCCTGGGACCGTTTTGTGTTAGCCTTGTGAGGTTGTGGAAACTTGGCCCGAAGAGGCGGTTAAATCACTTGGCCTGAAGAGGCGGTTAAATCACTTGGCCTAAAGAGGCGGTTAAATCACTTGGCCTGAAGAGGCGGTTAAATCACTTGTTGTTAAAGTGTTAGCCTGTGCGGCAGTGGCAGATTGTAATTGTTGATGTGGTTGTTGTTATGTCTGTTGAAATTATTGTAACACGACACCGCACTTGTACACATGGCATGTAGATGCTAGGAGCATGGGATGGGTTGGGGAGACATGATCCCCCTTTTGACTGTGGATGCTCACCCCTCCTACTATGGTGTGTTTTCTTGCCAGGAACCTACAGGCGTTAGGTGGGAACACCAAGGTGGAAGAGTTCCATTTTGTGGCTTTGTTTTGTGTTATTTGCATTATGTAATTTTGTTGAGGCATTGTAACCCCAGTGGGGAGATATTGTAATGAAGTTTGAAACATAATAAAGGCATGTGGTTTCAATTATATAATTATATGATTTTTGATTTCTGAAAAGAAATGTGAAGTGTATATTGTATTCTACCCCTTTGTCCAAACCCGGACAAAGGGAGGGTCACGTTCCGGTCTCCTCGGGTTGGAAATCCGGGGCGTGACAATATGGTATCGAGCATGGTCTAGTTGGCCTAGGGTAGTGGGCGGACTTGGTTATCTTGGGTCCTTTGGAGGAGCCTGGAGGGACGTGCCCGATCAACACGGTCCTCTTGGAGCCTCCAAGGTGTACTTGGGGTAGTCCAGTCTTGTGGTAGGATTTGCATGCATTGGCATTAGGGCACTAGTTGCATTGGTTGTTGTATGTGAAGGTGTGGATACCTGAAAAAAAAAAAAAATTGTGATAAAAGAAAAATATGAATAATGTGATAAGGCGTGAACTATGCAACTCTGATTTTATTTGAAGTACCTTGAGCATGACTACAAGGAAAAGTCCTTGTTTAGTTGAACGTGTGCTTGTGGAGTGGATGCTTGTGCAATGTGGTTTATCTTGTGATGATTTGAGCATGGAAACATGGAAAAGAAATTGTGGAAGTGAAACTGTGTGCTTGGAAACTTGAGGCTTGTGACCTGTTACAAAAAAAAAAAAAAAAAAAAAATTTAATTAAAATGTGATTTGTTTGGTGTTCTGTGAATGGTTGAGCATGTGATTTGCTTGGTACTGTGTGAAATAAGCGTGGTTATGAGCAATGCAATGGAATGTAAAATTGGTATAGTCTGTTAAATGTGAACCTATAGACTTGTGTGGTAATAATGCGTGTTATAGCTTAAGTCGCTTAGTCGGTAGTGGTCTCGCGATCGATTGTTGAGATTATTAAGTGATAACCTAGGGCGCTGCCTTTTCGTGGAGCCAATGTCTCCAAAAATTGTGACCGGTACGACTATTGAGGTAGCAAGGAAGCCCGCCCCCCCCAAGCTGGGCAAGTGGGAGAGCTGCAGGATGTAAGTAATGAGGTTGGCATCTTAAGCCTGGTAATTCAAGAGTTGAGGGATGAGATTCGATAACTGATTAAGAGCGAGGTACGTCGAGAGCTATCAACCCCACATCATCGGGGGGATCTTGGGTGAAGATTAATTGAAGCATAGTTGTCCTGATCGCCAGAAAGGGGCTCAAGAGGTAGAGACCAGTTCCCAAAGGGGTTGTTCTTGCAAAGTGGACAACCGGGACATTGGAAAGTAGGACATCTCCCGACAGCCTGTTATGGTAAAACAAGTCATGGTGCTAGAAGACGGCTCAACGAGCTAGGGATAAAGCAAAATTCAAGTGAGGCTAGGAGGAGAGCATGGCGGAACTTTCCTTAGTCAAGGGTATGATTTTGATTCTCGCGTGTTAAGATTGCTTGTTTGGTGGTGGTAGCATATTCCTTTAATGATAGTGATCGGTTAAGTCTCGTCCTGGATTAGGTGAGGCTGGGTGAACCTTTGATTGTTGCGTTTCTAGCCACTTGTTTTTACTGGGTGGGCTCGTGAGCCAATTGTTTCATGTTAGGTGAGGCTTAGAAGGTCGTTTGAGTTACCATTTTGGATGGACGTAGTTGGGGACCTACTAGAGAATAAATGAGTAAAATAAATAAAAATATATATATGATACCAAAAGACTAATAAATTACTAATGGTTATAAACAAGTTGTTGGAAAGAGTTGGTGGTTTTAATATGGTCTAAAGTGTTAATCACATCTTTGTGTGGTAGTCAATTTTGGGCGCCCGTGTGTGAGGAAAGTAATAAATGTTACTTGCTTACCCCTAATACTCGGCGTAGGTGAGATTACCTCCTGGCCTAGCAAGCCTAGGAAGCTGGAGGCATGAGTTAGTGGCTTGTGGGTAGTGTGTGACCCCGCGGTGGCAACCTTGAGTAATAGAAATGTGTTTTCATGTGAGTAGAGGTTTCGTAGATGTGCTTACCTAAGAAGGATGTTCTTTTGGTAACCTTTCCAAGTGTCACGGTTGAGGGAAGAAATTGCCACTAGTATAACCCACTCCTTGAGTCATTGAGATTTAAATTGATTGGTTCTTATGGGTGTCCTGTGGAGATGGCCGCAAATTGTTGGGTGGCCAAACATTGACCACGTGTCATGCTGGTGGTGTGTGAAAGACCTTGGGTAATGTTCATAGGATATGTGGTGAAATGGGTTTGCATATGTATAAAAATGTGATGAGTTCTGGAACTAGGTTACGAGTGAGTTTATAGGATCGTGCCCGGTGAACCCAATCGGTGCAAGGTGCAAGCGAGTGAGATTGGGCAGGCCTTGTTTGGGTTTTTCCTCAAAATTGGGAGACACCTTCCCGAGGGGTTGAGGATGTACTCCTGGTGGTAGGACCATTCGTTAATTCATGTCATGTGGGTAATAGGCTAAAAAGGCGAGGAGGTGGGGGCTAGTATGTCCTCTCTTATATGTGTTCTGCGTAGTTTATTTCGTGTGTTGTGGTCGCCTTGTTTTGTTGTGTGTGTTACATATGTGTAAAGGGGTATAGCAAAGTTCTTATGTGTGGGTCTCGTGGCATTCAACTGCGAGAGGAGTAGGAGAGTGATACTACACATGTTGGGTGTGGTGTGGGATGAAGAGGAGTGTTATGTGTAATGTTGATGCTATTCCTTGTCACGTGTGATGGCATGCTCGGTTAAAGTGTGAAAGTATTGATGAGTTGTGATTCATTGAATGGAGTCAGATGTGAGTTTTGCTTGTAAGGGGTGTAGTGCTTACCCCTTTGGGGAGATTTGTGTCTGCGGCTACCATAGGGTCCTCATGCTACATATGTTCTTCTTGAAAGTCTTTCGTGTGCGTTTTGATGCGGTAAGTGACATGGTCCACGCCATCAAAGTGTTGGTGTGTTTGGGAGCTACGTGAATGTCCCCGAATAAGGAGTTTGCATGCCTCGTTTCTTGTGCTACCGGAGGGAGTGCGATGACCATATTAAGCTGCGATTAGAGCCTCGAGTATTTCTTGATCCATTTGAGTGTTTTGCTGGTATGTTGAGATAAAAACGTAATAGTTGATATAGCGGAGTTGGTGGGCCATGAGGTGGAGTATGTCTTGGAGGCAAGGGATTTTCTTGTGACTCGTGAGTGGTGACACAGAGGATTCCATTGTGGTCGAGTTGCGACTAGGGAGCGTTTTCGGTGTGGGGGGACTATGATGTTCATAGCTACTTGGCGTCAAGGGATTCCTATCGCGTGGTCCGTCTGGCCGACCTAGTAAGGCATTATCTCTTGGGGTGTACGGTAAGCCTCGGTTGTGAAGGCTGTGTGGGACCTTGGCGGATCTCTGTTTGACCGTGATCAAGGAGGTCGATTCTCAAAGTCGGTGACTAGTGATAGCCCGATAGTGGGTTTTGGTCTTACCATGGTTGTGTGTGTGGTGCTGCATTCTGTTTTGGTGCATCCTTGGACTCCGTTGGGCGCCGGGTTGACTGCGACCGAGTGGTTAAGGGCACACTCCATTCTCGTGTTTACGTGTCCCAGGCTTGTACTCGTTCCGCGTCACCATTGTTGGTGTTGGTGGGGTTTCAATGTTCCTTGCTTGAGTGAGGTGGTTTTAGTGATGATGATGGCTTCTTGCCGGTGAGCTCCCCGTGTGTGGGAATGTGATTGTGGTTTGCATAATGCTGTCCTATTTGTTTGTGTTTCATTGTGACCTCATTGTGCTTCTTTGTTAGGGTGTGATTACCACCTTGGGTGAGTTGCGTTGACTTAACTCCCAATTGTTGGGTATTTTACGTTGTGGAGTGTTGGTCCCATCGTGCCGCGAGTTGGCATCTCCAACATTTGTGGTAATGACTACATTATGTGTTGCTTTGATCTTTTCGCGTTGTTTATTACTTGGTTTCTCTTTTCGGGACGAAAAGTCCAAAGGTGGGAAGGTTGTGAGGAAACTCCTGCATGGATGAGTTTGTATGGTGTTAGCGAGTGGGCGGTGGAACGTTAAACGTGTAGTAGTGTTTTATTTGTGCTTTGTTCTTTGTAGTGGTGTTTATGATGTGATTTGTTAAACGTACGTGTTGGGGATGGGCGTATATGTTGTACACCGTCGTGGCGTGAATACTTGTGACATGTGTTAGGTGAGGAGAACAAGGGTTTTGTGGAGATTAGAATATGTGTTTCCCTATCATGCTGTGTTTTATCAGTGCAGTGGGTACGTGCCTTCATATATGTGTTATTGTGTGATATCTTCATTCGCGGGTATGTGAATGGTTGTGGGCTATGTGCATCAGCAGTGCGTTTTGGAAGGTGTGTTGTATTTTAGGGGGCCGACACGTCCCGCGAGAGGAGACATGGAATGTGAGTCCATGATGCGTGACCAACCCCCCGAGTTGTTCGAGGACGACCAATCTTAAGGGTGGAGGGGTGGCTGTTGGCTGGTGTATTTGTATTTCCTTTCGACTTTTGACTTTAATTTATATTGAATATGTTAATGAAATGTTCTTGTTGACCTAGATTGTGATGCATGTGGTTATGAGCGGTGGTGGCACTATGTTATGTGCTATTGTGTACAATGTGCGGTGTATGACCCATTTGGGTGTTGTAGCTCGCCGTGTGGCAAATGGGTAGCTTGTGTTTGTTTTCCTCGTATGTCATTTCTTTTCGAGACGAAAAGTCTTAAGGGGGAGAGGATGTAATGACCGTGTGTAACCCGTGTGTAAGGGAGTTAACCAAAAACACCTTGGATGTTGGTACACAAGTTTAAGGTAAGAGATGAGCCCAAGAGGGGACTTTTGAGAGGTGCATGTGTCAAGCGATAGCGTACATTTATGCCCTTAGGAAGATCTTATGCGTATACAGGCGGTTTAAGTTTGTTTTGGCTGATCTTGGAGCTCACTTTTGACCTAGTAGATGGCCTCAAACAATTGGCGTGCAAGAACAAAAAGTTTCTTAGAATGAGGTCCTCTATCTACCACAGAAATTTCAGAGCATTTGGAGCTGAACGTGAATTCACCCATTTCACGTGCAAGCATATTTTTGCTCCTCAGGCCTCTCCAAGATGCAAGGAGGCTTGTGGTGAAGTTTGAGTGCATTTGGAGCTGCACGCCAATTGGGGAATTGGCGTGCAAATTGGCGTGCAGGTGTATTTTTGCATGGTTCCCTTGGTTTTGTCATTCTAATGATCTTTCTCCAAAGGACCATGTTGCGATTCTGAGTATTTTGGCCTTTATATGGGTGCGGAAAGGTGCTAACTTGTGTGATCAAAACTACGTCGTTTTGATCCTGGGTTTACTTAATCAAAACTACGTCGTTTTGATGTGGATGGTGTCTATATAAGGAGGGCTTGAGTTTGAGTTTAGGGTTCTTGTGTTCCTTTGCTTTGCACTGGCTCTGAGAGAGAGAGAGCTAGAGAGAGAGAGGGAAGGGGGAGTTTTGGTTGCTGCCTGGAGCATCTTGCGTGGGGGAGGACGGCGTTTGGCGGGAGCAAGGAAGATCTGCTTTAAGGTAGGGGTTCCGTTCTTCCTAAACCCTCCTCTGTCCTAGGGTCCTAGGCAGATCTGGGCCGTATCTTTTTTTATATATATATATA
Source organism: Taxillus chinensis (assembly GCA_023512835.1). Classification (NCBI taxonomy): domain Eukaryota; kingdom Viridiplantae; phylum Streptophyta; class Magnoliopsida; order Santalales; family Loranthaceae; genus Taxillus; species Taxillus chinensis. The sequence goes on from CM042089.1 coordinate 56,506,829, forward strand.
TATAATCCATATAGGTGTGATCTCCTATATGGATGTTGGCCTTCAGTGGCATTTTAGTGTGGTTCCGTGGTCTATATGCTATATGTTTGATGAAAAGCCTGTGTGAATATAGTTGTGTGTATATGCCCATTACGTGTTTGGTATTATGCCTGTGTGGCTGAACTTGTGATTTAGGGTATGTATGTATCTTTGGGTGTTTGCTCTGTGGCTTTGAATGGCTGGGATTGTGCACTTGTGAACGGGTGCACACCAAGTGTTTGGTTTTATACCCGAGAGGCTATGCATATTATGTGTTTGAAATAATGTCCGTGTGGCTGGGTTTGTGAGCCGTGAATATATGCATGCTAAGTGTTCGACGTTATTCCTGTGTGACTAAGCATATTAAGTGTTTGATGTTATGCCTGTATGGTCTTATGTCTTTGTGTGGTTGCTTGTACACCCGGTGGTGTGGAAGCCGGGACCGTTTTGTGTTAGCCTGTGAGGTGTGGAAACTTGGCCTGAAGAGGCGGTTAAATCACTTGGCCTGAAGAGGCGGTTAAATCACTTGGCCCGAAGAGGCGGTTAAATCACTTGGCCTGAAGAGGCGGTTAAATCACTTGTTGTTAAAGTGTTAGCCTTTGTGTGGCGGCGGATTGTAATTGTTGATGTGGTTGTTGTTATGTCTGTTGAAATTATTGTAACACGACACCGCACTTGTACACATGGCATGTAGATGCTAGGAGCATGGGATGGGTTGGGAGACATGATCCCTATCGAGCTGTGGATGCTCACCCCTCCTACTATGGTGTGTTTTCTTGCAGGAACCTACAGGCGTTAGGTGGGAACACCAAGGTGGAAGAGTTCCATTTTGTGGCTTTGTTTTGTGTTATTTGCATTATGTAATTTTGTTGAGGCATTGTAACCCCAGTGGGGAGATATTGTAATGAAGTTTGAAACATAATAAAGGCATGTGGTTTCAATTATATAATTATATGATTTTTGATTTCTGAAAAGAAATGTGAAGTGTATATTGTATTCTACCCCTTTGTCCAAACCCGGACAAAGGGAGGGTCACGTTCCGGTCTCCTCGGGTTGGAAATCCGGGGCGTGACACTCGTACAACTGAAGGTCCTACCCCCGTCCTCGGTGGTTGAGGATGGAACCTCTGCCTCCTCTTGCGGTGCCGTTGTTGAGGCAAACACTCTACCCTGAGTTGCATTACCAGTAGCCTCGCTCCTTTGTCCTCTCTCCTCTGTACGGATCCCACTCTGGGACTCTCCACCTCCCTGTGGCTGCCTCTCTGGCCTCCCTTGAGGTCTAGATTGACTGGATCCTGCCTGACCGCCCTGCCACTGATGGGCTGGTCTCTCCCCTGGAGCTCTAAATTGGGTGTCACCTCAGACACTCTGTGCTACCCCTCCAGCACCACTCGTACTGCCTCTACTATGACACACTCTGCTTAAGTACCCCTCTCGCCCACAAGTGCGGCATGTCAAATGTCTCCGGGGACACTCCCGTTTCCAGTGTCTTGGATCCCCACAACACAAGCTACCTCCCGGTGGACCGCCCGTCGAACCCCCCTATCTCCCACTAAGGTGGGACCTCGTTGGCATCATTGGGGCTTGACCCCTCTCTCTGGAGCTGCCCCCAAACTCTATCTTAGGCCTCTTGGAATCAAATCCACTCTGGAGCTGTCGTCCCTGATGGGCCTGTCTCCCCTCGTCGGGACCCCTCTCAACAATACGGGTCTCCACTTGTCTCGAATATGTCCTCGGACAAAATGCCTAAACTCTCTCGCTGAGGGTAGGTCTCGGACCCAAGGTAAACTTATGGGCCTTTAGGTCATCTTGCGCCACATTCTTTGGAGCAAACCTACTCAGGTTCAGTAAACTCCCGCTCATACTCGACACTGTCTTCGACCCCCGCCTCAGGATCGGCGAACTTTTCCCTTCTCGCCACCTCACGGACTCAGGGAAGAACTGATCATGAAATAACTGAAGGAACTCACCCCACAGCATCATTTGTACATCACGGCTCCCAGCAACACTAAGCCACCACTCTAGGGCCTCACCCTCTAACTGTTTGACTGCTAGTCTCACCTTATCCTCCTCCCGCGGTAGAAGAAAGGAGAATAAGTGCTCAATATGCCTCAACCAGTGCTCCGCAACCACTGGATCACCTCCTCCTAGGAATTTACTCGGTTATTCCTTTCGGAACCTCGTGACCATGTCCTCATCAACAAGTCGGGTCTCCACTGCCTCGTGTGGAACCCTATCCTCACGTTGGGACTCCTCTTTGGTTGGTGGTGGAACCACCTGCTGTGCCGCTAACTCATGGCGCACTGCTTCCCGAACCTCGTCCCCCATACTTTCCCTTAGCGCCCCCACTTGGGCCACAAGTTGTGCCAACAACTCATTTCCCCTAGCAGACTGCCCCGCATCTTGCCCCACATGGGTGGAAGACTCATCACCAACTGCCTCAGACGCACGTAACACTCTCCTCGGAGGCATTTTCACTACACAAAGAAACAAAAGTTCATTCTCTATTCCATCCCATCACATGGGTCAATCACACATATAGCACATATCACATATGGCTCACACTAAAACACACGAGTTACACAATGCACATATATAAGCTGTCACACAAGCACGCATATCAATATTGTCATACAGTTCATCATATCATCACATATAGCACATCAAGCTAGTTTCACATTCTCAATACAAACTAGTGCCTATTAATGCATGCACACCTACACCATAACTAATTACCCCCAGTACACCTTAGAGGCTTATAAAGGACCATGTTGATCAGGCACGTCCCTCCATGCTCCTCAAAAGGACTCAAGAGTAATCAATCACCCCACTACCCTAGGCCAACTAGCGCATGCTACGATACCATTCGTCACGCCCGGATTTCTGACCCGCGAAACCGGTTAGTGAATCCCCATGCCCGCACCCGAAGGGACAAGGGGTTGGTAAGAACACCGAGAAACAGACCTTAGCATGGGTGTCGTCCCTAAACTATATCACACATATACGAAATCTCATTCCAAATCACAAGTACAAACACACATTCACACATGTTCTTTCCCCCATGGGGTTACATCATAGTTTTCATAATCCAACAAAACGACTAAACACACACAAGGTCTTCACCTCTAGTGAACCTCCTAGCTCCTATAAGCACTTGAAATAAACAAAAACAAACATAATACGAGAGGTGAGCAACCACGGCTCAAGTAGGGATCATGTCTCCCGACTTATCCCAACTCATAAACTAGTGTAGGCATGTGCTCGTGTAATGCTACATATACATTACCAACTCAATCATGTACACATGCATTCAAATACATAGAAAGCCTCCCAGGTAATCACAAACATTGCCTCTCAGACACCATGTTGCCCTCCCCAGGCACAGCATTGCCTCTCAGGCACAATATTACCTCTCAGGTACAGTATTACCTCGTAGGTACAGTATTACCTCACAGGTACAGTAGCCTCTTAGGCTTCAAACAACTCTCACCTCTCAGGCCCTCAACAATAGCCTCCCAGGCTTAACAAGGTAGCCTCGCAGGCTTACATGACCACTAGGGTTCATATACTCTCTCGATAACATAGGCCAATCTTCACAACCCTATCCTCAAGTCTTGACTCAGAGAAAGGATTTTCGTAGAACTTTTTTTCTTTAAACAAAAAGTCTCGGCATTGGTTCCTCATACCATAACTGAGATAATATGATTTTTGCGGATTTTTCTGAAAGGTCTAACCCCACTTTCCAAAAAGTCACCACTACGAAAAACTGCATATTTCTGGGATTTTACACAAAATCCCATTTTTCACATTTTGAAGGAGTGGGAATTTAATTTTCTAGTTTATTTCTTTGAATCCAAATAGGGGGTATTTCGCTATTTACATTGTAACTTAATACTTAAATGTGGAGAGACTTAATGATTACAATGTAAATGGGTCCAGGCACCCTGGCAACTACACTGTCTAACTACTCGAGACACCGCCGAGACACCTTGCTCGAAGCTCGCTCGACCCCGCTCAACACTCTAGGCTCGAGCAACATGCTCGAGGCTCCCTGCTGAGGCTCCTACTCGATGCTCTGCTCAACACTCTGCTCGAAGCTAGCCTCGAGCAGTTCCGCAGTCGCGAACTGTCGACTGCGTTCTTCCTGATTTCGTCCCAAAACTCAATTATACTCGTTAAATCTCCATTGTTAAGCACTAAATCACCCCCCAAATGGCTTTCTAACTTATCCTAACCATCTTAGGCTACCAAAACAACATCAATTCATACAAAAACAACATAAATCGAGTTTCTCAAACTCTAGGGTTCATGCTTCCAATTCCATGAATTGGGAGTTAATTTACATGTTTTAGCTACTCTAGCAAGCATAATCAACAATATAGGAGTGAGAAGAACAAATCCCTACCTCGACTTTGGTCGCTTTGAGTTCCGGATCGTCCAATTCGCTTTCCCCCTTCTCTTTCTCTCTTTTCTCTTCTCTTTCTCTCTCTAAAAAGGCACGCACATATGAAAATTAGGGATTTGAGTTCTTCACTACCCTCTTTATACTTTCCCACATTTAATTCGATAAAATATCAAAATTACCCTCACAAGGTCTAGACTCCAAATCAAGTCCAATTACTGTGAAAACGCTCCATTTGACAAGTACATCACCGTACTAAGGCATTTTCCAAATAAGACCTCGAACATAAAGTCACCCATTCACACCACAAAAAATCCCAAAATTAGCCTTTCGGGGCTCCAACTCCAAATTGGGCCCACTCACAGTCAAAACTCTCTATTCAACGCATACGTCATCGTACTGATATTCACATCTCTCGATGTGCACTCCATCACACAGTTAACTACCAGAACCCCAAACACGGGTCATTACACTTACTTTGTGGAGTAAGAATGCCATCGAGGAGAGTGATGCGTGCGTCTGGGGCAGTGGCTGATGAGTCATCTGCCCATGAGGGACCAGGTGCGGGGCAGCCCGACTGGAGGACATGCGTTGTTGTTGGCATAGCTGCGAGAGGGCATCCAACTGGAAGTCCAAGAGGCCGAGGGAGGGTATCCAGCAAGAGGTTCAAGAGGAGGTGCGCCGTGAGATGGCAGCACAGGCACCACCACCACCACCGCCACCACCAGTGGGGGAGTTACCTCGTGAGCGTGAGAGTTCACTGGGTGGCGTACCCATTCACCATGCATAGGATGACGTTGTGACGAGGTTCCGAAAGGAACAACCGCCGAGATTCAGTGGATAGGTAGACCTGGCGGTAGGCCGAGCATTGGTTGAGGCGGATCGAGCATGTGTTTTCCTTTCTCCTACCTAGGGAGGAGGATAAGGTGAGGCTGGCCATTCGGCGACTAGAGGGGAATGCTTTGGAGTGGTGGCAGAGTGTAGCGGGAAGCCGTTCAGTAGAGTTCATGGTTTGGGAGGAGTTCTTGCAGCTCTTCTACGATGAGTTCTTCCCTGAGTCATTGAGGTGGCAAAAGAGGGAGGAATTTGGCAGCTTGAGGCAGGGGTCGAAGACAGTGCCAGAGTATGAGCGAGAGTTTCGGAGCTTGAGTAGATTTGCTCCTGAGACTTTGGCAAGGGAGGACCTAAAGGCCCACAAGTTCACATTGGGTCTCAGGCCAGCCCTTAGGCAGAGGGTGGCGATTCTGCGTTTGAGGACTTATGCTGAGGTTGTTGAAACAGCTTGTATAGCTGAGAGGGAGCTTGATGATGGGCAGGCCCATTAGGGTCGACAGGGGTGGGTCTGATTGTGATTCAGGGCCCAAGAGGCCCAAGATAGAGGAGGGAGCTAGCAATTCTGTTCGCAGTAGGGGTCAATCATCAGTGAACCTAGGGAGGTTCACCTTTGATGGCGGCCGGCAGGGAGGTTCAGCAGGAGGTCTTCCCAGTGGTTGTTATTGCGGTGGAGAGCAAGGCCACGTCAAGAGGGAGTGTCCCAAGAAGGATTGGCACCGAGAAGCTGCGGACAAGAAGGCCATTTGAGCCGAGTTTGCAGGAGCAACAACAAGGGAGCAAGAGCTATGACATCCAGCATGAGGAGTGATGCCAATTTTCATGCACCAGCAGAGAGACCAGCTCGTTAGTGGCAGGCTAGTCAGGCAGATCCAGTCAGACCCGACCTCGGGGAGGCCGGAGTGGCAGCAGACTGAAGCTGGAGGCAGCCATGGCGGGAACCATCTAGTAGGTGAGCTGACCAGTGGCACAGGCCAAGGGAGGATGTTTGCACTGAATGCGACACCCCAGGAGGAGGCTGAGCTACCACCTCCACCGGCGGAGGGTGGGGCAGGACCTTCGGTGGTTGGGGAGGTACCCTTATGATCTCTCGTACACTTGCTTCTGTTCGTTTTGATACGCGTGCATCCTATTCGTTCATTGCTGAACTCCTAATTGAGGGATTGGGATTAGTATGTGTTGAGGCAGAGAGACCCCTAGTTGTGGAGTCTCCGGTGGGAGGTAAGATTGATGTGCGACGTGTTTGCCATGACTACGTGTTAACCATAGGAGATGTAGAACTTAGCTTTAATTTGTATGTGATGCCATTGAGGACGTTTGAGCTAATTTTGGGTATGCATTGGCTTATGGCTTTCCAGGCCAACATAGATTGTTATCGGCGATGGGTAACATTCGTGTCACCTGCGGGGGTTTCTTGCACCCTGTAGGGGGAGTAGGATTGTGAGGCGAGTCGAATTGAGGGAGCTTCAGAGGCAGATAGAGGAGTTCGTGAACCAGGGGTATCTCAGGCCGAGTAACTCACCCTGGGGTGCTCCGGTGCTCTTTGCAAAGAAGGCAAATGGTACACTTTGTCCTTGCATTGACTATAAGAAGCTGAATTTGGTGACTATGAAGAACAAGTATCCATTGCCTCGGATAGATGACTTGTTTGACCAGTTAAGTGGGGCCCAGTGGTTTTCCAAGATAGATCTGCGATCGGGGTACCACCAGTTGAGGGTTAGGGATGAGGACATCCCTAAGACTACTTTTCGGTGCCCGGTATGGGCATTATGAGTGGGTAGTGATGCCTTTTGGGCTCACTAATGCACCAGCTATGTTCATGCATCTTATGAACCAATTTTTTGCTCCATACTTGGATTTTTTTGTAGTTGTGTTCATTGACGATATTTTGGTGTATTCCAAGACGGAGAGGGAGCATGTGGAGCATTTGGCAACAATGTTGCAAACCTTGAGGGACCAGCAATTGTTTGCTAAGTTTAGCAAATGTGAGTTTTGGATGCAGGAGGTTCATTTTCTTGGCCATGTCGTGTCACCGAGGGGGTTAGAGTAGACCCAACTACGATCGAGGCCGTATCATCGTGGGAGAGGCCAACCAATGTCTTCGAGATTCATAGTTTCCTTGGCTTGGTGGGGTATTACTGTTGTTTTGTAGATGGATTCTCCCGTTTAGCAGCTCCTATGACGGCATTGACTAGGAAGGGAGTGAAGTTTGAGTGCACTGACAAGTGTCAGTAGGCGTTTGAGGCTCTCAAACCCGTTTGACCACTGCACCGGTGTTAAGGTTACCAAAAGTGGACGTCCCATATGAGGTGTATTGTGATACATCCAGGATTGGTTTAGGGTGTGTGCTTATGCGCAGAGCACAAGTGTAGTAGCTTATGGGTCGAGGCAGTTGAAACCTCATGAGCAGAATTACCCTACTCACGATCTTGAGTTGGTAGCTGTCATTTTTGCCTTGAAGAGTTGGCAGCATTACCTCTTGGGGGAAAAGTTTGTGGTATTCTAAGATCACAAGGGCCTTTAGTACATTTTTACTCAGAAAGACTTGAATCTGAGGTAGAGGAGATGGGTGGAGTATTTGCAGACCTTTGACTTTACTCTTGCCTATACCCCAAGCAAGGGCAATGTTGTGGCTGACGCGTTGAGCAGGAAAGGGAACGCTGAGGTGGCAGTGAGAGAGTGAAAGCTGATAGAGTAGTTGGCGATGTTGTAATTGTAGCCTATTGCTCGTGATGGTGGGACAGTCCTGAGTCCTATTGTTGTTGTGCCTGAGCTGTACCAGCGAGTCCGGGAGGGGCAATTGGGGGATATTGAGTGTGAGGTTCTCCGTGCCCATATTGAGGCTGGTGTGCTATCTGAGGATTGGACAGAGGGTCCTAAGCATGAGTTATCCTTTCAGGGGCGGCTAGTAGTGGCTTCTTCTCTCAGAGATGAGGTGATGTGGGATTTCCATCAGTCTAGAGTTGCTGTGCATCCTAGGGGTACGAAGATGTACCATGCGCTTCGGGGGCCTTTTTGGTGGCATGGGATGAGATATGATGTGACTGCATTTGTTTCGAGATGCCTCACTTGTCGCCAGGTGAAGGCCGAGCACCAGGCCGCAGGGTATGTTACAACCGTTGCCAATAGCCGAGTGGAAGTGGGACCACATAGTGATGGACTTTGTGATTGGTCTTCCACCCACCACTGGGAGGAAAGACATGATGTCACGCCCCAATTTCCTTCCACTGGAAAAGGAGTAGTGACTGCCCATGCCCGCACCCGAAGGGACAAGGGGTTGGTGCAAGCACCTTAAAAGGACCTCTAGCACGGGTGCTGTCCCAAACCCGCATAATCAGGCCAACATGCCAAGGGGCATGCTCCTGCTCCCAAACCATGCACACAAACACAAATTGAATAACAACACCTCATTTTATTTCATTTCAAAGGCTAAATGTTTATTACAACCCAAGTGGGGAAAACCCCTATAAAGCCATAAATAAAACCAAACCAAAATCCAAACACATAAAACCAAAGTACAACAAGGAAATAATATAAAACTTTCAGCCTCGGGGGCCTAGCTCCTCGGCCTTCACCTACCTGCTAAACCCCGCAAAAGAATCGGTTTATAGGAGGGGTGAGCAAACCACGGCTCAGTAGGGATCCGGTCTCCCCGGACCCGTCCCATTGTACAACATGCATGATATGTGTATGCTTGTGCTCGTGTCGTGCCTAAGGCTAAAGCGGCAAACATCACCCAAGTAAACACTCTTTACCCGAACCCGCACTGAAGGGCGAGAGGACACCCCGCCACCACGGCGACATGACATACCACATTCGAGCGAATGTTGCATGGACACCAATGCAACATTTTCCACCCGAGTCGGATATGGTCAACCACCTCCTCGGGCGCCATATCTACCCTCAGGAATGGGTGTAGACTTAGCCCACCGTCGTGAGTGCTACACCGAGACTCAGGACCACGTCCTGGCCAAATCTCAAAGGGGTCCGGCTATTGTGCCTGGCCCAAATCTCGGCTCGGTCTCAAACAGGACCAACGAAACAAAGATAACATTACATCTCAACATGTAAGCTCAAGACAGCATTTACACTTTATCTCGGAAGGACTAACATGGTCAGGATACAAGCCACACACATCAGCCTCACAGGCTTAAAATCAAATACAAATCAAGCACAGTACACACCCGCCGCACAGGCATATCATTAAACACCCATATACCGGGTCTCACAGGCATTATATTGAATACATGGCATGCAGGCCTCACGGACATTTCATCAAACACATAGTGTGCAGGCCTACAGGACATTTCATCAAACACATAGTGGGCATAAACAAACCCAGAAAATCCTCAGGCCAAATTAACATCGGAATCAACAAAACATGCCACTCGAAGGCCAACATCCATATAGGAGATCACACCTATATGGATTTACATATATATATAGGTGTATATCCTAAAACAGAGGGGAGTTAGGAAGAACATAGATCCCTACCTCAGGCTCTTGTCCTATCCTCTACGCTAGACACCTTCCAACGACGCGAACCACCACCGGCAACAGCCCGGAGATCCTCTCTCTCTCTCTCTCTCTTCGCAGCACTGCAGCAAGGAAGAACACAAGAACCCTAAATTCAAACTCAAGCCCTCCTTATATAGACACTACCCACATCAAAACGACGTAGTTTTGATTAAGTAAACCCAGGATCAAAACGACGTAGTTTTGATCACACAAGTTAGCACCTTTCCGCACCCATATAGGCCAAAATACTCAGAATTTCAACATGGTCCTTTGGAGAAAGATCATTAGAATGTCAAAACCAAGGGAACCATGCAAAAATATGGCCGCACGCCAATTTGCACGTGAATTCCCAATTCACGTGCAACTCCAAATGGACTCCAAATGCTCTCAAACTTCACCCCTAGCCTCCTTGCATCATTTAGAAGACAATCACACTTGCACGTGAATTGGACCCATATCACGTGCACCTCACATACACGTCCGTTTGGCCCGAAACTTCGTGGTAGATAGAGGACATCATTCTAAGCATCTTTCCTTTTGCACGTGAATTCATTTGAGCCCATTCACTAGGTCAAAATCTAGAAAAACTCTACTCAGAAGGCAAACCGTGACTAACCGTGACTAACTTAAGGTACGGGTCCTTACATCCTCTCCCCTTAAGACTTTTCGTCCTCGAAAAGAAAAGGTGGAATGAAAGAAAACAATCACAACCAAAGCATAGGCCTCTAACACCCTACAGCACAAATTAATACACAACAAATCACAAATTATTTCACACATTTATACACTCTACATGGTCATAACTAGTTGGGCAAGTACCTGATTATGTTGAAGTTTGATGCTTGCCCTCCTCCCCTCCTTCGAGTTGTTCGTCCTCGAACGGATCAGGATAATGAGCACGCATCTCGGTCTCACGCTCCCAGGTCTCTTCCTCCAGCCCTCGGTGTTGCCACAACACCCGAACCAACGGAATAGTCTTACCTCGCAATGCTTTTCGCGCTTATCGACAATACGAATGGGTGTCTCGACAACGGACACATCCTCTCCAAGATCCAGGGTACCCCAATCTAGCACGTGGGTGGGATCCGGATGATATTTCCGCAACCGGGATACATGGAAAACATTATGAACTCGCTCAAACGAGGTGGTAACGCCAACCTATAAGCAACAGGTCCAACTCGCTCAAAATCTCGAACGGTCCAATGTACCGAGGGGACAACTTGGACCCAGCCCCAAATCTCTTATGCCCTCTTCGTGGAGAAACACGAAGGAATACGTGGTCTCCCACCAAAAACTCCAACGGTTGGCGTCGGCGATCCGCATAAGACTTGTCTGCTCCGAAATGTAAGAAGGCGTTGCCGAATCAGCCGAACTTTGCCGTAGCCTCCTGGACCAATTGAGGTCCTAACAAAGCTGCCTCTCCAGCTTTCGCCCAACATAATGGAGACCGACACGGTCGGCCATACAATGCCTCAAACGGGGCCATCCCAATCGAAGACCGGTAACTGTTATTATAGGCAAACTCCACCCAGAGGAAGGTGGGAAGCCCATGATCCTCCAAAATCAAGTACACAAGCCCTCAACAAGTCTTCCAATGTTTGAATGGTCCTCTCGGACTGACCATCGGTCTCAGGATGGAATGCGGTACTCAAATTAAGTCGGGTTCCCAATGCTTCCTGCAGACCTCCCCAAAACCGGGATGTAAACCGCGCATCCCTTTGCGAAACAATAGACAAGGGCACTCCGTGCAAGCGGACAATCTCATCAACATACAATCGGCTTAACGTGCCGATAGAGTCGCGCTCTCGAATTGCCAAGAAATGGGCTGACTTAGTCAAGCGGTCCACTATGACCCAAATCATGTCCTTCCTCCCGAAGTGGTAGGAAGCCCCGTCACGAAGTCCATGGTAATATGCTCCCACTTCCACTCGGCTACAGGTAAAGGCCGCAATTGACCAGCGGGTCGTTGGTGTTCTGCCTTCACTTGCCGACAGGTAAGGCACCTGGAAACAAACTCTGCTACACTCCGTTTCGGTCCCGGCCACCAGAAGCGTGCGCGAACGGCATGATACATCTTAGTTCCTCCCTGGATGTACAGCCAAACGGGAATGATGAAACTCCCTCAAGACATCCTCACGCAAGGGAGGTGGTACTATCGACGCCCCCGAAATTTCAGCTCATGCTCAACTCCTTCCGTCCGGTCCTCTCGACAGCTCCCCGCCTCTATCCTGGGCCCGGATCACCTCACGGTCCACGTCGCCTAACCGTCCCTCACGGACACGCTGATACAACTCTGGTATCACGGTGAGAGGACACGGGATAGCTCCCCTCATCTCTGAAAGCAGGTTGCACCTGAAGCACCGCCAACCGCTCCATCATTTTCCATTCTCTCATGGAAACCTCAGCCTTTCCCTTTCCTACTTAGCGCGTCGGCTACTAAATTTCCCTTCCCAGGCGTGTAGGAGAGTGTGAAGTCAAACATTTGCAGGTACTCGACCCACCTCCGTTGGCGCAAATTTAGGTCCCTCTTGGGTGAAGATATACCGTAGGCTTTTGTGGTCAGTATATACCACAAACTTCTCTCCCAACAGGTAATGTCGCCAAGACTTCAGGGCAAAAATAACTGCCGCTAACTCCAGGTCGTGTGTTGGGTAGTTTTGCTCATGGGACTTCAGCTGTCGCGAGCCATATGCTATGACTTGGCGTTCTTGCATCAGAACACACCCGGTCCAACGCGAGACGCATCACAATACACCTCGAATGGCACTCCCTCCTGCGGTAGGCTCAACACCGGTGCGGTAGTCAGGCCAGTCTTCAACTCCTCGAATGCTGCCTGGCACTTGTCCGTCCACTCGAATTTGGCTCCCTTCCGGTGTAAGAGCTGTCATGGGCGCCGCCAACCGAGAAAATCCTTCCACAAAACGCCGGTAATACCCGCGGACCCAAGAAACTCCGGATCTCAAAAACATTTGTGGGCCTCTTCCAAGATGCTACGGACTCAATCTTGGTTGGGTCCACTCTAACTCCTTCGGCGGATACTACATGCCCAAGAAAATGCACCTCTCGCATCCGGAAGTCACACTTGCTAAATTTAGCATACAAGTGATGATCTCGTAGTACTGCAGCACCACGGCCAAGTGCTCCTCATGCTCGGCTTGGGTTTTGGAGTACACAAGGATGTCGTCAATGAATACCACCACGAAGGAATCCAGGTATGGGGCAAACACCCGATTCATTAGATGCATGAACACAAGCAGGTGCGTTCGTGAGCCCAAAAGGCATCACTAGCCACTCATAGTGTCCGTACCGCACCCGAACGCCGTCTTAGGGATGTCTTCGCTCCCGACCCTCAATTGATGATATCCCGAACGCAGATCGATTTTTGAGAACCATCGTGCTCCACTCAGCTGGTCGAATAAGTCATCGATCCGCGGCAAAGGGTACTTGTTCTTTACCGTTACTTGATTCGACTTCCGATAATCAATGCAAAGTCGCAACGAACCATCCGCCTTCTTAGCAAACAAGACCGGTGCACCCCAAGGTGAGGTACTAGGACGGATAAAACCTTTATCTCCCAGTTCCTTTATCGCTTCGAAGCTCCCGCAACTCAGCGGGTCCCATCCGGTATGCTACTTGTGAGATGGGTCCCACCCCTGGCAACAGTTCAATCGTGAACTCGACACTTCGTGTGGAGGCAACTCCAACAACTCCCCAGGAAAGACATCCCTGGAAATTCTCGACTACATCTGGCCACACCCTTTTCTCTAAGTTACCTTCCTCCTCAAAGGTTAGGGTGGCAAGCCTATGGGTAATATTGCCCCATAGCTCCCTCGTCGGTCCAGCTCTCCAGCATCCCTATCCCATTCACCCACTAGGGCACAGGAAGATCCTGTGGGTGTAGTAAACGATACTCGTCGCCTATAACGATCAATCTTAGCCTGAAAGGCCATCAACCATCCATCCCCAGAATCAAACTAAAGGTCCTCATGGGCATTACATACAAATCAAATGAGAGGTCAACCTCTCCTATCGTAAGCGCACACTCTCGACACATTTGGTGGATCAACTCCACTCCTCCCATTGGGGACTCGACCCTCGGAGGTCTATCGGCCTCCACACAATCAAGTCCAAGGCTCTCCACCAAGGACTTAGCAATCGGGGAGCACGAAGCTCCGGTATCAAACAATGCGACAACAACGGTGCGGGATATTAAAATAGTACCTCGAACCACCGAAGGTCCAGCTCCACCTTCCTCGGAGGGTGATGGAAATTCCTCCATTTCAGCTGGTCTCGAGGTAAGCGCAACACCCTCGCCTTGGCCTGCCCCACCACTAGCCTCACTTGCCTTCCCTTTTGCTCCCGCTGCAGTCCACCGGGACGCCCCTCCGATCCTCCTTGTGGTTGCCTCTCCCCCCGTGGCCTAGTGTGACCGGAACCGGCTGACCGGCCTGCCACGAATGTGTCGGCTTAGGGCTGGGGCCTGAAATTGGGTCCCACCCCTGCTCCCTTGTGCTAAGCTTCCGGCTCCCGGTCGCTCCCCTTGCCGAAACACACCTTGCTGATGTGTCCCACCTTCCCACGGCTATGACACGTCAAGTCTTGTTTGGGGCACTCACGTTTGACGTGCCCCGACAGGCCACAACAGGTACACCCGCTTGGGAAGTTCCCAGCAGCACTCCCCTGTCCTCCAAGGTAACGGGATCCGGGCGGAGCCATTGAAGCTTGGCCCCATCCTTGGGGAAAAGTCCCACTCCCGGGCTCAACCTTCCGCCTCTTGGTATCACCGTGCTTGTCGCGCGCGCTTTGCCCCATCCGCTCCTGGTGAGCCTGTCTTCCCTCCTCTAATCCTCTCTCAACAATCTTGGCGGTGTCCACGACTTCAAGATAGGTCTTCGATCGCAACATCTCCACCCTTTGCTTCAGGGCAGGTTTGAGACCCATGGTAAACTTATGGGCCTTCAGGTCCTCCCTTGATATTGCTTCCGGAGCAAACCGACTCAGCCCTCGGAAATCTCGCTCATACTCGGCCACCGAGCGCGATCCCTCGCTTGAGCCGCCGAACTCCTCCCGCTTCGCCACCGCAATGACTCGGAAAGAACTCCTCATGGAACAGCTGGAGGAACTCGTTCCAGGCCATGGTCTCCATGTCCCGGCTTCCGAGATGCTAAGCCACCATTCCAAGGCTTCCTCCTCCAATCGCCGGACCGCTAGTCTCACTTTGTCTTCCTCCCGGGGTCGAAGAAAGGAGAACACATGCTCGATCCGCCGCAGCCGGTGCTCTGCTCCTAGAGGTTCGGTTCCTCCCTTGAACCTTGGTGGATGTTCCTTTCGGAACTGCGTCAACACGTCTCCCTCTTCCCGCCTCACCGGCACTTCCTGCCTACACGGAGGTTACGCCTCACGGGGTGGAGAGGGTGGCACCGCTGTCGTGCCATCATCTCCTGACGCACCTCGTTAGGATCTCTCCCCCGAGGTCCTCACGCATGCTCCGCACGTTCTCACTTAGGGCCCGGACTTGGGCCATGATCCGCTCCAGGGGATCATCGCCCTCTACACGCCGTCCTCTTCCCTCTCCAAGACAGGCGAGAAGATTCATCTTCTACGGTGGAGTAGCTCGGGTTACTCTCCTAGGAGGCATCGTCTACATAATTTAAACCAAACTAGGATCAGCTTCCCTCAAGCTCTCCACACCCTCATCCCCATGGGCCATGAGGTACTCAAGCAACATCTTACATTTAAACACACAGGAAAGTCACGAAGTACACAGCGGCTATTCATAGCAACAAGTCTCACAGAAAATCACCGAATTTCACAAGAACAAGTTTCAGCAACATAGCATGTCCAATCACAATACTCATACGGAAATTAAACTAGTGCCCTAATGCCAACGCATGTATGCACCCTCGACCCAAATGCAAGTGCCCTACTCCTTGGTCTAACTACCCCCGAGTACACCCCGAGAAAACCAGATAGGACCACGTTGATCGGGCGTGTCCTATACCGCCTCCTAAGAGTCTCGAAGCGGCCAGGCCTCCCCACTATCCTAGGTCCACTAGACCATGAACTATCGCTCTGATACCATATTGTCACGCCCCAATTTCCTTCCACTGGAAAAGGAGTAGTGACTGCCCATGCCCGCACCCGAAGGGACAAGGGGTTGGTGCAAGCACCTTAAAAGGACCTCTAGCACGGGTGCTGTCCCAAACTCGCATAATCAGGCCAACATGCCAAGGGGCATGCTCCTGCTCCCAAACCATGCACACAAACACAAATTGAATAACAACACCTCATTTTATTTCATTTCAAAGGCTAAATGTTTATTACAACCCGGTCGGGGAAAAACCCCTATAAAGCCATAAATAAAACCAAACCAAAATCCAAACACATAAAACCAAAGTACAACAAGGAAATAATATAAAACTTTCGGCCTCGGGGGCCTAGCTCCTCGGCCTTCACCTACCGCCCGCTAAACCCTGCAAAAGAATCGGTTTATAGGAGGGGTGAGCAAACCACGGCTCGGTAGGGATCCAGTCTCCCCAGACCCGTCCCCATTGTACAACATGCATGATATGTGTATGCTTGTGCTCGTGTCGTGCCTAAGGCTAAAGCAACAAACATCACCCGGTAAACACTCTTTACCGAACCCGCACCGAAGGGCAGAGGACACCCCGCCACCACGGCGACATGACATACCACATTCAGCGAATGTTGCATGGACACCAATGCAACATTTTCCACCCGAGTCGATATGGTCAACCACCTCCTCGGGCGCCATATCTACCCTCAGGAATGGGTGTAGACTTAGCCCACCGTCGTGAGTGCTACACCGAGACTCAGGACCACGTCCTGGCCAAATCTCAAAGGGGTCCACTATTGTGCCTGGCCCAAATCTCGGCTCGGTCTCAAACAGGACCAACGAACAAGATAACATTACATCTCAACATGTAAGCTCAAGACAAACATTTACACTTTATCTCGGAAGGACTAACATGGTCAGATACAAGCCACACACATCAGCCTCACAGGCTTAAAATCAAATACAAATCAAGCACAGTACACACCCGTCGCACAGGCATATCATTAAACACCCATATACCGGGTCTCACAGCATTATATTGAATACATGGCATGCAGGCCTCACAGACATTTCATCAAACACATAGTGTGCGGGCCTCACAGACATTTCATCAAACACATAGTGGGCATAAACAAACCCAGAAAATCCTCAGGCCAAATTAACATCGAATCAACAAAACATGCCACTGAAGGCCAACATCCATATAGGAGATCACACCTATATGGATTTACATATATATATAGGTGTATATCCTAAAACGAGAGGGGAGTTAGGAAGAACATAGATCCCTACCTCAGGCTCTTGTCCTATCCTCTACGCTAGACACCTTCCAACGACGCGAACCACCACGGCAACAGCCCGGAGATCCTCTCTCTCTCTCTCTCTCTCTCTGGCGGCGTGCAGCAAGGAAGAACACAAGAACCCTAAATTCAAACTCAAGCCCTCCTTATATAGACACTACCCACATCAAAACGACGTAGTTTTGATTAAGTAAACCCCAGGATCAAAACGACGTAGTTTTGATCACACAAGTTAGCACCTTTCCGCACCCATATAGGCCAAAATACTCGGAATTTCAACATGGTCCTTTGGAGAAAGATCATTAGAATGTCAAAACCAAGGGAACCATGCAAAAATATGGCCGCACGCCAATTTGCACGTGAATTCCCAATTCACGTGCAACTCCAAATGGACTCCAAATGCTCTCAAACTTCACCCCTAGCCTCCTTGCATCATTTAGAAGACAATCACACTTGCACGTGAATTGGACCCATATCACGTGCACCTCACATACACGTCCGTTTGGCCTGAAACTTCGTGGTAGATAGAGGACATCATTCTAAGCATCTTTCCTTTTGCACGTGAATTCATTTGAGCCCATTCACTAGGTCAAAATCTAGAAAAACTCTACTCGGAAGGCAAAGCGTGACTAAGCGTGACTAACTTAAGGTACGGGTCCTTACACATGATATGGGTGATTGTGGATCGGCTAACCAAGTCGGCCCATTTTCTTGCCGTTTGAGAGCAAGATTCCATCGGGACATTGAGCCGGTTGTATGTGAATGAGATTGTGAGATTACATGGAGTGTCGTTGTCGATTGTGTCCGACCGAGATTCGAGGTTTACTTCCCGTTTCTGGACAAGCATGCAGGAGGCTATGGGGACACAACTTAGCATGAGCATAGCCTTTCACCCTGAGACTGACGGTCAGACTGGGAGGACGAATCAGACATTGGAGGACATTTTGAGGGCATGTGTGTTAGATTTTGGGGGTTCGTGGGCAACTCACCTTCCTTTGGTGGAGTTTGCCTACAACAACAGTTATCAGGCATCCATTGGGATGGCTCCTTTTGAGGCGTTGTATGGCGGACCGTGCCGATCACCTTTGTGTTGGACTGAGGTCAGAGAGGTAACTCTCTTGGGCCCACAGTTGGTTTAAGACGCTATTGAGAAGGTCAAGTTGATTTGTCAGCGCTTGTTGTTCGCCTAGAGTCGACAGAAATCTTATGCAGATCAGCGGCGGCGACCTTTGGAGTTTTCTATGGGAGATCATGTGTTTCTCCGTGTTTCTCCACGTCGTGCACATCGGTGATTTGGGAGAGGTTCCAAGTTGTCTCCGCGGTTTATTGGTCCATTTAAGGTTATGGATCATGTGGGGCCAGTGGCCTACCGGTTAGCATTGCCACCATGATTGAGTCAGGTGCACAATGTATTCCATGTGTCACAGTTGAGGAAGTATCATCCTGACCCCACTCATGTGACCGATTGGGGGACATTGGATATTGAGGATGACATGTCCATTGTTGAGGCCCCTATCCATATACTAGATCGGTGGGAGAAGCTTTTACGTGGTCGTGCTATTCCTTTGGTTTGCGTGCTGTGGTAGCACGGTAGCATTGAGGAGGAGACATGGGAACGTGAGTCCATGATGCATGAGCAACACCCAGAGTTGTTCGAGGATGAACAATCTTAAGGGTGGGAGGTGGCTGTTGGCCAAGAAATAGTGATGTGCTTTCTTGTATTAGTTGTTCATAATTTGGTATATTTGTATTGTCCTTTAGACATGTATTTATATTTGAAATATGTTTTGAGATGTGTATTTGTGCCATGTGTGTATGTGTTATATGCATTGTGATGCATGTGGTTACGAATTATGGTGGTGCTTTGTTGAGTTTGCGGACGTATGTCCTGTTATATGCTGTGTGCGGTGTATGAACCATTTGGGGTGTTGTGGCTTGTTCTACAAATGGGTAGCATGTGTTGGTTATTCCTTGCATGTTGTTTCTTTTCAAGGATGAAAAGTCTTAAGGGGGAGAGGATGTTGTTGGACCCCATTTTGTCCGGGTTGGACATACTAACCCCATGTTTTTTTATATACCATTCTGCCCATGCCATATACCTTGTTAAATAGGTCCATAAGTGGATACACTTGCACGAATGGGAAAGCCCAAAATGGATAACCATTGCTACAAGTCCCTGAAGTACCCCAAGACTAATACTAGGGGATAGAGGAGGAAATTTGGAGAATAATGCACTTGACTGAGCTCAATTCCGATGAAAAACGAAGAAGTTATGGCCAAAACAACTTTTGTTGGAAAACATCAAACCTACCAAAAGACGGTCAATGCCCCAGGTCAAATTGCCCGGAAAAATGACTATGCGAAATTCTCCAAAACATCTATTTAAGTAAATACGGGTCTTCCTAAACAATCCCCAAAAAGTCATCCATTTTCGCATTTTGGGTGGGGGTAAAAAAGTAATTAAAAGCCTCGAAGCCTCGAAGACTTGAAGCCTCAAAGCCTGTAAGCCTCCGACACACTAAGCTTCAGTTCTTCAAGGAGTGACCCTTCGACCCTGCCGACACTCTGACCTGCCGACACTTCAACCCGTGGACCTTCGACCCTTGGCCCCTTTGATCTTCGACCCTTGACCTTCGAGGTTTGGCCTACGACCCATCGACCGTTGACCTACGACCCGTTGACTATTGACCTTCGACCCACCAACCTTCGACCCCTGCCGACACTTTGACCTACCGACACTCGACCCTTTGACGTCTAACCTTTCTTTGTTTGGCCTCTTTAGCTGGTTCTCTCGCTTTTTGCTCACAAGATGCGTTTTTACTTGCTCGCAATTGTCGGAGAAGCTTTTCAATGCCTGTCAAATGCATGTGCTCACAAAAGAACGAAAAAGCAATCACAAGCTGCCCCATTTTACGCCTGGTCATCCAACCACCAGACAAAGCATAGAATCTGAAATTAATAATCTTGGATTAATAATACACCCAACAAAGCATTAAATGCAGCAATTAATGAGATACGACCAACCCCTTTAAATCTAGCCTTTTGTCCACGCCATTAAAGAGGAGAACAGAGATTACGCCCAAAAAAAACCCTCTCTCGACAGAAAAATTGCTGCCATTTTCTCTCATATTCATCCTAAAAAATGCCCAGAGCCTTTAACGCCTGCCCAGATCTTCACCAAAACCTTTTTCCAAAAATCAAAAGAAGAAAAGCTATTCTGCCATTTTCACACCCAGCTCCCTAATCCCAAAAAAAAAAAAGAAAAAGAAAACACCCGGATAGCTTTCTGCCATTCTGAAAAACCAAATCATCCATCCTTCCCAACTTCTCTTTCCCTATTATTTCGTTCCAGCTCTCTTTTTCCCAGCAGAAGAAAGACACAAAAAAACAATTCCAGTATGCCCTTTCTTTCTCTTTTTCTTACATTTCTGTCACAAAAACAAAAGAAATCCCAGCATACCTTGGCAGTCTCCACAGTACGTCATAGCTGATCGTTGCACTTGGCACTACTGGAATTTGGTGATTTGAGTGAGCAAGCGTCTTTCTCATGCATGAATATTTCGAACAGACGTCCCGTGCTAAAGCCCCATTCAAGCCAAAGTTAGTGTAATTTACATTTCTTTGCTCTATTTTTTTCGGCTTATTTGTATTTATATTTAATGTAATTTTAGTATTTTCCCTGGTTTTCATTTTTAGCTTATCTCTATATTTGATGTAATTTTTAGTATTTGCCGTTGTATTTTCCTTCTTTGTATGTTGTACGTTGTAATATGTGAAATATAGTGGAAACAAAAAAATAGAGAGTGCAAGGAGAGCCATAAAAAAAAGAGAAGATGAAAAAAAAAAGAAAAAGAAAAAGAGTGCTTTTATGTTTATTTATTTGTGGATGTCATAATCACACACTCCATGTTAGTTTATTTTAATGTATGTGTTCATTACTTTGATACGCATTTATGACTTTGGGTTTTCAAAATAAAACAAAAAAAAAGCTTTCAAAAGTTAAAAACAAAGAACAAAAAAAAACACAAAATGTTTCCTTTTAACAAAAAAAACACACAAAACAAAAACAAAACAAAGCAAAACAAAAAAAACAACAAAACAAAAAAAAATAAAAAATAAAAACAAAAACAAAAATAAAAATAAAAATTAGGATTTCATTTTCCACTTCAAACAAAAACTTTTAGGATTCCCTTTAGAAGTTTAGGGTAAATCAATTGAACCATAACTTTAACAAATAACTTAGCCAAATAAACACCCTAAACTTTCTAGGAAACCCAACCCAAGCACAAAGAGTGACAATAAATAAAAACCTCCTTTTCCAAAAATAGATACCGAAGGGCGCCGTAGGGTCTTAATTCGTCCTCGCACGTAACCAATTCCCGTACCCTTCTCTAATAATGCGGACTACACTTTACACTACTTAAAGTAGAGGGCACCCAACTGTACCCCAAAAACAGTTGGTGATGACACTAAATTTCTCACCATTGGTTTAGTTTGAGCTCACCCCAAACGGGCCCGGACGAAAACCAGTGATGACAGATGTAATGACCCGTGTTTTGGGATGTGGAGTTAGTCACAGTTTTGCCTTTTGGGGTGGCAATTGTTGGGTTTTAGAGTGTTTTATTCCCACAAACATTGGCTTAAATTGTGGGAATTTTGTCCTGTGTGGATGCGGGACGGTTGTGGCATGTTCCTTTTATCAAAACTATGTCGTTTTGATGGTGGGATTTCATTTATCAAAACTACGTCATTTTAATGTTGGGGTTCACTTATCAAAACTACGTTGTTTTGATAAGTGAGGTGTTTATATAAGGAGGTGGAGGTCTCTTTGTTTTAGTTTCAGGGTTTCTTTCCGCCAACTGCCGCAGCCATCGCAGAGAGAAAGAGAGAGAGAGAGAGAGAGTTCCTGATCGTTACTGCTGTCGTTATTCGCGTGGGTGGACGGCGTCTAGCGTGGGAGTAAGAGCAAGGAGGAACATTTTAAGGTAGGGGTTCTGTCTCTTCTAGTACCCATTCCGGGGTTAAGCCCTGTGGTGGATGATTTATAGAGTACTGTTGTTGTTATAATATATATATGTAAATCCATATAGGTGTGATCTCCTATATGGATGTTGGCCTTCAGTGGCATATTTTGTTTGGTGTGAACTCTTAGGGTTCGTTGCATGGCAGTGGGTCTTAGAGGCCGTTGGGAATATCTGTGTTGTTCGTTAGGTTTCATTTCGCTGTAGGTTCACGTGAGGAAACCTTGAGGTTTCCGGGGGGAATATATTTGATTATATGCCTGTGTGGATGAGATGCATGCTATGTGTTTGATTTTATGCCTGTGTGGCTGAGATGCATGCTATGTGTTTGATTTTATGCCTGTGTGGTTGAGATGCATGTTATGTGCTTGATTATATGCCTGTGTGGCTGGTTGTGAGCTTTGTGTGGCTGGTTGTAGAGCATGTGTGGCTGATTGTGAGCCTTGTATGGCTGGTTGTGGAGCCTGTGTGGCTGGTTGTGAGCATGTGTGGCTGATTGTGGGCCCGTGTGGCCGTGGATAATGTGTGGTCGTGATTGTGAGCCTGTGTGGCTATGGACGTGGGCCTGTGTGGCCGTGGAGCCTGTGTGGCTATGGAAATAGTTGTGTTTGCCCTTGTGGTTTGTATGTTGTCATATTTATTTAAGTTGAATAAAACCTGTACATACTTGTATCATGACATTGCACTAGTACACGTTGACATATAGATACTAGGAGCATGGGATGAGTTGGGGAGACATGATCCCCACCGAGCCGTGGTTGCTCACCCCTCTTATTGTGTTTCTTTTCTTCTCAGGGACCTATAGGCGTTAGGTGGGAATACCAAGGTGGAAGACGGTTTCTGCCATGTTGCTTTGTTTAAATATTATTTTGTGTTATGATGTTTTTGTGGGACTTTGCAATCCCATTGGAAAATGATGTAACCCTAGTGGGCAAAGATTGTACGAGGATTTTGACTATAATAAAGGTATGTTTGGTTTGTAAACATTTAATTGTGGTTTGAAATTATTAAATACATGATTTTGTTTTTCTAAATATCTGTAGTGGATGTTTGTGTTGTTCTGTGTGGAGTTACTTGTCCCAACCCCTTGCCCACTGGGTGGGTAAAGGGGAGTCACGAACCGGTTTCCCCGGGTTGGAAATTCGGGGTGTGACACCCACGCAAGCCTAAACTGCTGATATCCTCACCAAACCTCTGTCCCTCAAATTGTTTGATAGACACTGACGCGAATTGTCTGTGCAGTTCCCCCCTCATGCCTAATGGTATTACAGGGGGTTCCCCTTCTCTTCTTGCAATTCATTGGCAAAGGGGGAGAAAAGAGTGTATTGTCTGCAGGGGGAGTACAGTGTGAACTATTTAGGGGGAGAGCCTCGGAGGTTCATAGGCTTAGAGCATGTTCACATATGTTGCAAACAATTCCAAAGGGGGAGATTGTTGTTCCCATGATCTTATTGGTTGTCATTGTTGTCAACATGATGCGGCAGCGGGTAGACGCTGGGTCAAAGATCCGTACTGAGTTGGATAACTTCATAGAGTGATCTCTTAGAGTGAGCTCGTAGAGGGAGTCTAACCATGTACTCACTGTTGTCAAAGATTTGGGTTGAAGACTCGTAGATTACTGGGTTGAAGATCAGATGACTCGTCGATTACTGGGTCGAAGATCAGATGACTCGAAGGTGTTGAGTCAAAGATCATCAGGCCAACAGGCTCGAAGCACCACCGAAGGTACACAAGGTCGCAGACTCGTAGACCCACAAGTGTAGAAAGCATCTCGGAGACTCAAAGACTTGCGAGGCTTGAAAACCCGTCGGGTATCGAGTAGAAGTGTTGCAGAGTTGAAGCTCGCAAGTCAAAGCTCATAGGGTCGAAGATTAGTGGACCCATTGAGGTGAACAGATGATTAGCCAAGGAAGAGTGTGGGTGTACCTTACGCATGTTTAAAGGCTCGTAGAGTGAGACATCAGTTGAGCACCAGTTCTACCTAGCTTTGGAGCCAGAGAGCAGAAGAACTGAAAGATTAGTTGTCAAGGTTTGAAGACTCAAGCTCGAAGATTCGTAGATAAAGACTCGATGGTAGCTTATGAAGTACCAGCGAAGCTACAAGGTACATATATCTACTAGGTTGTGGCTAGTTGTAGATGCAAAACACACTGAAGACAGCGTTTAAGTAGGTGATTACTCGAACGGCATCTCTGAGCACTCTAATTGCTAGGAAACATGTGGACGTCATCCGAGGCTAGCATAACATGTTTCAATAGTGAAGATCAAAAGGTGAAACATGCCTAACCCTAGCAGAAGGGTTTCTTACTAAGGCCGACCTATAAAAATAAGGAATAGGCCTTACTTCAACTAAGCGTCAGAATATTATAGAATACAAGGAATGTATCTAAAGCAATACAAAAGAGACACAAAGTAGTTCGTTCAGGATACACAGAGAGAGAGAGAGGAAGATTGTAAGTAAGATAACAGTGAGTTAATCTGTTTTTCTTCCTCACATATTCAACGAACAGTATGTAAGTTCGGCAAAGGAGTGGTTGAAGGTCAAGCAGTGCAAACAGTTGAATGCGCAGGAGCAGATTATGCTAGACAGTTCTTCACAATTAGTGAGTACATAAGTAATACTATTTTGCATTTGCATTTTAAAAGAAGAGAGAGAGTTAATCCTGTTGTAACAAGGGCTAGACCCTACTATACTGAAAGCATATAGTGGATTAGACTCGGTGTAGGTTCATCCTCACCACCATGGAGTAGATCACATTGATCGAACCACGTAATCTGTGTGTCTCTGTCTTTTTGTTCCCATATATACCTGTTGTTAACCGATATTACATGAGACACTAATATACCATCCTAAATACCAACTACATCTATAAAATACCTCTGAGTATTACACTACTCTTAAAACTGCAAGGAAATAGCTTTAAGTATACAGATTCACCCTCCCCCCTTTTGTATACAAGCTCATATACCCACTCGATGTAGCTTGGATCTTGGGAATATCAACATGGATATATTCTTCAACTTTTAAAAGTCTTCTGTTGAAAACTCGATAAGCCTTGCTATGTAACAAGTATCCGACAAAGATTTTATCATCGGATTTTGGCCCAAATTTACTCCGGGCCTCTTTGTTGTTGTTTAACACATAGCAAGCACACCCAAAAACATTGAAATGAGAGATTGATGGCTTCCTTCCTGTCCACATTTCATAAGGTGTTTTCATGGTAAACTTATTGATAAGAGTTCTGTTCTGAACATAGCATGCAATGGATATAGCTTCAGCCCATAGATTGAGAGGAAGCTTTGCCCTTACTAACTTAGATCTACTAGCTTCGACTAAAGTGTGATTCTTAAGCTCAGTAACTCCATTTTGTTGTGGAGTCTTGGGTGCAGAGAAGTCGTACTGAATGCCCTGTTTAGAACAATATGATCTCATATCTGAAAAAAACAAATTTCGTACCATGATCACTCCTAATGCATTTAATGTTCAGTCCTTGTGAATTGCTTATCCAATTGAAGAGATCTATAAGATGTTCAAAAGTTTGATCCTTCGATTTCAGGAACATCACCCATGTATACCTAGTGAAGTCATCGATAACCACGAGGGTATATCTCGCACCGCATCGAAAAGCAATAAAGACGGGACCATAGAGGTCCATATGAAGAAGTTGCAAATGAGCAGTTATTAAAATAACTGATTTGCTCTTAAAGCGATGCTTGGTCTGCTTGCCAATTTGGCATTCTCGATAGAGTGAATCTCTGGAGTATTTATGTTTGGGCAGACCATTGACCAAATCAAGTGATGCTAGTTTAGACAACATTTTAAAATTTAAATGAGCCAAATGCTTGTGCCATAACCAACTCTCTTCATTTGATGTTGTAGTGAGGAAGAATATAGGGTCAGAAGAATTATGTAATAGCCCAGCCCACCCGTAGCCCGATATTATCCGCTTTAGGCCTTGCCGGCATGGTTTTATTTTTGGTAGGCCCTCGGCCCCCAAAAGGCCTCGTGCTAGGAGAGGTTTCTACAGCCACTTAAGTAGCCTGCTTCGTTCTCCTCCCCATCCGATGTGGGACATTACATCCACCCCCCCTCGGAGAGCCCAGCGTCCTCGCTGGCACACCGACCCGGGCCCTGGCTTTGATACCATTTGTAACAGCCTAGCCCACCCATAGCCCGATATTATCCGCTTTGGGCCTTGCCCACAGGGTTTTGTTTTTGGTAGGCCCTCGGCCCCCAAAAGGCCTCGTGCTAGGAGAGGTTTCCACAGCCACCTAAGTAGCCTGCTTCCGAGACTCCTCAAGCGATGTGGGACATTACAAATTATTTCTTAAGACCACTGAATATATGTCCCCATCTCTTGATCCAGATAACTTAATATCTCCGGATAAGTTTTCCCTAACAGTGCAGGTGTTTGACATAAAGGAAACAATGAATCCTTTGTCACATAAATAACTAACACTCAGTAGATTTTGCTTCAAACCTTCGACTAGTGCAACTTTAGTTATTGATACACAACCGTTGGTTAAAGTGTCATACCCCACAGTCTTAACTTTACTATTGTCGCCATATGATACGGATGATCCTCGTTTGTCAAGAACATCTACGAGCCAGAGACTTATCACCCGTCATATGTCCAGAGCATCCGCTTATCGAGTATCCACTTGCTTTGATTGATCTTTAACTTCAAGTGGTCTAGCAATGATTTCCAGGAGATGCTCCTGCAAGACAATAGATTACGCTTTTGGTGCCCAAACTTGTCTCGGGCGGTTAGGAGAAAAAACAACAAGTCTTAACGGTTTTGGATTTTGCTTTGTTAGGAACTTTAGCTTTTCACGTTGACTTTACTTTGTTAGTGTCGGTTGCTTCTTTTATTTGGGTTTTCTTGAGAGAGTTACTCCTTTGAGATTTAGATTTAAATTTGCTAGAAGACTTCTTTTTGATGAATTGATCTTTATTAATATGAAATTGATTACAAAGCCGGTCACCGGATAGACTCCAACACTCATAGTGATAATGGCCTATTTCTCTATAGATAGAATAGACACTATGATACGGATCACAAACAAGAGATACATGTTTCTTAGGTTTAACAGGTTTTCTACTCTGTTTCCTATGGCCTAATCCTCTTCGATTGGGTGACGCGCTCTTGGCCGTAGATGCGTCGGCCTTAGCCTTTCCTTTTCTTTCTAGGTGCTACGGTTTTGGCTTTAATCGCAGCAGCCTTCCCTTTATCTTTAGGTACGGGTGCTACCGCTTCGGGATTAGCAAGAATGACCTCCCTCCCACAATCATAAACTATGGTGCCACTTGAAATAAAACCATCCAACGATTTAGATGTACCGACAGGACAAAGGTTGGTTTGTTTCGAATGAAGTCCAAGGGACACTTAGTAGCTTGTGTGGAGGTTGTTGGTTTGGAGCCAAGGCTAGGTTTAACTCGGATATCATCCGAATCAGTCCTAAACGTAAAGGCTATTTCCCCCCGATTTTAGCCACTTTCGATTTATTTCTTTTTCCTTTTCAAGTTCGTTCTCGAGTCTTTTAAGATTAACAGTTAGGCCGTTTAGGTTGGTATTTAGCAAATGATTTTCAGCTCTAAGATCGTGATACCAAGCCTCTTTACTCCTAAAGTCAGCTATGTCTTTTTCAAGTTTAGAAACAAGTGTATTCAAGACGTTTAGCCTGACCATTCATGTCTTTGTACATTTGAGTAATTTTCAATTTCTCATTCTTTTCATGATCACGTTTAGTAATAAGAGTTTCTAATCTACTCATAAGCTCAGAGATAGAAGGTACCTTAGTATTTGCCATGAGGCAGATGTTAGGCTTCTCGGTTGGCTCATCATCAGAGGATTCCTCCTCTTAATCCGAGCCACTGACATACTTCAAGACGAACGCCTTTCTCTTGTTTTTGCTGTTTTCTGAGGTGGAGCGTCGGGGTTTAACCTTGTCACTTTTATCAGCCGTCTTTAATGTTGATTTATAATCCTTGGCCCAGTGATCCGGTTTCCCATAGTTGTAGCAATCTTGGGAAGTAGACTTCGATCGCTCCTTTCTTTTAGATGACGATGAGGAGCCTCTTTTGAATCCTTTTCTGCTTTTCCTCAGGAACTGCTTGAAGGATTTGACCAGAAGAGCTATTTCTTCTTCAACGTCCGAGTTAGAGTTCTCTGACTATTTCAAATTATCATCACGTTGTATGCTCATTCCATAGCTTTGAAAGCTACCCCCTTTTCTTTCCGAGCTATTTTCTCATCTCGGTTAGTGTATTTGAACCTGACCTCATGAGTCCGTAGCTCTCCATATAGTTCTTCAAGGGGAGCATACGCCGGTTCTTCGAGCCTCGCATCCGGAGTTGCTTGGAGTAGTAGCGTCCGGCAAGGAGTGGAAAAACTTGTCGTTGATTTGGAATTGAGTGTAATGCTCATTTACAGTTTTCAAGTTGAGAATGAGCTTGCCGAATCTCCGGTAGATGCTCTCGAGGGATTTGCCAGGTTTATGAGTGAAGGTCTCAAAGTTCCGTCTCGAGAGCACGAGATGACGTTCGCATTTGGGATTGACTTCCCTCATAGAGAATTATCGGTTTATCCAGACAACTATTGCTGTCATGTAGCCCTGGACGTCCATGAAAGCTTCGAAATCCAAAGACGATGTTACATAAGCCAGAGCCTTTTCGCTAGCATATTGCCAGGCTCTTTCCTCGTTGGTGAGTTCAAGATCGGTCTTTGGCCTTCTAACTCCATTTTCTCCGATAGTCATCGGAATAGGTAGATCCTGATGAAGACACGGCCACATCGGATGATCATGACATATCATGAACATCTCATGCGAGCTTTCCACCGGGAGGAAAGCTCAGGTGTGAATTTTTACTGTTTTATCAGAGTAAAGCTAGAACTCCATTGTTGAGGAACAATGGGAGCAGGAGCAGCAGGTTGAGCACTTATGCTCGGATTGACATTTTTGCTGCTACTACGGTTGGGGAGGGGCTCTTGTGCACCTCCAGAGTTAAGACGAGCATTGAACAGCATACTGCTTTCTTTGGCCATTGTTGAGAGAGAGAGAGAGAGCGTGAGATCTCTACTTTAAGAAGGTAGACTTGCTCTGATACCACTTGTGAGATTGTGGCGCTCACCAATGATATCAGCGCAGAAGGCAAAGATATGCTACCACCTAAGCTCAAAGACCCCAGGTAGTTTCAC
Organism: Taxillus chinensis; assembly: GCA_023512835.1. Lineage (NCBI taxonomy): Eukaryota > Viridiplantae > Streptophyta > Magnoliopsida > Santalales > Loranthaceae > Taxillus > Taxillus chinensis. The sequence continues at coordinate 56,536,194 of CM042089.1, forward strand.
TCTGTCATGCACAATTGGGAATTCACATTTGGAGCAAGCTCTTTGTGATCTTGGGGCAAGTATTAATCTAATGCCCATGTCAATCTACAAATGGTTAGGCTTGAAAGGGATGAAGCCCACATCTATAACTCTACAGTTTGCTGACCGATTGATTGGGAAGCCGGAGGGCATCATTGAAGATGTTTTAGTGAAGGTAGATAAATTCATCTTCTCTGCAGACTTTGTAGTTTTGGATATGGAGGAAGATAGAGGTGTCCAATTGATACTTTGGAGGCCATTCCTAAGCGTAGGAAGGGTATTAATTGATGTTAGTTTAGGCAAGTTGACACCCCGTGTTGATGAAGAAATAGTTGTTTTTAATATGGAGAAGTTTATGCGCAGAACTAATGACTACTCAAGCTATTTTTGGATTGATCACATTGCTGAATCCATAGATGATTATTTTGAAGAGAGTATTATCACTGAGAGCCTTGACCATGAGTTGTAGCAAGTGGAATTTGCTGAAGTCGATAAAGAAGAGGAGCTCGAAGCCTTTGTTGAGCGGTCGAGAAAGATCCTTGCAAGACCTACACAGTCTTTAGCATCTACATCACAACTTCTAGAATTAAAACAATTCCCTGAACATCTAAAATATGAGTTTTTGGATATAGAAGGAAGGTACCTTGTGATAGTAGATGCAACATTAACAAAGGAAGACATTGAATAGCTACTGGCGATTTTGTGAAAACATAAACAGGCCTTGAGATGGACAATTGAGGACATCAAGGGAATTAGCCCAGCTGTCTGTATGCATAAAATCTTAACGGAGGAGGCAGCTACACCCACAGTTAAGTGCCAGTGCAGGCTTAACCCTGCTATGAAAGAAGTGGTTGGCAAAGAGGTGCTCAAGTGGAGAAAAACTGGGATTATTTTTGCCATCTCTAATAGTTCATAGGTGAGTCCAGTGCAAGTGGTTCCAAAGAAGGGAGGTATGACTGTTATATGCAATGAGAAAAATGAGCTCATTCCTTCCTGGATTGTGACAGGGTGACGCGTTTGTATTGATTATCGCAAAATAAACAAGGCTACCGGCAAGGACCACTTCCCACTGCCTTTTATCGATTAAATGCTAGATCATTTGGCTGGTTATCCTTACTACTGCTTTCTTGATGGTTATTCAGGATACAACCAGATCATTGTTGCACCCGAAGACCAAGAGAATACAACTTTTACGTACCCATTTTGGCACGTTTGCATTTAAATGGATGTCGTTTGGTCTTTGCAATGCACCTGCTACATTTCAGAGGTGCATGATGGCAATTTTCCAAGGTTTAGTGGAAGACATTATGGAAGTTTGTATGGACGACTTTTTTGTGTTTACTTTGTCTTTTGAAAATTGTTTGAAAAATTTAGAGACGGTTTTAACCCATTGTGAAGAGAAGGATCTAGTCTTGACCTGGGAAAAATGTCATTTTATGGTTAAGGAAGGAGTTGTCCTCGGCCATAAGATATCTGCAGCTGGGCTGGAGGTGGATAGAGCAAAAATCTCTACTATTGAGAGTTTGCCTCCACCCCATAATGTGAAGGGTGTCCGAAGTTTTTTGGGCCATGTTGGGTTTTATCGGCACTTCATTCGAGATTTTTCCAAGGTAGCGAAACCCCTCAGCATGTTACTAGAAAAGGATTCTCCTTTTATATTTTTTGAAGATTGTTTGACAACTTTCATGGAGTTGAAAAGAAAATTGGTATCTGCACCGGTGATTATTGCTCCTGACTGGACTCAACCATTTGAATTGATGTGTGATATCAGTGATTATACAGTTGGAGCAGTGCTTGGGCAGAAGAAAGACAAGGTATTTCGGGCTATTTACTATGCCAACCGCACACTCAATGAAGCTCAATTGAACTACACTACTACCGAGAAGGAGTTCTGGCCGTGGTGTTTCCATGTGACAAGTTCCCATCTTATCTATTGGGAACGAAAGTTATTGTCTACTCGATCATGCCGCCTGAGGTATTTGTTTAGTAAAAAGGATATTAAACGCAAGTTGATTAGACGGGTTCTGCTGCTCTAGGAGTTTAACCTGGAAATTAAAGACATGAAAGGAACTTCAAGCACTGTGTCTGATCATCTATCTAGGCTAGAGCTAGGGGAAGATACCACAAAAGGTTCTACCATTTCAGACACCTTCCCTGACGAGCAGCTATTTACCATAGAAGCAAAGACGCCATGGTTTGCTAACATAATGAACTATCATGCTTGTTCTTATGTACCTACGTAGTTTAACTATCAGCAAAAGAAAAGGCTCTTAGTTGATGTACGCAAGTATATATGAGATGAGCCCTATCTTTACAAGCGATGTGCTGATCAAGTTATCGAAGATGTGTGCTCGAAGAAGAAGTGGAAAGCATTCTCGAAGCATTGTCATGCCCCAATTTCCTTTCACTTGGAAATGAGTAGTGACTGCCCACGCCCGCACCCGAAGGGTCAAGGGGTTGGTGCAAGCACCTAAAAAGGACTTATAACACGGGTGTTGTCCCCAAACTTGTACAACCAGGCTAACATGCCACGGGGCACGCTCCTGCTCCCAAACCATGCACACAACCACAAATCAAACAATAACCATATCTCAATTTATTACATTTCAAAGGGGCTCAAAGTTCATTACAACTCAATAGGGGAAAAACTCCCATCAAACCACAATGTGCTCTGTTATAAATAATCCAAACCATAAAACAAAAATCCACAAAAAAAACAATGAAACTAACATAAAGTCTTCAACCTCAGTGGCTTACCATCACAGCTCTTTTACCTACCGCC